>KQ030511.1:27666-43041 GCA_000956045.1 Hirsutella minnesotensis 3608 | reverse complement strand
TTTATAAGAGAATAACTAAAGCGCTAGGTTTAAGTTTTAATATAGAAAGTAAGATAGAAGTAAAATTAAGTATATATAAAAACTCTAGAAAAAAAAGGATTATCTTTTTCTATATTTCTAAATATATTTAAAGCCGAATTTATAGTATAATTAATAAAGCTCTTCTCTAGGAGCTATAAAAAAATAGTATAGTTAATCTCCACTACTACTTAGTTTATAATAGTAAGAAAATAATAATTTATAAGTAGTTTTAGCTTAAAAGTAGCTTATTATAATAAATAAGTAAAATAAATCTAGTTAAAGAAATCTAAGTTTAAGTTAAATATTTATATACTTATAATAAGATTTAAAATACTATTTAACTTAGAATTATAAAATAAATTCTATAATTACTATATAAAAGCTTTATTTTTGGGACTAATACTTTAAACTTATATATTTTTAATTCGCTACTATATTTAAAGGCGAAGCTAGAGGTTAAAATACTATAAGTAAGTAGAAATAATATTATTTTAATTACTATTTAAAATTATAAGTAGAATTTAAGTAAAGTTACTACTAAAAACTATAGGAATTTTATAGATAAAGTAATATAAAAAATATCCTTATTTTAAAAATAAAAATATATTATAAAACCTATATATAAAAAGGTTTTTTTTTTATTACTAAACTCTTCAAAAAATAGTATACTAAATCTAAAGTAGTATTAATAGTATTAATATACTTATTAAAAGAAACTACTAGCTAGTATTTAGCTAATTATAAACTTATTTATAAAAAACTTTTTACTTTTTAGTATTATAAGCTAACTTATATAAAAATAATAAATTTAATTCCTTTTTACCCTAGCTATATATATAAATAAGTAAACTAAAGTTTTATAAAGTTTTATTTAATTTAAAAAAAAGCTAAAAAATAAGAAAAAAGCTAAAATTATAAGGGACTAGCCTTAGTATGTCTATATATAAGCGTTAATAATAGTATTAATAACTATATAGAAGGGGGGAATCTATAGCCGGCCCTCCTCTAGGGCGCGGGCTCTTATTACGTAATAGCTACGCGTAGACCTAAGCTTATAGCTCGAGTCTATAATATACCCCTCCGCCCTTAGGTTACCTAACGTTCTACGCGTTAGGCGGTTACCCTATACCTAGCCCGCCTCCGGTATATAAGCTATAATAGTATCTCTAGGTAACCGTACTAGCCCCGCCCCGCGCCCTATTGCCCTACTAACTAGTACCCCTAGGCGGCTAGGCTAGCTCCGCGCTATGTCCGGCCTGTCACGACCTGCGGAGGCGGTGGGGTTCCGGGAGGGAATCGCCCCCGATCCGAGGCTTAATATATAGATGTGAGGTATAGTACTAGCAGAGGCTAGTACTAGCGGATCTTTTGGTCGAGTAGTTAGGCTAGATCTATTAGACAGGCGAAGCATACCTCCTAGCTCGTTATAATTATACTAGCCTCTACGGGTTACCGGGCTCTGCTATATAAGATCGTGAGTTCGAGGCCTTACGGAGGCAGGGGAACAAAAGTCGATTAAGGCGTATAGGGTACGCCGCGTGTAGTTATCCTAAGTTAGGCTCACAAGGTACGTAGAGTAAGGCACGGGGTGCTCTAGCTACTGCTATACCCTTGGGGGTCCGTATCTGTTGTATTATCCCTACCTTTAGGAGCCGAAGGTACGAAGCAATCGGGACGATTGCTCTCGAGAAGGGGGATAGTTGTCACGACCTGCGGAGGCGGTAGGGTTCCGGGAGGGAATCGCCCCCGATCCGAGGCTTAATATACGGATGTAAGGTGTAGTACTAGTAGAGGCTAGTACTAGCGGATCTTTTGGTCGAGTGGTTAGGCCAGATCTATTAGACAGGCGAAGCACACCTCCTAGCTCGTTACACGGCCCTAGAGTATATAAATAGTCCCGCCGCCCCCCTCCCTCCTTTATTTCTTTTCCCTCCTTCCTCGCTAATACTATTAAAACGTTAGTATATATAAGCTCTTCGTACTTACTTTATACTTTCTTTACTATTATTACTCTTAACTTACTACTATTACTTATTACTACCTTATCTTTTTATTACGTTTTACTTAGCCCTTTTAACCTCCTACTTTTATAGCCGCCCTTACTATATTTACTACTACTATACCCCCGCCCCCCCCTCCTTTACTACCTCGTAAGCTTAGTAAGCTTACTAACCTCGCTATAAGTTAGTTTAATATAAAGAGTAATAGCTTTAATAAGAAAAGTACTAGCTTTATTAAGAAAGTATATATATATATACTTTATATTATAAACTTTTATAATTTAAGCATAGCTAAATACTAGCGCGGTTATAGTAAAGCCTATCTTATATATAAAAACGCTAAGCGCTAGTATTTCTAGGAAAAGCGCTTATTTACTAGTAATCTTTACTTTCGCTAAGCTATTTATAATATAAAGAAGCTAGTATAAAAAGACCGCGCTATTATAATACTATACTAAGCTAAAACCGCTAACTAGCCTTACTAACGCGCGGTCTTAATAAAGGCGTTTATAAAAATTAGGGAGTACTTCCTTACCTTACTAAAAGCTACTTACTTTAACCCGCGTTAGGTTTATAATATATACGCCCCCGCGCTACCTCCCGCTACTACCCCTAACGCCTCCCTCGCTACCCTACCCGCGCCCGCTAACGCCTTACCCGCCCCCTTTAATACTTTTATTTTATTTATACTAAGGCTCCTACTTAAAATACCTAGCTATTATAGCGGTAATATAGCGCTATTTTAGTAAGTACTTATATACTAATAGTTATAATTTTAAAACTAACTTACTTTTAAGCTAAATAAGTTTTTTAGCTACTACTAAGAGTCTATATACTATTAAGAGGACTTTTAGCGCGAGATTATTTATAGCTAGCGCGAGGACTATAAGCGCGCTATAAAAATAAACGCTATATTTACTAGCGCCTTAGCTATTCTCGCTAGTAACTACCCCCTACTTACTATTACCCCCGCCCTTACTACGCTTACTTTATATACTTTCTCGCTAGCTAGGTTACTTACTAATTTTATTTACTCTATTACTAATATACCTTTCTAAGCGGGCTTTTTTATCTTTAGCTTAGCTACTACCTCGCCTTTACTTAATACTAGCTTATTTACTAGCGCGGCCCTATCCGCCTTTAGTATACTTTTAATACGCGTACTTCTTACTACTACTACTACTAACGCTACTACCGCTAGGGCCCCTAGCCGCTACTATAATACCCTAACCCGCTAGCTTAACTATAAAAGTAGAGGGAAGTATAAGTATAAAATAGAAAATAAGTTTTAGTCTAATAATAAAGAGAATAATAAGTAAGAATAAGGTAAGGATAGGTAGAATACTTAGGGAGCTTAGTTAGGGAAGGACTAAGCGCGATCTAGGTATTACGATTATATTTATATTTTTTATTAATTTATTTATATTAAAGTAGATTTTTATTTAAAAGTATTTACTATAGCTAGACTACTACTAGGGGTTCCGCCTCTAGAATTAAGCTTTTAATATTTAAAACTATTATAAACTTATATATCTCTTTACTATATTTTATATTATATAAGCGCCTTAGTTTCTTATATACTCTTTAATAGTTCTTAAGTTAGTATTATATAGTTACGCTACTTAATAAGGATATTTCGCTTCCGCTCTTTCTTATATATATTTTTAGCTACTAAAATCTCTTTAACTTTATACTTAGTAAGACTTAGGTTAGTATTAAAAAGCTAGAGTAGGGGATTTAGCCTAAAGTCTACTAATAACTAGCTTAAGAGAGGGTTAAACGCTACTTATTTAACTTAATTTATATAGAAAGTAGCGTAAATACTACGTAGTATATTTAGCTTAATAGTAAAAAGGTATAAAATATTAATAACTTTATATTTAGCTATAAGTATATTAAGCTTTTAATAAGGCTAATTTATTTTAATATTCTTTAAGTTAAGCTATATATTATTACTAGCTTAGAAATACTTAGCTAAGCGCCTTAAGGCGTTTACAGTATTTTATTAGCGTTACTATACTTAGATAATCGTAGCTTAAGTAATATCTATCCCCTTTTTAAGATATTATATAAACGCTATTACCTTATCTTTTAGAGATATTAAGGGGATAAGAGTATTATAGACTTATTAAATTAGTTTAAAGTCGAATTTATAAAGGGCTTTATTTAGACTTAAGCTTATAATAAATAAGTTATAGTTATTTAAAGCGAGTTAATAAGCTAGTAAGTAGTTAGCTTAGTTAAACTAAAAGAAAGAGACTATTATATATAGTACTACCTATACTTCTTAGTTTACCCTCTTTATCCCTTTATTAGTCTAGGGGTAGTAAGCTATAAAGAGGAGTTATTTAATACTAATAGCTTTATAAAGCGTAAACTAAAACTAGCTAACTTAATTTAACTTATAGTTAGAGATAATACTAGTTAAGAATTTATAAAAGTACTATTAGTAATTTTAAAACCTTTCTACGTATATTTTAGCTTCTATAGATATTATTACTTTACGTTATATATACTTCGATAACTAATTAGTAATAACTATTAAGTATTAAAGGTTACTTTCGCTTATAGTAAGTAAGTTAGTTATAAAGTCTATAAAAATTATACTTTAGAAATAGTCTATAATTAGGAGTAGTTATAGTAAGCCTTATCTCTATCGATAGTTAATATAGCTACTATAGTAATAGTAATTTTATATAAACCTCGTAATATCTTAAGATATTCCCTCTTAATAGAATTCCTACTATAGGAGCTTAAATATTATATTTTTACTAAGGTACTTAGCTATTAGTAAGTTATATATTCTCTAAATAAGGACTATTATTAAGGGTTCCTACTTTAGAATTTATATATACCCCTAAAACTATAGTAAGCTATATACTAATAAGGTATAGTCCGCGATTTACTCTCTTATATTTGCTTAAAAAGGGAATTTATATTTATTCCCTAATAAAGCCCGGACTTTCTTTACGTATAACTTATTATAAGTAAGCGCGGTTACTTAAAGCTATTAAAAATATAAGTCCGAGAATAAAGCTAGCGCTACTTCTAAAGTAAGCGCTATAGCTATAGTAGTTTCCTAAGTTTAGTTTACTAAGGTAATTCCTTCTTACTTATTATTCGCTAAGAGCGCCCTAACTATATAAATTATAATTAGGGTTATAACTATACTAAATTTAATTACCTTATCTTTATAGTCTTACTCCCTCTTAAATAGGGTATTTAACTACTTAGCTTAAGTCTTAAGTTAGTATTAAAAGTAATAGTTAAATAGCGCGAGTATCTCCGCTTAATAAGCTTAGCGCTTAAATATTTCCTTTAGTATTATAAAGTATTTTAATAACTTATAGTTAGTAAAAATAATAAATAGCTTAGTTACGCTTTATAGCTTAGCTAACTAAGCTTAAAAGTAGGAAATAATAATAAGGAGTTTTTTATTATAAATAGTATAGTTTCTTTTTACTTACTAAAGCTTTTAAAAGTAGTATATAACTAGCTAGAGTACGCTATTTTTATCTTTTTATAAAAAGTATTTACTTAATATCTCGCTAGAGTAGTTTACTTTAATAACTATCTTTTACTTTAAGTCTTATTATATAAAGATTAAATATAATATAAATACTAGCTTAAGCGCGTTAAATATAGCTTAATAACTATATCAGACAATTTACCTTATAGTTAAAAGAGGCTTCTAAAAACCTATAAGGCTTGCAATAAGCCTATTAGGCTAAGAGACTAAGAGGCCTATAGTAGCTGCTACAAGGTCTAACTATAACCTATATAGTCTTATATAAGGTCTTATATATATAGATTGCAATATATAAGTTAGACCTATCTAGATAGATAGTAAAACCTATAGCCTTTCTGCGGGTTAAGGGTTTTTAATTAGAAATAGCTATAATTTTCGCGGGGTTTAAATAAATCTCTTCGCTAGTATAAATTATAAAGCTTATTATAAACTTAAGCTATAAGCTTAAGTCTATATATAATATATTACGTAAGGGGAGTATATACTTTAATAGGGCGCGCTTTAAAAGTAGCTCGGAAAGTAAGGAAGAAGGAATACGCATACGACGAAGATAGAAAAATACAATAAAGGGCGTCTTTATAAGCCTACTTTTTGCATATACTCTTTTCCCTACCCGATGCTTTTAGTATCGCAAATCACTACTATTTTATTCCTATTTTGATTCTATATAATAAGCCTGCTTTTAAACTGCTTAATAGTTATAAGCCCGGTGACGGTGCTCGCAAATCTTAGCTGTAGCTATTTAATTAGCTATTAAATCCGCCTTTTAAAATCTCTCTCTCTCTCTCTTTCTCCTACGGCAAAAGTCACCCTTTTCTACTCTTGCAAGAAGGACTAGTTTTTCAACCTTTTCCTAAGCTTAAGTTAAGAAGCTAGGAATCCGTTTTTTTGTTAGTCTAGCTAGAAAGCTAGGACTACGATTTTTTCCTTAGCTTAAGAGGTAAGGACCCCCTTTTTGGAATTTCCTTACGAAAAGGAATTCTTTTTCCTTACGATTTTCCTAGTCTAAGTAAAGAGACTACGGTTAGTAAGGGACCTTTTTTTTAGTCTATTTAAAAGGCTATGTAACTACTTAGGAGAGTAAGGACGAGAAGATAAGAGAGATAAAATCAAATAAAAAATCAAAGACCTTTACGACGGTCTTTTTAGCTAGAAATAGCTACTTAAAAAATTAGGAAAAATCCGAAGCCTATTTTACGGGCTATTTTACGGAAAATAACGGACCTAACGAACCTACCTTCCTCTTCGACTTCCCTACGAGGCCCTACTAACTAGGATAAGTAGATTTTTATTATCTATAAATACGCCCTTTCGCAAGGGATCTAGGAAAGGATCGACCCGTCGAAGGAAGAGGGTAAAATCGAGCCTCTTTTACCTAGGCTACGGGAGCCCTTAGTCTCTTAAGTTAACTAAGAGGCTATAGAAATTACGGATTTAAATAACGACGATTTAAGAAGGTACGAATTTCTATATAATAGGTATAAGACTAGCCTTTAAAGCTATAAGGACTAGCAAAAGGCCCTTACTTCAATATAATAATTTATTATAAAAAATATAGGGAATTATTTCCTTATAATTATAGACGAATATAATATCTATTTATAACTAAGACTTCTACGACGAAGGGTTAAGCTTATTAGGTTTAACGAAGAAAGGGAAATCTTAAATCGATTTAAAAAGGCCCTTATTACGCCTTCGAAGAAAGAGATACCTTCTTAGATAACTAGCTAGTAGAAAGCTCTTACGGATACTAAGAGGATTTAACTACCGGATATAGAGGGACTACGACCTATAAGATTTTTCCTTTAAGCTATTTATCCTATATTATAGTCCTTTGCGAATTTCTAGTCTAATAAGCTAGAATCCGAAGCTAGATTCGGTACGAATGCTTAGGAAGCTAATTTTCCGGACGGTTTTAAGATCTCCGAGCTATTCGAAAAAAGCCTAGATTTATCTAGCCTATACGAAAAGAAAGGCGCTACGGGATCTAGCTTTTTAACCTTGTAAAATTCCTCTTTAAAATCCTCTTCTTCTTCTTCTTCTTCTTCTTTGTCTTTTCCTACCCCTATATACCTTTATAAGAGAAAATACTTCTACGGAAACTACTACTATTTTAACCCTTCTATACGACCCTCTTCGTAGAAACCTAATACGGAAATTTAGTCTAAAATAGATACCTTTTTATCTAATAAGACGAATAAAGAGAAGGTCGAAAGGTCTATTAAGAGATAATAAGAAAGGGAAAATTAGGGATAATAAGAAGGTTAGGCTGCTAGCCTAGCTAGCCTAGCTAGCCTAGCTATTACGATAAAAGCCTTTGTAGCTATAACCTTCGTTTCTTTTTTAACCCTTCTATAATAGCCTTAGTAGCTAGAAAATAAGCCCTATTTTCTAAGGGATTCCTTTATTCTAGATTCCGGATTAGATAAGCATATCTATAACCGAAGGGACCGATTTTCGGATTTTTAACCTAGTAACGACTATATTTACGCCGGAAATACGCCCCTACGGGTACTAGGTTACGGTACTATATTTATGCGGATAAAAATAGGCCTTTTCTAGCTATCTAAGATAGCCTATATACTAGAATTTTATATAAATATAGCTTCTCTACTTAAATTCCAAGAGGCTGGAATCTATTAGAATACTATTATAGGTAGCGTTTATAATAGCTAGGGGGAAATCTGCCGTACGGATCTAATTTACCGGCAATATATCCTCGAATATAACCCCTTATAATAGCTAGATAATCTAGATACCCCTAAAAATCTAGAAAATCTAGAAGAGGTTACTATGGAAGAAATAGGGGATATTTATCCTCGTATAACCTCTACCTTTTTAGTCTCTTTAATAGACTAGAGGAAGCCTCTAGAGGGAAGCTTCTAGCTATAGCATAATAGACTAGGCTACGTAGGGAAAGAAGCCCTTATATAAGCCCCTAATGTTTTAAAGGGGATTGTTTTAATAGATAACTACTTTAAAGACTACGAAGCTTATAGACTAGCTAAGGTAAAAAGAGTAGTATTTAGAAGGTAGCCGGATTCTAAGGTAACGAGGCCTTTTTACTAGATTTTTTGCGACTTATTTTACCTTCCTAAAGCCTATAATAGTAAAAAGGTAGCTTTTCTAGTAAAGGACGATTTTACTAGATTAACCTTTTTTTACCCTTTATACGATTTCTCGTAGGAATCTATCCTTCGTTACTTCTAATCCCTCGTAGCTTATTTAAATAGGCATTTTAACCTTAAGATATCTATTATCTATAGAGATAACGACCCCTCTTTCTAATAGGGCTACGAAGCCTATATCCTAGAAGAAGGGATAAAAGATAAGCCTACTATACCTTATATATTTACTTAGAATAGACCTTCTACGAGATCTAGGGGGGTAATAGCTACGAAAGCTAGGGCTATGCGTTTATAATCTAACCTTCCGGAAGACCTTTAGCTAGAAATTTAGAAAACGGCGGTCTTCCTTTATAATAAGCTACCTAGAAGAGAGGGCTCTTTTAAGGGCTCTTAGATTACCCCTATTTTAAAGCTTTAAAATTAGCTATTACAAAAATTACCCTTTTTTATATATCTTCTAGACCTTACGGATTTGTCCTTTTTAAGAGCCTACGGCTAGAGAGCTTATCCCCTTATAAAGGAAGCTCTTCTTAATATATCGAAAAAAGCCCTTAGGTAGTAGCCTACGTAGAAATAGGTTACTTAGTTAGGTACGAATCTAGTAATATTTTTTAAATCTAGATTCCGAATAAAAACGAAGTCCGTAGGACTAGGGACGTTACTTTTAACGAAGACTTATTTTTCGAAGGAACTAAAAGACTAGGAAATCTACTTCCGTAACTAGAAAATAGCTTCTAAGAAGAGCTATTAGACGAATTAGAACCTAATGATCTAGCTTATCTAGGGGCTAAGATGTTTTTAAAGGAAGCTATAGAAGCTACAAAAGATAGTCTCGAATAATAGTAACCTATATAGGAAAGCTACCTTCTAACCCCTCTAACTATAGACCTACCTTCGAGCCCTATTTAGACCCTATTTTAGGACTTAATTTAGACCCTTCTTCGGAACCTTCTATATAAAGGTTAGAAATATAGCTTAAGCCTCTATAAGAAGAAGACAAATTCGAAGACTATACGGATACTATAGTCGTCTAGCTAGATCTATAGTAAAATTAGGGATCTAATAAATCTACTAAAAATAAGGGATTTAATAAGCCTATAAAGGCTACTATTCCTACTAGGATTTCTAAGAGGCTAAGGGGAGAAGACCCTAATTTTAGAGGTACCTTTTACGCCTATATAAGTAAGCCTCTAGAAAAATAATACTCTTAAAGCCTCCCCCTAGAGCGTAGAAATTAGAGAGACTTAGAGGGCTACGCTTACGAATACGACTTTAAGGTAGTAGCTTAAAAAGAGTAGAATTCGCTAATAGAAAAAGAGACCTTTTTACCTATATCGAAAAATTAAGCTACGAAAAAGCCTATTCTAGTAACTTAGGTTTTTAAATATAAGGTCGATAAAAAAGGCTACCTAAAAAAGTATAAAGCCCGCCTTTGCGTATGAGGAGACTTATAACCTTACGATAATAAAGATACTTACGTAGCTACGCTAGTAGCTAGGAATTTAAGGATTCTATTAGCTATAGTAGCTTAATATAACTTAGAAATAAGGTCTTTAGATATAGTTAACGCCTTTATTAACGCCGATATAGACGAGGAAGTCTATATCTACTACCTAGAAGGCTTCTAGATCCCCGGGTAGGTCTTATAGCTTAAAAAGGCTCTCTACGGTCTAAGAAGATCCCCTAGGCTATAGTAGAAAGAGCTTTCGAAAACCCTACTAAAATTAAGGTTAAAGGCTTATACGGAAGAGCCTTATATTTTTTAAAACGGAGTTTTAACTATATTATTTTATATCGACGATATCCTTCTTTTTTATAAGAAAATCTACGAATACGAATTTAATAGCTTTCTTAATAAGCTACTAAAAATTTACTCTTTTATAGATAAAGGAGAAGTCGATACTTTCTTAGGCTTACGGATTATAAGGAAAAGGGAAGAAAAAAGGCTCTTAATTTCGTAAAAGGCTTATATCGAAAAAATAGCCTATACCTTCGACTACGAGGCTACTAGCTTTAAAGGTAGTCCTTTCCCTCCTTTAAATATCTATCTAGATAATCTAGATATAGCTACTAAGGAAGAAATTTACTATTTTTAATCCCTTATCGGCTCTATTAATTACGTAGCTATTATAACTAGACCCGATATAGCTAAAGGAACGAATAAGCTAGCGGAATTTATATAAAATCTATTATAAGCCTATATCCTAGTAGCTTTACGTATTATCTATTACCTTTACTATACTAGGTTTTACGGTATTAAATATAGGTATATAAATCCTAGCTACGAATTAGAGATCTCGACGGATGCGTCTTTTATAGACGATTTAAAGACTAGAAGGTCGTTATAGGGATACCTCTTTTCCCTATTTAACGGGCCTATAGCTTAGTCAGCTAGAAAATAAGCTACCGTTACTACTTCTTCTACGGAGGCCGAATTACTAGCTTTTTTTAATACCGCTAAGGAGCTATTTTTAGCCTATTAGCTATTCCGGGCTATTTCTTTAAGCCTAGAAAATCGGATACCTACGATTTACTACGATAACCTTTAAACTATCCGACTTATTATAGCCGAAATACCTAAGATTCGAATAGCCCTTAAGTATGTAGATATATAAGCCTATTAGGCTAGGTAGGAATACCTTTGTAGAAGCTTTCTAATCGAATATAAAGAAACCGCGAAGAACGTAGTAGACGGTTTTACAAAGCCCTTATCTTCGCAAAGATTTTCCGAATTTATTAAGCTACTAAGATTAGTAGATACTAGGGGCTACTAGTTATTCTACTAGTTATTTTACTAGTTATTTTTAATAGCTATTTTAGTTACTATTTCTATCGATATAGCAACTAGGGGGGTATATTAGACAATTTACCTTATAGTTAAAAGAAGCTTCTAAAAACCTATAAGGCTTGTAATAAGCCTATTAGGCTAAGAGACTAAGAGGCCTATAGTAGCTACTATAAGGTCTAACTATAACCTATATAGTCTTATATAAGGTCTTATATATATAGATTGCAATATATAGGTTAGACCTATCTAGATAGATAGTAAAACCTATAGCCTTTCTTAGTTATTTTCTTAAATTCCTTATAGTCTTAAATTGAGATCCTTATTAGGATAGGAACTTAATAGGGTAATAATACTAGCTACGAGGAAATAATAAATAGGTAGCTATAACCCGGAAAGTAAGGAAGAAGGAATACGCATACGACGAAGATAGAAAAATACAATAAAGGGCGTCTTTATAAGCCTACTTTTTATATATACTCTTTTCCCTGCCCGATGCTTCTAGTATCGCAAATTACTACTATTTTATTCCTATTTTAATTCTATATAATAAGCTTGCTCTTAAACTGCTTAACAAACTAGCTATTTAATCGAAAAGTATATTTCTTTTTATAAAAGTAACTAAAGGGGCTATAACGTTAGAAAACCGCGGGATAAACTTATAGTAAAAGTTAGTAAATCCTAAGAAACTATAAACTCCTCGCGCGTAAGTAAGTAGTTTTTAGTTATAAATAGCTATAATCTTTATAAGGTTTAGATAAATATCTTAGCTAGTATTAACTATAAACTTAAAATACTTAACCTTTTTAATAGTAAAGTTATATTTCTTAAGGTTAAGGTATAACCTAGCTTATTATAGCTATAAAAGTACTTTACGAACCTTTTTCTAGTAATCTTTCCGCGAGCTACTTAAGTAAATAAATATATTATTTAAGTATATAATTATAAAATCTCTAAGTATATCCCCTAGGGACTAGTTAATATATTATTAAAAAGTAGTTAGTACTTTTATAAGGCTAAAAGGGTAGATAAAATATTTAAAAAGCTTAAACTTTATATAAAAAGTAGTAAAGTACTTTTACCTTTTAATAATATAAAGCTTATAGAAAGTAGTATAAATATCTATTTTTATAAACTACTTTATCCTAGCTAAGCTATATAATATCTTTTTAATAAGTAGGAATAAGTATTAATCTTACCTAGTTACTTTATTAAGCGCGTAGTAATTAATATAAAATCGCTAATTACTACTAAGTTTCTTTACGAGTAAGACTAAGGCCGCTACTAAAAAAAAACTTACTTATATTTAGCTTTTATTTATTATATTTATAATTTACTTCTATACTTTAAGTAAATACTTTTATAGTATATTATAAAGCGGCCCCTATAATAGTATTAAGTTAAAGCTATTAAGGTTTTTTCTTAAGCGGATATAGTAATTATAACTCCCTTAATATAGTAATAAGGTATTAGCTTATTCTTTATTAAAAAAGTTTCGAAACTACTTAACTTTAAAAAGAAAGGTCCTTAGTTATATTACCTTTACTAAAGCTATAACGCTTAAGCGTAATACTAAAGTTATATCTTTTAAGCTTATTATAATAAAGTAATAATCTATCTTTTCCTTTACTTCCTATTAAACTTAAGCTATAAATATAAACTTAAAAATTAAGGCTATTAAGTACTTAAACCGCTAATACTTAACTACCTATATAATAAAGTCCCTTACTAAATCTAAAGTATAATATTATACTAAGCTATCTAAAGTATATTTAGAATAAAGTCTTAAGTTAGTCTAGGTATTATATATATTATAATAAGTAATTATTAGCTATCTAAGTTAGCTATAAACTACGTTATATAAGTAATAAAAGAGGACTTTTTAAACCTTTACTCTTTCCCCTATTTTACTATTACTATAGTATATACTTATTTTTACTTTAGTAATAAAATATAAATAAGCTAGTAATATTATATTAAAAATTCGCTTATAGTAGCGTAGGAGTTATAACTACTATCTACTTATATATTAAAAAATTTAATAGAATTAACTAATATAAAAATAAAGAAAAGACTTATATCTATATTCCTTATAATATTTTAAAAGTATTTTCTTAATTTCCTATTAGTTTACTTAATATACTATCCTACCTTTAATAAAAGACTTACTATAAAGGCGGCTTATTTCTTAGTCTAGCGACTTTCTCTCTTAATACGTCCCTATTTTAAGTAATATTAAAAGCGCGGACTAAAGACCCTAGAAGCGGCTTAGTAAATAGTAAAAGTTAGTAGTTTTTTACTATATAGCTCGTCCCGCTATAATATAAGTAGCTCCTATCTATATATCGTATTTATATAGTATTATCGCTTACTTATTACGCGCGTTATTACTATAAGCGCCCGCCTTAGTTAACCTACTTAGCGCGAGGCGTTTTTATTAACTTAAAAGTAGTAAAGTTAATACTTATTATCTACGCGTTTTCGTCTTATAGCGTAGTAAGTAGTTAGTAAATTTTCTTCTAATAGAGCTTATTATCGAGCTAAAATAACTTAATATTAATTATAATAGCTTATATCCGGATTATTACTATAAGGTAATTATCTATCGGGATATCCCGCTTAACGTAGTATTATTTAAGCTAAGTAGAAAGTATATAGTAAAGCTATATAACTTTAATTTTATTTACTTATTAAAATCCTTTTAATAGCTTAAGCTTAACTTTAAAGTAAAGTAAGAAGTTAAAGAAAAACTTAACTAACTATTAAGCGATATACTTTAACTCTATTATAGCTACTTATTAGTAATATAGGTCCGCGAATATTATATTAAAATATTAAAAAAAAGCATTAGTATTAAAACCCTATTATACGCTACGTTTAAAGTATAAGGCTACCTTAGCTTATACCTTTATAGAGAGGTACTAATAGAGAAATACCTATTAGTCCTATACGCTACTAATAAATACCTAGTCTAACTAAAGCTTATACGCTATTAAGGCCTTTTATATAGCGAAAAGGTCTTTATTACTATTAAATAGGGCTCCTATCGGGAGCGGTTTATATCTTATTACTTAAAGAGCTAAGATTATTTTCTTTTATATAGCGACGAGCTATAGTAGCTCCTTACTTATTAGGCCGGCCGTTATAAGTATAAAGGACTTATCTACTAATATTATATAAGCTAATAGTTATTAAATATAAGGGACTAGCCTTAATACGTCTATATATAAGTATTAATAATAGTATTAATAACTATATAGAAGGGGGGAATCTATAGCCGGCCCTCCTCTAGAGCGCGCCCTTAAGGGCGCGGGCTCCTATTACGTAATAGCTACGCGCAGACCCGAGCTTATAGCTCGAGTTTGTAATAAAAATCGAAATATAGTTTTTATAAATTTAAAAGGATAATAGCTCCTTTACGCTATAGCTACTTAGGAAAATTATTATAAAAGCTCTTTAAAAACTACTTTTAAATCCTTATAAGGTTTATAACCTTATTTAAAAAAAGTAAAAGAATAAAAAGCTAGCGTAAAGTAAAACTAGTGTACTAAATAATAATATTTATAAAGTAAGAAATTTAGTAGTTATTACTTTTTAAAAAGCTTTAAGTTATATAAGCTTCCCGGAAAGTAAGAAATACTTAGCTTTTAAAAGTCTATATATTTTGAAAGCTTATAGCTTTAAGTATAGTATGTAAAAAAAGCTATAAGTAATATTACTCTTTAATTATAAGTAATATAAAAAATATATAGCTAATAGCGAGATTTTTCTATTTTAAATATTACTAATTAAGCCTTTTTTAGAAAATAAAATAGTATAGAAAATTAAAATAAAAAATCTTTTAACTACTAGTATTTTCTTAGTTATAGTTAAAAAAAGCTATAAGGTTTATTTTTTTATTATTTATAATAG
>KQ030511.1:0-26505 GCA_000956045.1 Hirsutella minnesotensis 3608 | reverse complement strand
GCTAAGGAGGGGTCTAGTTAGTAAGGAAAGGGGGTATTCCTATTAAGGAAGATTATATATATAAGGAGGCTTTTCCTCCCTCTTTTCCCTCTTCTCTTTCCTTCCTCTTTAGCTTAAATTACTATAATATAACTACTATATATTATATAGCCTACCTCGAAATATAGTTTATTTCTTAAAGCCTAGCTCTAGCCTTACTTTTACCCTTAGTTATCCAAGCTTAGCCTAGCTAGCTTAGTATTACTAGTGATTAAGTAAGACTATATACATCCCTCTTACTAAGTAATACCCTCTACAACTATAGATTAATAACGTGCTTTTAATAGCTTAGCTATTCGAGGTATCTACGAAGTAACTATATATCTATTCGGCTAGATATTAGTTATTTCGTAATAGAAAGCTTATACTTAAATACTTACTTATTTAATATAAAGCTCTATAGTAAGTATACTTTATATTTATATAGCTAAGATCTAAGTACTAAACTATAAGAGGGGTATAAAGGGGAACCTAGCTAAGTAAGGTTTAAATAAGTTAGGGGATTTCCTAAGGAATTTACTCTAAAATTTAATTTAGAATTTTTTTAAAACCCCTTTTTCTTAACTTTAAGCGCTTTTAATATAGTAGCTAAAAGCTTATAATATAGTAATAATAAAGTCTTTAAGATTTATAAGTATATTTATATACTAAGTAAGAGCTAAGCTATATTATTAAGAAAAGGTTTTAAGCTAAAAACTTATTTCTAGAAGCGCTTATAAGCTATATATTATACTATATTTAGTTAAAATATTAATACTATATATTGTAAGCTTTATAATAATACGCTTAGGGGTTAAAATATAGCTTTTTTAAGCTTTAAGAAGTATATTAACTTATAAGTAGTATTATAAGTTACTAGAAATTTTAAATAATTACTACTAATTACGCTTTTAGCTTATAGTAATATAAAGAGCGTAGCTAGCGGAAGAATAGCTAATATGTATAGTATATAGGGTACTACTTTAGTTTAGCTAAAAATCGGATATTAGCTTTACCTTTTTATACTTTCTATAAAGTAAAAACTAAAAGTTAAAAGGTATTATCGCGGCTAGAAGTTAAAGCGATTTATATATAAAATCTAAAAAAGAAGAGATATAGTTAAAAAGGAGGTTTTTAGCTATTAAAGCTAAAGTAATTTTACGTAGAAAAAAGTAAGAGAAGTACGAAGACCTTACCCGTAAATTTTAGTATATTCGGTACGAATCTAGGCCGATTTTTAGGTAACTCCGCTACGTATATAAGCGTAAGTATCCGGAAGTAAATCTATAGCCCCGCTTTTTTATATAGATAGTATATATAAGACGCTTTATCAAGGATTACCTCTACCGCCCTATAGCTAGCGCTATTTACTAGCTTTAACCCCTAGTATATATTATAGTTTATAATAATAGCTATCCCGGCGATAAATATAAAGACGGCTAGTATTAATATCGCGCTATCGTCGCTCTACTTTAGTATTATACTCGCTTCTTCCTCCGTTAGCTAGCCGCCTTTCTACTTATACTTAGAGATAAAAATATATATTACTAACTACTACTAGATCTAGAATACTAAGCTAGCCTCTATATTTAGGTTTTACTAGTTTTACTAGTTCCTATTTAGCCGCGTTACTATAGTAATACTTAATTCCTACGGGATCTACTTACTCTCCTAATAGTACCTTAAGTTAAGAAGGTCTAGATTTATATAATCCTATACTCTTAGCTAGATCCACTTTAGTAGCCTCTATAGCTCTAGATCCCCGGCGGCGCGTATCTATTTATCTAGTATAATAACTATCGTAAACTTCTTCTATAGCGCGTACGCGTTATTATACTAGTACCGCTACTCGGCCTTAAATAAGTTATCTACGTCCTACGAGATGGCCGCGCTTAGGAGGAGGATTAACCGCTCTTAGACTAGCTAGAACTAGTAGAAGTCTCCGTAGAGGAGGACGATAGGGATCCTTCCGAAATCTCGCTATAATCCGCGGAGCTAGTAGAGTTACTCGTTAATAGTATATAGTATTCGCGCTCTAAGTATACCTACCTCGTTAATAACGAGTATCTCCTTCTCCTACTAGTCTATCCGAGACTAGCTATAGATAAATTAATCCGCCCGTTTTAGTATTTATACTCCGTTTAGGTCTTTAGCTATATTTACGCCCGCCCTTTAGTTCTTATAAAACCCGTAGGCTAAGTAGATTATAATACTATTAATCCGCGCTATAGTAGTCCCTAATATCGCTATAATTAAGAGCTAATTTAAAAGACTCTTCCTAGCGAATAGGTCGATAAGCGCCTTAATAACCCGTAACTTACCGGTTCCGCCCTCGCCGCTAACAAACTAGTAGAGCTAATTAACGTCGCCCTCCTTCCCCCTATAATAAATTAGGTCGAGCTAGCGGTATAGTATTAGGAAGGTAATCGCTTACTTTTAGTTTAGTATTAATTATACTACTAGCTCTTTACTAGTCTCGAGGAAAGTAGTTAACGTAAGCTACTATAATACCGCCCGGGCTCTAAGACCGCCTACCCCACAACGCGACGCCCCGTCTCCTCCCTCGTTATAATACTCTATAATAACTATACTAAATTAACTATAATTAAACTTCTTTTCGAATATAACGTCTTCGAAGGCTAACTATAAAGTCCTTATACGCGAGGCGCTCAAAAAAGTACGAAAAGGCTACTTAATTCGACGCGTTACTCGCGACTACGGAGTACCGTAATCGATATTACGGGATCGCGCTCGTAGCGCCTAATTAATCCGTTAGGCTAAAGAGCTATAGTAAAAGCTATCTTAGGGGTAAGAAGAATAGCTTATTAAATAGATCCTCTATAAAGAAGTAGCTAGCTAGCCTCTAAGGAAGCGTAATATATAGTAATTTACGTAGCTCGTCCCGGCCTATAGAAGTAATACCGCGCTAAATAATATTAACTAAGTCGATTACTTTATTTGGCAGTACTTAGAGCTTAAGACGAAGGTATCGCGAGGCGTCGAGGCCTTATAGTTTAACGAGGCTATAGAAGACTATCTCCGCGACTTCTATAACCTCCTCGATCGCCGGATTAAAGAGTATTCCGTTAGCCCGAGCTATATCTATAATTTCGATAAGACGAGCGTTATAGAAAGCGAAATAAAGGCTAGTAAAGTCGTTAGTAGCTTTTTAATAAAGCTTTCTACGAAGTCTATAAGCTTAGGCCGCGAATAGGTAATAATTTTAGAGTATATTTATATCTCGGGCTAGCGCTTTACGCTATATATAGTCTTAACTAGCGTAAACCTCTAAAGATAGTAGTTTCCGGACTAATTCCCTTACTAAGTATATAATTATTCCCTTATAAGCTAGGCCGATAGTAATATTATTATACGCTAGTTTAAGGAGATCTTCTTACCTAAGATAAAGCTAGAAAATATATCTCTTTAGAGGAATTTAATTCTCGATAGCGCGAAGACTTATATAAGCTACTTACTAATATATAAGGCCTTTAGGAACTAGGTCTACCTTCTTTTCCTTCTAGCGTATATATTATATATAACCTAGCTACTCGACGTTAGGGTCTTTAGCCCGTTAAAGATAGCGTATTATAAGTATACTTACGGCCTTACCTCCTTTAATTACTACGCCCTTATTTAGAAGTAAAGATTTATTAAGGTATACGAAAAAGCCTCTACTAAGGCCTTTATAAACTAAAATATCCGCGCTAGCTTCTAGGTAGCCGGGATCTTCCCTACTAACGCTAATAGACTTATCTCTTCGCTTATAGCACACCCCCCCCCCCCCCCGACTAGCTAATTAATAAGAATAAGATATAGTATACGCTTTAAGATAGGAAGGAAGTTAAGGTATAAGTAGATTTATTAAAAAGGGATCTCGACGCTTAAGATTATAGTTTCCGGACTATTATATATAAAGCTAGTAAAGCTATTAATAAAAAGAACGTACTTATCGCGGCGTTAAAGACCCGATCTAACTATCTATAAGCCCGGCTAGACTCTTAAGAGGTTATAGGCCGAAAAGCTATTTAAAGGAACCCTAACGAGATCTTCCCTTCCGTTATAAATATTATAAATATAAAGTATAAGGCCGAGTAAGCTACTATATATTATTATAAGCGTTATAGCCCGAGTATTAAAAAAGACTCTTTAGAAGTTATATAGGCTAGATAGGAGGTAATAATAAATAAGTAGTAGCTTTAACGGGAATTTTATAAAAGATTTTAATATAGTTATTAAATATTAAAGTTAATACCTTACTCGCGATATAGTAGGTAGTCTTAGGGTGTGGGTGGTGTTGTGGTGGCTTACGTTAATAGGCCGAGGTAAACTTTTACGCTAGGTTCTACGTCGCCTACCGTCTCTTCTAAGTCTGCCGCCGTTATTTAGATATCCCCGTCTCCGAAACCTATAAGTACGCTTCGCGCCACGGTATAACAATCGGTTCTATAGGTCGCCGCTATATTCTATATACCCTAAATTATTTAATAGCTCTTATAGCGAACTTATCGAGCCCTCTTTCTCCTTTAATCGCTCCTCTTAGTAATACTATATTTAATTATAGTAACCTTAACTAAGAGTATTAGGGAACAACTAAAACAGCTTTCTCGATACGTATTTAATACGTACTTATACCTATCCTAACTAGCAACCTGCTAGCTACCTATTTAACTACACATCCATATAGGTATAGAGATTATATAGCTATATTAAACAGTTACCTCGGCTAGTATTAGCTTAACGGCTAGCCTTAGATATAAAAAGCATAGGCTATATACGGGTATATAAGGGATAAGACCGAACCCTCCGGACTTCTACACCCTCTATAACGCTTATAACACCCTCTTCTACATAGCGCACAACGGAACCATAGTTCTATTTATAGACCATCTATCGATAGTTATATTAGAAGCCTATAAGAACTATAGGACAATAACTACCTAACCTCTAAGTTACTCTTAGTATTAGAAGCCTTAAACTATTAATATAACTATATTAGAAGCCTATAGAATGTTAAGTAGTTTAAGAGCAAGCTTGTTATATAGAATTAAATCGTAGTAATTTGCGATACTAGAAGCATTAGGCAGGGAAAAGAGTATACGCAAAAAGTAAGCTTATAAAGATACCCTTATTTGTATTTTTCTATCTTAGTTATATGCGTATCTCTTTCTTCTTTTTACTTTCCTTCGTCTCTAGCTACCTATTTATTATTTCCTAGTAGCTAGTATTATTACCCTACTAAATTTAATAAGGATCTCGATTTAAAACTATAAGGAATTAAGAAAATAACTAGGAAAGGCTATAGGTTTTACTACCTATCTAGATAGGTATAACCTATACGTGTTAAGAAACAACTTAAAAAGCCTTTATTATACGTATTTAATACGTATAGCTACTAGCTATAAGCCCGTAACCAACCCAACTACTATAACGCCTACTAGCTATTTAACTATAACCTTGGTATAACCCCTCGGCTAGTATCGGCTTAGGTAGCTAGTATTAGATATCGAAGGTCTAGGCTTGTCAAGCAGTTTGAGAGCAGGCTTGTTATATGGAATTAAAATTAGAATAAAATAGTAGCAATTTGCGATACTAGAAGCATCAGGCAGGGAAAAGAGTGCACGCAAAAAGTAGGCTTATAAAGACGCCCTTTATCGTATTTTTCTATCTTAGTCGTATGCGTATATCTCGATCTTCTTTTTTCTTCTTCTTCTAACCTTTCCTCCGTCTTCTAGTTACCTATTTATTATTTCCTAGTAGCTAGTATTATTACCCTACTAAATTTAATAAGGATCTCGATTTAAAACTATAAGGAATTAAGAAAATAACTAGGAAAGGCTATAGGTTTTACTACCTATCTAGATAGGTATAACCTATACGTGTTAAGAAACAACTTAAAAAGCCTTTATTATACGTATTTAATACGTATAGCTACTAGCTATAAGCCCGTAACCAACCCAACTACTATAACGCCTACTAGCTATTTAACTATAACCTTGGTATAACCCACCTTTAAGTTACTCTTTAATCTAGGAAGCTAGAGACTATTAGAATAACTATATCGAACTATCGATATAGCTATAGAAGAGGCCTATTAGAATTGTAGGAGAATTATCAGATAACCTCTGAGTTACCCCTTGATTTATAATATAGCTAAGGAGGGGTCTAGTTAGTAAGGAAAGGGGGTATTCCTATTAAGGAAGATTGTATATATAAGGAGGCTTTTCCTCCCTCTCTTCCCTCTTCTCTTTCCTTCCTTCCCCAGCTTAAATCACTACTACCACAACGCACTACACAGCCTACCTTGTAAATATAGCCTATTTCTTAGAGCCTAGCTCTAGCCCTACTTTTACCCTTAGTTATCTAAGCTTAGCCTAGCCGGCTTAGTATTACTAGGGATTAAGTAAGACTATGTGGATCCCCCTCTTGCTAAGTAATACCCTCTACGACTACGGATAAATAACGTGCCTTATAATAGCCTAGCTATTTGAGGTATCTACGAAGTAACTATACGTCTATTTAGCTAGATATTAGTTATTCTATAATACTATTTAACTTTACGTTATTATAGTTTACTTAGAAGTAGTCTATATAGTTTAAGTATATAACTATTTAACTTATATTACTTAACTTTAAGAATACTACTATTTACTATAATTTAGCTATATATCTTTAAATAGAAAATAATATATATAATATAGAGTAAAAGATACTAATATTTCCTAGATATTTTATAACCCTAATATATTACCCTAACGCTTATAGTACTAAGTTTAAATATTAAAAGCAGGTACTAGAGATTATTATATATCTAAAAGAATTAGGGAAGATTTATATCTGTAAGGAAGGTTTTTACTAGGAATTTTTAGTATACTTATATAAGTATATGTCTTTATAATATATAAATAAAAAGTAAGGGTTTTACCTACTGTTTTGCTAGGATTAGCGTAATATAACTTTTAAGTCTCTCTATATATATTAGACCTATATACTTATATAACTATATAATATAAACGATAATTATTTTATTGTTAATAATAAGTCTTCCGACATTATAGAAGGATCTCCCGAGCTAGAGATTTAAGATGCTTAATCTAGCATACTAATTAAGACAATACCTGTTTTCGATTATATCCAAGGCATCAATATAGCCTTTAGATTGGTTTCAAGTTATTAGGCACTTTGGCAGACTTTGTCGCATAGCTTGTGCGATACGAGATATCAAATCTCGCGATACGATATTATCCGATAGCCTGGAAATTTCTTGATATCGCGTATCGCGTATTAGAAACAACCCTAATCAGAACCAAGCAAAGAGGCCGACGACGGCATGCCAACAGTTCCACGGGCAAGACTCGCAAAGTCACGAGGCTTGGTGGAGCTGAAGACTGGTCAGAGGATGCTTCTAGCCTTCGCACGTTGGATGTGAGAGCTCACCGAGAACATGAAGCAGTGGAGTGGGCGTAAACTTGGGCACAGCGCTGGCGACTGGATGCGCGAGATGATATTTCGGCAGACTTGAGGAATGAAGCGACGGTACTAACACTCTGCCCGTACTAATGTAAGGGGGATGATCGGTATCAGACCTACTGAGTACAGTAGGCGACCAAGATTCCGCCTAACCCCCAAATGTCGCGTTATCGCGCCCTCGCTCGTAGGTCCTTTGCTACTTCGACCTTCAAAGAATGAGCGAGCAAACGTTGTGAATTGTACCGGCGCGCGGTTCCTCCGTTCCATCGACAGGGAGATTAATGCCTCTGAAGGTAGATTTGCTTGCCAACTTACCCGGGTTGCGTCGAACCAGATCGAGGCCGCATAGGTGAGCGCAAAAGAAGCCGACGACTTAGAATGCACATGCAGATGTCGAGCACTTTCACGGTGTCGCGCAAGACTGCCTCTGTCTGTAACGGACGAGATATCCAGAAGAAAAAATTTAGGCCTCATTAGGTATACCCAATTCACATCACATAGATTAATATAACTGTTCTAGCCACTATCTCATCACGGGAAGGAGATCTTAGCCACGCAACTACCTGAGTTGAACCAAACTTCTCAAAGGAATAAGAGGTAAATCAATCACCTTCTATAAAGGCTTTACACTTAATCCTACCTTTGTTCAATTTTTCTCATTGAAGCTCGCGCATCTTGCTCAGTGCTTCTCGCTTATGAACTTCAATGTCAAGATTCCGGATAAACTCCCAACGGGTCGCCAGCGCCTCGCCCAACCTGCTCGGATCCGAGCCAGTTCCCTCATCTTGCCCGCACATGATCCTTCCCGTCTCTCTGCTAGAGTCTATAACTTGCTGCCCCCTCGGTCTTCTGATAATGTCATAGGCTTTGAATGCGGCCTCAATATCACCTGCCGAGAAGACGTGTTCCAGGAGAGTCGCCAGAATCACGGCATCTTCAAAGGCTTGTCCCGCCCCTGCGCCCTGCCAGGGAGTTGTTCCGTGTGCTGCGTCGCCGATGATGCAGACGGGGCCGTTGGCATAGGTTGGCGTTGTCCTGTGTTCCCACTGAGAGTAGCCATGTGGGTTATCCTGGTCGAGACAGAGCTACGACAGCGAATTAGCTCATACGACCTAGACAAGGTGCTTGGGCTATGCAAATCGGACTCACATCGATGACTCCCTTTGCAATTGGGCCATCAAGCCAGCTGCCAAATGCAGTCGTCAGAAAATCGCGCGACAGGGCTTGCTTTCGGTCCTTGGGAGACTCCTTCTCGATCCCCGACATTACGCACTGAACCATGGTGCCCTCCTCTAACACGTCGTGGAGGATGAAGCCTCCATCGCCACACCAGCCATACTGACGGTCCTGCTCAAAGTACTGCTCGCCCAGTACGGCCTTTGCCCTGGCCATTGGAACAAGGTTTCGGCAGTCCCAGAAGCCCGCCGGCACCGCGGCGCATTTCTCGGCGGCATCTTGGAGGACGTGCTTGCGGACGACGCTGAAGAGGCCGTCTGCCCCAATGATAGCGTCAAAAATCTCGGTCGTCCCATCCTCGAAGGATATTTCTCGCTTGTGACCTCTTTCAACGATTGAGACTAGCTTCTTGTTCGCGTGCAAAATATTTCGAGGCAACGGAGCAAGTAGTTCTCGAAGCAGCGACGCGCGATGGACAATCTTTTCCGACCTGGCACCTCCGACCTCTTCGGGGTTGTTCATATCGGCAACGAGTGTGCCCGCATGAGGACCCGAGCCCTGCGTCATCAGCATAACATGTCCTCGGTACTAACCCGGCGTACCCCTTACCACCATGATCCGGGCCGAACTCATGGGCACGGCTCCAGCTTTTTGCAGTGTCTCCTGGGACGAGGGAATGAGACAGGCCAGGGCACGCTGAGCCCAGGCTGACAGGCCGACAGCAGCTCCTCGCTCGGAGAACTCGAGAGCAGATTCATAGACCCGGACCTCTAGGTGAGGAGTATTTACGAGGCCATTTGCGACGGCGGCTCCGGCGATGCCGCCGCCGACAATAGCGATGCGAATGCGAGGGGCGTCGACACTCATTGCTCTTTGAATGTCAGACGAGGGGGATTCAGATGACATGGGCATGTGAGGGAGCGAGCGAGCGATACACGTACCGCAATATTGACCATGAGGTGGGCAGGAAAGCTGACCAACAAACCGTTGCAGTTATTGTGGCTCTATCACGAAACGAGGGCGGGAAAGCTGACCAACAAACCGTTGCAGTCATTGTGGCTCTATCACGAAACGAGGGCGGGAAAGCTGATCAACAAACCGTTGCAGTCATTGTGGCTCTATCACGGAACCGGGGGCGAGAAAGCTGACCAACAAACCGTTGCAATTGTTGTGGCTCGCTCCACCACGGAACGGGGGCACAAAATATGGGCTTGGCCCGTATAGATAGAGAGGACAACAAGGATAATAACAAGCAATTGCGCACTTGCAATAAACACGTACGTACGTATACAAGCCGACCGACATTTATTATTAAAATACTGCGCCACACCTTGCACTTTAGTCTTTAGGGTTGTGGTGCAAGGCGTACAATCAGCCGAAGGCTGCGAGTCTGGCCAACAGTCAAGCAGTCACCCAACAATCAGCACAGTATCTACAATCATACATCTGTGCCTTGGAAAGTGTCGTTCTTCTCGCGGGTAGCATCAAGTGGAGTTACGTAGATCCGTGGCCTACCTTGTAAGGATTCTGGGTGAGAACCTGTCGTTTGCGAAGTTGCTGATCCCTCATTTTCATCTTAATTCCTTCCGGCGGCGACGCATAAGTCAGGTGATTGAGGTCAAACGGGGCGTCCAGCATCAGACCCTGCAGCGTTTTCACACGCGAGACGGCCACGTAGCTCAATCCGGTCTGAAAGTCACGGCAAGACAGATCCGTCACGATCATGTCTTCGGTGATGCTCTGCGACTTGTGAACTGTAATGGCGTAGCACACGATCAGGGGAAACTGCGTACGAGTGCAGAGTGTGGCTCCGACGAGGAAGTCCCTGTTTACTGGCAGAATCGGGACAATCTTTCTGCCATCTGCGGTGGTCAGGAATACCGGCCCCGTGTACTTGTCAAACTCCATCATGATCACACAGGGAGGGTTTTGCATGGGGTCAGCTCCAGGCGCCCAGGCGATATCGTATACTGTACCACGTGCGCCGTTGCAGAGGCCAACCGGCTGCCAAAGGTTGGACGTCAGCATCAGACGGGCGCCAATGCATACGGGAATCTGCTTCGCAAGGTTGCCTGCCTTGTCGTCAGGAGCAGCAGCAGCACCGGGGCCAACATTCTTAGCTATGACCTGGATGACAGGCCGGCCTAGGCGGTCGAGGTGGTAGTGGTTATATTCGTTCACCCTGTCTTTCGTGGCGTATACTCGTAGGGAATTGACGAACTTGGCAACCTCCTGATCGTCCAGCTTCGCCTGAACACGGCTGGAGAGGAGCTTCCAGGACTCCATAGATAGTTGGAGCAGCCGCAATTCCTCAAGAGCTGAGCGAAACGCTCCCTGATCGTCGCCGCGCTGACGCTGGGCAACCTTCAAGAAAACCGTCTTGTCGAAGCGCCGATATGCGTTCCTGCCCTTGATCTCTACTCCCTGCACCTCCTTGTCGTAATAAAGAGGCTTCTGCAGTACAGGGGGTAGCTGAAAGAAGTCGCCAACCAAGAGGATATTAAGACCACCAAAGAACTCCTCATTCCTATTCGGGAACGCCTCACGGAGACGGTCATCAATCCATGACAGCTGTCGCAGACCCAGCATGCTCTTCTCATCGACGATCAGGTACTTGATATCCCTCAGCTTCTTCTGAAGCTGAGCTTTGTCGATCGCTGACAGGGGCTTGAAGTCCTTGTTGATGGGGAGGTGCAGCAGGGAGTGCAAGGTAGTGCCCGATATCTGATTTCCCGCAACCCCCGTGGGCGCGGCACGCCAAACAGGCGTCCCTCTTCCGCCCGAGGCGGCTTGGAGGTGCGCTGAGAGCAGATTAATGAGGTATGACTTGCCCGTGCCACCGCCCCCGTCCACATGGAGTAACAACTGGGAACAGGCCTGGGTCAGAAAGTGGCCCATCACCGTATCGTACACTAGGCGCTGCTCCGGATTCAGGGTATCACGAGCCTCCAGCGGCTGATGGTCCACATCAAGGTGAAGAGGGTTTTCGGCTTTGCGTTGCTTCCAGAAGTCGCCGTGGAGAATGCCGTCATCGGTATACCGTCCAACGTGGGGAGTCCAGTCATAATTCACATCGACATCTCGCCGGCCCAGCACGTCGATATCATCCTCCTCCAGCGGATGATCTGGCAGCATACGGGCGAGTTCATGCCAATCTTCCTCCATGACAGGCTCTTCGTGCTCCTCCCGCTCAAACTCGTCGTCCTCTGCCTGCAGCTCATTTGCTCCCACCTCGCCGTAATGGTCGTCCTCATGGAAATGGTGTCGCTGCCGGCAGCACTGGTACGCCGCCGCAAAGGACTCAAACCGCTGCCCGTCTACAGCAAGCAGCTCCTCCGGAGAGCGATGCGGATGGGCCATCATCAACTTGACACGGCAGAAGTCATGAAACTGGGGCGACGCTTCCGCTGACCTGTACCGAGGGAAGTAGGATAGGACCCTCTTCTTCGCGTTCGCACCGAGTCTCCTCCACGTCTTGAGATTGTAGAAATGCAGGTACTCGAGATAGGTTATACTCTCATGTTGGTCATTTCTCTGCAGATATTTCCGGTAGCTGCCGACAGCCTCACTGACATCCTCGTCGACGCGGTACGACCGCGCATGCTGCTCCAACGGGCGGCAGTCGACGTACACAACCATCCGAGTGCCTTCCTGCAGAGGGATGTTGAGCAGCAAGTGGGAAATTTCCTGCGCTGAATAATCTCTCTCGGCAATCAGCTTATTCATAAGGCGAGAAGAGAAAGACAACAGGGGTTGGTGGTGTGCTGTATGCGGCAAAACCTGATCCGCCAGCCTGCAGTAAGGCTCTGTCTTCTTCTCCGATTTGCTGCAGTACTTGGCAGCGTACGTAATGACTGCTTGCAAACTGGTGCATGGAGATATGTCAATGTTGGCCAGCCATCCCAGAATGATGGCAGGGTTGAAATGATTCATGAGGCTGTCGTTGCGGGCCGCCTCGAAGATGTAGTACGACTTGCCTTCCTTCCTGATGACCGCGGCCAGCTCTCGCAAGGCACGGGGGAAGTCAAAACGACACTCCCTTTCCGGATTGGCTGCGTTGGCCGCCTCAATATCGGCAGCAGCTCCTTCCATATCCCTCGCCAGGTCGCCGCTTCCTTTTCTGACACGCAAGCAGTACGTGGTATTGCATCTGTGGCGCTGGCAACGGTTGACAATTTGCGAGAGCCGCAGGAATGTCATCTCCACGCCCAGCGGATCTACGCTCAGCGGGTTACCCTCCCCCTGAGGCACAGTCCTACGGGGCTCCGGGTTCACGGCCGTGATGTGGAAGCCCCACGTGCGTGCAAAAAGGTCTCGAGCGGCTTCGTCCCCCATGTCGGCTACCGGGCCATTCTCCATCCAGTACAGGCCGTGGTTGTGTGGACTCCCGCGCCCTTGCCATTCATACCGATCCCAGTAATCCGTCACGTTAAACTTCGTTCTCAACACGACATCCCGAAAGAGACAGTATCGGCGGTGAAAGTGGAAAGCAGCAATGTGAGGATTCTGCCGCAATAAGTACCGCGACAATGCCATCCTTTCCGGCTCGGACGCTCGCAGCCATTCCCCATATCGGGGCATGTGTTGGTAGAGGCTCCGCCAGTGCAAATCGGCCGGGCTAAATGTGATAAATGCGCCAGGACAGCCCAGGTCATAGGCATAAGCCTCGAGGTCCTGCCTCTTTCTGTTCCAAAAGGGACGCGTACCGCGAATCGACACCGCTTGCCTTGTGATCGAGTTGATCAGCGCCTGCGCCTCGGGATCCTCGCTGTGTTCGAGTGCCTGAAGAAGCTGCTCTCGCGTGAGCGGTTCGCGAGTGCCATCATGTTGCTTCACAAAGAATTTCGACCGCGCACGTGCTTGGGACCGCATCAGCGTGTTGAATGCGACGAAACGGAAGGTCGGGTGCCGCGCAAAACGGCCGTCGTGCCACCGCATCGCGTGCTCGATGTAATCCTTGTACTCAATGGACCGCAAGCGAGGCTCCACAAAGTCGGCTCTGCCGTCTGGAAAGAGGCAGGGGAATGCCAAGGAGAGCAGGGCATGAGAGCGATTGAACTCATTGATGGGCGTGTGCCGTATATTCGGCAGCCGCAGCTCGTGCTGCCCCCGCCCCTGGGAGCCTGTGGCGAGAGGAAGCCTTGCGTTCGCTTCTGGTTCGCCCGCGAGAACAGACCGCAGAGCATCGAGCTCCGTGTCCTTGGCCAACAGGTCAGGCACCGCAGCTGCGTCCTCTAGCTCAGGCTCTGCCTCCTGATCTTCCTCCGGTCCCACATCGGCAGCCTCCACCTGACTTTGGGAGATGGCATCCACCACATTGCCGTCCTCGGGCAGTTGGCTCAGTCGCTCTTCGTCGATGACGATGCATCGATAGCCAGGATGATGATGGCGGAGGTAGTCAAGCCATATCATAACCGCCTGGCGGCGCACACGGAACTGGCGGGTGAATTGCCGACTGAGATTGGCGTGTGACGACGTGTTGGCAGGACGCAGCAACACCGTGTTCAACTCCCGCGGCAGAAGGGGGAGCTGGTTGTACACCAAGCCAACCTCGCGGAGAAAGTGAACGACGTGCCCCCGATACTTGTACTGCTGCCCCCGCACCAGCATGATGTTGACGTGGACGTGCACGCGAGCGATCAACGACTCTTCGGTAGGGCGTAAGCTCAGGCAATCGGGCCGGCACAGGGCCAAAGTCGAGTTGATTTTCGGCAGAGAAGAAATAAGGTTCGTCGGGGCCACGCGTCTCATCCTTTCGATAGCAACGCGAGCAAATGCCGTCATAAATCTATTTCCATCTGAAACCAACACTCGCGGCATCGGCTGCAGTATTCCATCTGGTCATTGTCAAGCTTAGTCCAGAACTCGCGCAGGGTGGCCTTATCGCGGTCGGTCAAGGCACAAGCGTCGAGGTCGCCATTCCACACCGGATCTTGCGCATGGAAAACCGCCAATTCTTCCGGTGGAATTATCACTGGACTCCGAAGACGTCGTGGCGGTCTCGACGATCGTGTTTCTCTCCGAGACCTTCTTGGCCGCCCTCCTGTACCTGGGGCGGGACCTCGGCGACCACGCCTTGGCCGTGCGGACGGCCGCGGCGGCCAACGGCGAAGTGGGCTTCTATCCACAGAATCATTGTTCCTGTCACCGTCCTCGTCTTCCTCACCAGGTTCAGAGTCCGGCTCGATTCCCAATTGCTCGAGATACCTGCGTGGTCGAGCGGGTGAAAGCAGGACGTTGACATAATCCTCAGCGTCAATATCAGACTCTGAGAACTGGCCCCTGTCGTCTCCTTCCTTAGGTATCATACCCCCACCTTGAAACCCACCCGTCCGTAGTCGATCTGGCCTCGCATCTATGTTCCATGGTCAGCCCGTAGAAGCTACTGCGAACCACAGCACGAGGATAAATACATTCTCCAGCCAACTCCGAGCCTTGTAAGACGCCCAGCTGAGATATCGTTGGCGTCAGTGACACAATCTCACCTGCGCGACGTCGTGACCGGTGGTCGCGCTGGATCGTGGCTAGCTTGGTCCTTGCCCTGGCTTTCGAGGGATCATCTTGAGAGTTCTTCCCCCCCTTATGGAATCTAGCAGCCACATAAGAGTAATCTATACCACTTGTGCTGCTTCTCATAGCAGACAAGCCTGAGTGTGGCGCGGCCTGCTCAGTCGTCAACTGCATCAAGGGTGTTGGCGCAAGAGTCCGAAAGGAGCGGGCACTTCCTTGGCTTGGTGGAATTGGCGTCCCCAGCACTACCCGCGGCTGGTTAATCGACTCTTCGAAAGACCTCGCCGTATGACGTCCCAGTAACGTCTCTGATGACGCAGGCCGGGTTCCAGATCTGTTCTGCGCAGGCGATAATCTGACGACTGGGTCGGTTCTCTTTGATGCGGGTCTCTGAGGCGAGGGAGGACGGATTGCGACGTCCCTCAAGGTCTGGGTCGCGCTTCTCGACCTGGAGTACTTCAATTGATCAGCATTGAACACCTCACGGAGTGAGGGATAAAAGCCAACATGAGAGGCGCGCTGATTGCGGCAGCTCAGGCAGCTCCTGGTGTGCCCAACCGACTTCCGTCTGGTGAGGAAGTCTTCCGCGGGTTTCTCTTCGCGACAGCGAATGCACACGATGGACACTACCCCATCTTGGGCCCCTCGATGAGTAGGTACGGGACTCATTGTAAACGAAAGAAACAACAGAAAACGCGGTGTGATCGCCATGCTCAGGGGCGGCTACGAAGATTGGACCCATTTTTTCGGGAGCCATCATCCAGTTGAGTTACGTTTTACTGAACATCAACCAATCAGAAGCCGAAAAACTTAACGAATCCCTGTCAGCACCAAACCCTCATATTTGGGGAAAACTTCCTCGATTAATGTTAAGTCAGCCTACGGCTGAATTACAATTTACGTATATTAGTGACGCGTAGAGAGGCGATATTGCTAATCAGAAGGTTATTATTATCTACTACCTATTATAGGCGTTATTCTAGCGGTCAAATCGCTATAATCGGGTTGTCGTTATAGCGCTGATCGTCTTAGCCCTGCTTGACTGTATGTGTCTTCTCTTGGCCTCCTAGACCATAATCATAGGATTCACTAACCGTGAGTCTTGCCTATACATTGTCCGTCCGCTTCCGGGGCGCCAAATCTTCCATTGCAAGGGACTCGCCCTGAAAAAGTGTAACCCGGCTCGTGCTACTAGACTTGCGCGCCTCTAAATCATCCCCGCGCCGTCCGTCGGAGCTTCCATACCGTGGGCTGTCCTGTGGGTGATTAGAGAAGACGCTGGTAATGGAGGTCCAGATGGTCTCGAACGACAAGAACTTGGCGAGGAACGAGAGTGAGGGGAGACATGCAGCGACGACTCCAAGACCGCACTCGACCATTCCCCAGTACAGATATGTTGTAATGGTAACTCGGGCTTCATGTTAGCCACACTCGGATCAATGCTGTTTTGTTTGAAGAAACTTACGAATCTCATCGGAATCGGGGTTAAATCCGTCTGTAACAATCTTGGCGGTTATGACAAGGCGTGTGAGAGATGCCGCGACAGCGCTTTGAGAAAACGGTGAGCCCAGTTGATCGTTGTCAGGGTTATCCACAGACTCACACTATTCCTAACAGAAAAATGGCGCTTGTTGCAAACTTTTTGCGTCGAGACAGCTTCAAACGCCAGATCTGTCATGGGCACATGTCAGTGCTCCTGTGCTAGAGCGTGTGAGGCCTTAAAATTACCATAGGGATTGGGAAAAATATGACGAGCACGTCGGTTATGAAGTCAGTAATGCAAAAGGCATAGTTCAATTGAAATGTGCGAATGCATTCTCTCATGAGATCAATGGGCGAGCCCCAAATGGCCCAAAACTTGAGTCGGCACTCGAATAGCTTAGCGAAGAAGAAGGCGACGATCCACATGATAATCAGCGCAATCATGACAGAAAGCACGATACGCGTTTTGCCCGTCTTATCAACGACGAAAAGGCGCACGTAAAAGAAAAGGAAGCTCAGCTTGACGAGGCCCAGGATGGGCGGGAGCATGAGCATGTGGGCGAATTCGACCTGTTTGGCCATTCTATCAGACAAACTCTCATCGCAATATCGTTATCACTTCTTTTCGACGCGCATACCTTTGACATGAGGACAATCTGGTCCGTATGGGCTGCCAAAGGGTTCTTCGCCATTTCCGGCGTAAGCACCGTCGTGGTGGCGAGCACCTTTACCGCTGCGCCGTATATCAGGCATATCCCTTGGCCAATAGTCAGGAGCTGTAAGGATACGTCAGCATTCCCTTTCTTACTCGAGTCTTCCCAGAGGTTGCACATACGACGGCAGGTAAGATACACCAGTCATCGGCCCTGAGACCTTGCTTATGCTTGAGGCGAGTCCAGAACCGAAGGCCAGCCGCGACAGCGGCAAGCATGGATAACACGACAGCAGCGGCAATGAAATGGCCGGGCTCCTGATAGTATGCCCTGATGAGTGCCTTGGCGGCTTCGGTCGGCGAGATGGAGATGGAAGCGTCGGACGACGTGGCGCTCGACGGCGAGCAAGCTATAACAGAATCTAGAAGGGTTCGAGGGGGGGCTATAATCTGTGCTTGATGCACTCTTCGGAATGTTAGGGCCGGGAAGAATATTGTCGACCGACCCCACATTCTACGGACTGTTACAACCATCATGCAGTTTGATGCTGCTGCTGCCGTCTCGGCTCGGAATCCCACACAGGCGGACCGAGTACGTGCAGGAGCTTGCAGAAGATGGGGTTAAGCATCCCTGATACGCATACAGACTACGGAGTAACATCCGGACATTCCGAGCTGGAAATTATCACACAATGGCCTATTACGATTCAAATAAGGATCCCATACTTCGTACCTAGTTTCGATTTAATTCGAGTGTACCAGATCTCGTTTTACTCCTGACCGTGATCGCAACCCCAAAACCGCTGGCTGTCATTGTCGGTCGTGTGATGAATTATGCAGCTCCTGATAGCTCTGTTAAAGGACCCTTTTAACAGCCATAGACGCCATGATGTCGTTAGCTCGCTTTGTGACCGCTCTGTTACATGTGGAAACATCAAGGTGCCTTCTGCGCTCGCTTATTCACCGCTCCACCGTCTTGATCGTCCTTTCCCGGCCGAACAAGCTCCGGACTCATCGAGATTTTTCTAGTCAAGGCCCAATTATGAATAGAACTCCAGTTGACACAGATCATTTTCGAATTGGACTGCGGTACCGGCCGATCATCGCCCGGATCTTTCCACTTAAACGAGTATAAAGCAGTAGAACCGTGACACATGACTGTAAGACGTAGAGTTTCAAGGCAATGATCTGAACAAGATGTTAATATGACTTAGGCTTCAGCTTCTCGAGGTCGCTGACAGAGCGAAAAATCGCGGATGGCTACGAACCAAGATGCCTTTGACTATAAGAAAACTGTGCCTCCGTCAAATTTGGATAATAATGCTCGCGATAGAGCCAGAATCGCAGCTGACGCTATAAATCACACTAGTCAGCAATGAAAACCAAAGAAGTTGAAGTCATACCAAGCAGTGGAGCTCATGGTAAACCCCAAGGGAGGCGGGATAGCCCCTGCTTGACAGCTGAGCAATGTTCTCCGTCGATTCTCCGGCGGCCACCAACTCATCCCAACTTGCATTGAAGTATATGGCTGGCCAACGGTCAGGGACGGGCTAGTGTTTTAGGAAAGGATGCGTTTGCCCACGTTCAATCAAGGCAATCCAAGCCGCGTCATTCTCCTTCGTCGGGGGCCCGGAATATCCACTTTGTCTGTCCTCATCAGTAGCATGTTCGTCATTTACTTCGTATTCGACGAATTCTTGAGCGGGAGCTAGTAGTTTTGCATTGTTAGCAGGCGGTAAAGGGTATCACGGCGACACTTACACCATGTGCGCCCTGCGATGGGTATCGTGCCGGCATTATCGCTAAGCTCTCTCAAAAACAAGCCGGCGAAAAGCACAACCAAGATATGGAGCACAAAGAAGTAAACTCTGGTACCAGTCAATGTTCTCTTCACGGCTGGTACCCGTCGCGGCGGTAGCGAGCTCTGTGCTGCCGCTGCTTTCACAAGCGGTAAAGAGTCTTCAATGTCGATGTTGTTAGAGGCTAGAAACGAGGCTTGAAGGTGAGACATGGCAGCATTTCAGTTGGGCTAGATCTCCCAACAGACGACCAGAGTGTCATGGACGCGCTGCTAAGATCTAGAAGCAACGAGGTTCGTTCAAAACACACCATTTAAGGCCACCAAAGCCTAGTAACGAAGTACGATATAATGTATGATTACGTGCTGTTTATTGTGCCTGGTGGTCCCCAACATTTCCTACCATCTCTTCGGATAAGGCCCGAAAAGGTGGGTGGCACCCATGAAGATCGCCTGCGGGGTTGAAGCTCCCGAGCACGACACAAGACGGAGGAGCCATGCAGGTAGTGCATAAACTCGGAGGTTTCCCCATCGGGCTTCGGACATACTCACGTGCGGATATAAAGTGTTAAGGTTCCAAGCCTTCCTCCTAGCACCTGGTCCTCAACTCACATTTTATTGGTTGCAATGCGTTACTCCCAGATTACGATGACGGCGCTTGCCCTCCTTGGAGGACTAACGGAGGCCATGCCAACATCTAAAGGTTGTGTGACGGACACCTAGCCTCCGCTTTTTCGAGTTCAATCTGACGAAACGGCTTGACAGAGTCCAGCGCCGACCTATCTCGACCGGCACCTGTCGGCGTGCCGAAAGTCCCTCAGCTTTTTTGAAGCGCAGGAAGTCCACAGCCGCGCTAATATAGTGCGGTCTGAAGGAGGGATTGGCTTGTGATCGTAGGATTTAGAGGGCCGATCAAATCAATACAATCAAGGTTGGACTACTATATATCAGACACAACGGATACAAAGATAGGTGGAGACTCAGAGGACTGGACGTTTTCTATTCCCTATTCTAAGAGGAGAACCTACTGCTCTTATAGGTACGTGTATAGAAGATGGATGCTTCTAAGGGGGTGAAAGAGAGTCATGCAGCTGCTTCAGGTTCGTCTCATTTGGATCGGAAGCGCATAGGGGTTCCAAGCGCCTAAGCGAAGACGGCAAACCGCCGAACAGGAGCACAGACGGCAACGAGGCCATAGATCTCGAAGGAGCAAACGAGGGGCCTTGCAAGTCTTGCAGACTGGAAGAGCACACTGATTTCTAGTTATGAGCCGGCATCAGCCCCTAAAATTGTATTGGTCCCTGGATTTATCCTCCAATAAAGATATTTCCAGCAAGCCAGTGTTCCTGCGCTCTCCTTGCAGGGATAGGAGTAAAACGTAGGCTTCTGGGTGTTGCAGTCGAAAGTGGAGGATCTATAAATAGCTTAGTGTCGCGGCCCTGTAGGGGGATGCGTTGGTATTGAAGTCAGTAAAGAAGAAGACTGGATGGAAAATAGAAGAGACAGGTGTCATGCCAGCTAAGGCAGATCTCCGAGACATCTCAGAAATGTCGGAAAGCGGCGGATCCTCAGCGTTGAATGCGCTCATTTAAGACCATACAATTCAATCATCCGCTCTTCACTCTGTTCCGTCCTGACTGTGCTCCTTACCGCAGAGGATAAACAAGGGCCAATGACAATGAGTTGGGCTTGAAGCCTGACTGCTAGCTGAAAGTGTATGGACGACATTGAGGAGGACGTGGCAGGCTAATGTGGAGGCAGAGAGTAGAGAGGGGTAAGTCAAAGAGGTAAGCCAGCCTGGGGTATAAATGAGGGGCCCGGGACAGGAAGAGAGAACAGGGAGGGAAGACGCATACAGTTCCAATTACCTTTCATGCTGCCAGCCCTGCTCTCTTCGTGAGGAAGCACGAATAACCAACATACGCGCACCTCAGCATCCTCTGCTGTTCAAATTGGACCCTTTATACCCTCTGCCCTACTCACTTCGTTAGAACTCGACCCTATCTTGATACCATCACGCCATGGCCCAGGCGCCTACGTTCAAACTTGTAATCGTCGGCGATGGTGGTGTTGGCAAGGTAGCTTTTGATTCTTTCTCTATGCGGATGCCGTTTTGAATTTTTCTTCGCGTTTGTCCTAGCAAGAAATCTTGACTGAAAACAAATAACCTTGCTTTGACATTCCCACCCGCTACCTAGAAGCCGTTTCATGCTAATGTCTCTATAGACCACCCTCATGAAGCGTCTAAGTAGCGGATTCGAGGCTAGATACATCCCTACTGTTGGTGCCGAAGTTCACCCTATAAAGTTCACTACCGTACGCATCTACCCCCTATCTAATACTTGCCAACTGTGCCTTGACCACCTATATACACAGGACAAGGGACAGGTCATATTCAACACCTGGAATACCGCTGGGCAGGAGAAATTTGGTGGTCTAAAAGATGGTTTCTTCGCTAACAGCCAGTGTGGCATCATTATGTTTGATGTGACCTCCCGTGTCTCCTATAAGAACGTTCCGATGTGGTATCGTATGTGGATCTTTTATTGGACTTTAGTTCGATCTTTTATTGGACTTTAGTCTCGACTAGAAACAGTGCTAACACTCTTGGAAGGCGACATTATCCGTATCTGCAAGGAAATCCCTATTATTCTCGTCGGTAATAAGGTCGATATTAAGGAGCGCCACGTAAAGGCGAAGGCTATAACATTCCATCGTAAAAGGAACCTCCTGTACTACGATGTATCCACGAAGTCAAATTATAACATTGAAAAGCCTTTTCTATCGCTTGCTAGGATTCTACTTAACGATGACAACCTCGTATGTAACTCTAAAACGGCCATCCTCCTCCCTTCTCCTTTCGGCTTGTGGAATTAACATCCGTCATAGAACCTTATCATGCCCGCTCTCCCCCCGCCAGAAGTTGAAGTGGATGTGGCCCTTATGAAACAATATAGCGACGAACTAAATGCCGCTGCAGCAGAGCCTGTTGCCGAAGATGACTTTTAGACCGGCAAAGTGGCTATCAATAGCATGTCAAACTGTGGGCCGGACGACCGACCGGCGCCGCTTGAAGGGCGCCTCACGCATATGCACTTACATAACTATTTAACGCTTCGTTCCTCAAGGCATAGCAAGAGGCGAAGACAGAGGGGGACCGCGAAGCGGTGCAGAATCCTCTTGTCTCGTCGTTCGTTCCTCACTTGGTTCCTAAGCCAGGACCGATGGCACGTAGATAGTCCGGACCTCTCGTCTCTTCGTTCGTTCCCTTCGTTCCTCAAGGCATTTGGCTCCACACGGGTCAGAGATGGCATCAGGCAATTGACAGGCAATTGATGAGAATTATCTAAAGAACAAGAAGCGAGTGAATGGGCGCACAGAATTGTGCAGCTCTTTATACACAATGAAAGGTTCGTTGCATGATTACGTAGCAGCTGTTGCCTAGTAGACCACAGCGGCATTGCGTAGTAGTAATATCGCCACTTCATGAATAAGCCTTCTTGGCAGGCTTGATGTACGACTTCTCGTCTCTTCGTTCCTCAAGGCATAACGGGTCTGCCGAGGCTTAGTAGAACAGGCAAGCTTGCGAAGGAGTAAGCAGGAAGACGTTTAGCAATTAGCAGCAATATTCGAATTCCGTTCTACCAAGACGCAAAGTCCCACGGCATGTGGTTTTTGGCAGTCGGCTCGCTATGGATACTAAGCCGCATGTGCCAGACCTGCACCCCAGGAGTGGGCGCATCAGAAGGCCAGAAATCCTTGACCCCAAAGAACCGATCCAGTATAACGGGCTTGTTTGGTTTCTGGGACGCTGTGTACGGTATCTCTTCGTTGTGGGATAAGACTCTGAGAAGATACGGGCGCATGTAGGTGGGCACGGTTGCCGAAAGGTCCTCGTGTAGACGTGCAAGCGTCAGCTCGCGGGGAAGCAGAGTGCCTTGCTTCAGTCGCACCACGGCGCCGCAGACTGCGCGCTCCTCGTAGTCGGGAACCAAGAGAACATGACCCTCGGCGACGTAGGGGAGGCTATTAATGGCCAACTCGACCGGAATGCGTGGAATGCGTCCAATGACTGACGGTCAGTTTCTTGGACCAAACAGCATGATCTCGCGGTAGGCCCTTACAGTCGTCGTTGGCTCGACCTTGAAACACGTAGTCGGCGTCGGCGATGTAGCCGACATCACCCGTCTTCAAGTATCCGTCATGATCAAAGGCGGCTCGTGTTGCCTCCTTGTTGCCTAGATATTCCGTCATCATCCAGTCCGACTTGACAAGAAACTCGCCATGGGTTCCGCTCGAAAGCTTGACCTCGACGTCATGGTCAGTCACCACTTGGCCTACAGTAAACTACGTTCATGTTTAGCGCAAGAGCAGAAGGGGAATCGGGCAGCAGGATCCGTGCCTCGGATTTGGAACGCTTCTTCACGTCGACTTCGGTCACGGTCGAGCCACATTCGGTCTGCCCATAGGCGTTCTTAAACGGCAGCCCGGTCAAGTCCGTCCAGAATCGTTTCAAGCCCGGCGCGAGAAAGGCGCCGCTGCACCGAATGCTGCCCAGGTTTCTGAAGCCTAGTATATATTCCGACCTTGTTTCGTCGTCCATGGCGGCAATTTCGGCTTCATAAAACTCCCTCATCCGTCGTAAGAGAACGGGGTTAAAGATGAGCAAAGTAATTCGTTTCGATCGAAGCATCTCCCATAATTCCCAGGCCTCGGCTTGCTGCTTCAATGAGAACAGCTTATGGCCCGAGATGACGGGCAGTATCGCGCTGGCGAAGCCACCGCGCCAGTGTGGAGGACGGTAGCTCAGATTTGCTTTTCCAAGTGCCGCTGGGCGTGTTTGAACTAGACACTGTCGCGGTAGCACAGCCGCCTTAGGGATGCCAGTGGTGCCGGACGTGCACATGACGACACCAGGTCCCTGGGGATCGAGCGAGAGCGACTCATCAATGCCTACCGTGTGAACGGAGACTGGGGAGGCGTTTGTAGATATCGGAAGCGTGAAAAAATCAACAGAGTCGACAACCTTTCGAATCCGTTTGGCTTGTGCCAGGTTACCGGCACCTGCAAGGATGCCACTGGCCTGGGCGACATTTAAGTAATGCCGTGCCTCTTCGGGAAGAATGGCTGCAGCTGGTGGTGATAGTATCCATCAGGGCCATGTTCACCACTACCAGACTTCGAGAGGGGAGAGATCTTACAGAACGGAAAGCAAGCGCCTCCTATGGCGCGAATAGCAAAAAAGGCGACAACGAATTCGTATCCTCCGTGCGTGAGAGCCGCCAAATACGGTGTATGCTCAGCCAAAAGCCCGTCTGCGGTGAGAGAAAACGTCGGCAGCCTATCACGAATCAAGTTGCGCGTGGCGATGACGTCGCCAAGGAGCTCAGAGTAGGTTTTCTGAAATCCATATCGGTCAAATATAACTTGTTCCTCCGTCAAAACGGCGGCTTCGAGGAGTTTGACGAGAATGGGATCATTGGGCAGGAACACCTTGGTCGACATCTTGTTTCCCTAGCGAGCGCGTTTGATCATGAGAGTTAGTGACTTGTGCCTTGATACCTACTTAGCAGATGTGGTCGATGCGTCACGGCTCACATCTTCTTGCATCCGTTGCTGCCGGTTTTATCCGCGTGCAATCTCCCTGCCGCTTTCCTGCCGCGGTATTATCATGCGGCATGTTGCCGCGCGTACCGTGCAGGACGATCTACATAGTCAGATAATATTTGCAGCTCACCTGTGCAGCTTTGGAGTAAGAGACCCCATCGTGATCGCCTCTAGTCCGGCGGTATACGGGTTTTGCTCATCTCCGCCGCCGAGGGTGACGGAGGACCTCGCCATGGTTACATCGACACTATTGACCGCCGTATCCCGGACGCAGCCTCCCCGCGACCGCTGCAGTGTCTCTTGGCTTGCTCTGGGCTCATGCTGTGAGCAACATTGATCCGACTTTCCCAGGGCGCCAAGGTATAAGTTACGGCCTGATGACTTCCAGTCGATTGGTTACCAACCCGGCTTGCAATCCTTGCGCTCTTTGCAATGGCGAAACAAATCGCCGGCTGTCTCTGATCCGCAGCCGCGCTACTGGGTGAGTCGCTGATAAAGAGCGTAAGCTAATCCATGTCGTCACGACTTGCACGTGGGCTCCCATTCGCTGTGCTCTCCGGAGCGAACCGAGTTCGCGCGCCCCGCAGACGTGCTCTCACACACTAGCGGCGTAATCCATTGATAAAAGTGATCCTCTTCATTAGGACACAAAAGGGGATGCATTTTTCTAAACTCTAGCCTTCCGGAAGGAGGGAGTTAACTCTTAGCTAGCTAGTCTGGTAGCTCTTTCCTTATACTATAGCCCCTCCCGCTATATAGCAAGAAAGAGCTATCTATACGTTACGTCCTTCCTACCCTCCTAAGTCTATTATAAAGCCCGAAGCCTCCTAACTTAAAAAAAATAAGAGATACTTAAAATACTAGTCTATAATTAATCAAGACTTTATCCTAACGCTCGTCTAGCTCTAAAGTAACGGTTACTAAAGTCTATTATACTCCCCTTCTGTTTCTAAATAAGTATTAAGAAACAACCTAAATAGCTTTTATTATACGTATCCTATACGTATAGCCTAAGCTATATATATATATAGCTCTAGCTATATAGCTCGAACCTAACCTAACTATTAAAACGCAAGGTAGCTATTTAATAATAACCTTAGAATAACCCCTTAGCTAGTATTAGCTTAACAACTAGTATTAAATATAGAAGATATAAGCTATATACGGGTATATAAGGGATAGAACTAAACCGTTCGGACTTCTATAAGGGCCCCTCAAGCGACGAATTCACCGACGGCCTTGGTCAGCGCGGGCGGGTTGGCGCCGACGACATCCTTGACCTTTTCGCCGTCCGCGAAGAAGAGGAAGGCGGGGATGCTGGAGATGCCGAACTCGGTGGCCAGGTCGGGCACGCTGTCGATGTTGAACTTGGCAAAGGCCAGGGCGTCGCTGCCGTGCTCCTCGGCCTGCTTGTCGAGGATGGGCGACATGACCCGGCACGGCCCGCACCAATCGGCGTGGGCCTGAAGGACGACGTGCTTGTGCTTCTTGAGCAGGTCGTCGAAGGCGGCCTTGCTAGTGATTTCGAGGACGGGCATTTTGGAATGTCCTGCCGTTGTAATCCTCACTGACCTTGTGTGTGTGTGTGTGTATACCAGGTTTTAGCTTGTTCTCCGGATCCGAAGATTACTAATGGTCGTTCGACGGAGGTTGGGGTTGTGTGCCTTCGAGGAACGTGCCTTGAGGAACGAAGTTCCGAGAGGACTTTACATACATATATATATATACGAATACAATATGTATATAAAATACTTCGACCACCCGTTAAGTTGCCAAGCAAGGGACTTAACGG
>KQ030510.1:461114-734908 GCA_000956045.1 Hirsutella minnesotensis 3608 | reverse complement strand
GGGACGGGGGACGGGGAAACCAACATGAGGCCGAGGTGCCCAAAACGCTCCTTCAGGGCGTCGACAAACTTTGCGCGGACCTTTGCGGTGCGGTCGTAGGCCTCGAAGTCGAGACGCTCCTGGACGCTGGCATTCCTGCCGACGGGGCTGATGTTGACCATGCCGTTGCGGAACTCCACAAAAGTGCCGCGCTTGACCGGGATGTCGAGGTCGGCGACGTAGCGGAGGCAGAAGTTGACAAGCTCCTTGTAGCGGTCCTCGCCGAGCCACTGGATGAAGCTGTTGGAGGGCAGCGCCTGGCCGAGCTTGAAGGCCGTCAGCCCGTTCTCCGAGAAGCAAAAGTCGAAGAGGGAGGCGACGGGCGCGCCGGCGGGCTTGCCCAGCTGCTCCTCCTGCTTGACGAGGTCGGAGCCGCCGACGAAGCCGATGGCGCACTTTTGGCGCAGCGCGCTGAGCGCCGCGAGCATCTCGGGCGAGGCCGACTGCGTCGGCCCGGGCCGTGGGTCAGCCGTGGCGGGTTACGTCTGCCATTGCGGCACGAGAAGGGGGAGTCACCATACCAGGCGGGCGGGCGTCAGGGTGCCGTCGACGTCAAAGAGACATATCGTGTTCTTGATGGGCCGCTCCTCGAGCGGCGAAAAGGTGGGCGGCGCGGCGTCCATGATGCAGCGTCTTGTGGCTCGCTGCTTCTATTGGTGTCCTGTGAGGTGTAGGAAGAGGCGGATGGCGTTGCTGTCGGTCCGGGGACGAGAGCTCGTTGCCGCTGGCTCACCGAGGACAAGCAAGTGCAAGGGAAGGTGGGGCGGGGTCAAGCATGGAGGGGTTCAGCGGGGTTGAGCGGTCAGGGGGGGAGGGGGAAGGAAGGAACAGGAAAGTTGGGGTCGAGACCCTTGCATTGTCGGCCCAAGGCGAAAGCAAAAGCAAATTCCCCGTGGCGTTAAACGGTAAACCGGCGAAACTCCCCCCTTTCCCACATGGCGCCCCGGCACTCGTGCTGTTGACCGTGTGTACCAAGTACTGTAATAAGCGACATCTATAATCTTGCTTCTTTGCCATCTACACTCTTCTCCACCGTCCATCTGGAAAAGGCCCCGGCCTTCGAGGTATATGTATCTCGCCGTCTTGACAGCCTACCCTAGGCAGATGCAGCGTCTTCGATGCCATCGCCACCGGCCTTTGCTCATCTATTTCACCGCCGCCCTCATGTAGTACTCCAAAAAGCAAACTCCTTGATACTCGATGCCAGTAAAGTACGTCGTGCTGTCACGACGCCTCGCCCAATAGTCCTGTGACCTCCACCACCACGCTCACAGCCGTACTCAGTGCCCAGAGCGAAATGATGAGCCACCCAATCTTGCGACTCAGAATCCACTTGTTCATCGGGACCAATACAAGCAGGAGAAGCAGGATAATGAGAAGGGTGATGCTCGAAATCATGAGAGTACCTCCCACTTGCACGCGGTAAGGCCCGTACGCAATTGGTCGTCCCGGGTGCTTCTTGTGTTTCCGATTTGCGTGCTGAATCATCATCATGACGCCGCCAATGCCGATGCCCAGCAGGATATTGAGCATGGGTCCGCCAAAGCAGGCCGATCTGTAACAGATAGAGTCAGTAAATGAGCCATCGACCGTTGGCACGCCAGGTAGAAGCGACTTACAGAGCCATGACCGGGTACCCGAGGCGGGCCACGGTAATATTGGCCACCAAGTCTCCAATGCTGTTGCCAGCCGCAAAGATTGTCAGTCCCAGCAGGGCTTCGGAGATGTCCAGGATGATGCCGAAGGCCTTGAGAACTCCAACCACTTCGCCTGCAATCGTTGAGATCCATGCGATGCTAGTGATGAACCCAAGAAAGCAGAACAAGTAATAAAACCGTGGCCGCGCGCGCTCCGTTGTTGTCAGGAGGAGAACGACCAGTAACACGACCGAAACCAGCAGCGTGTACAGCGTCATCCGCAGCAACTCCCTGCCCGGCCGATCCCAGTCCTCCCGAAGGGTTGCCCACAAGATAAACGTGGCAAAGAGCGGTCCAGTGAAAAGCTGTAGAGAGAGCAGCCATCGGTTCCATGATGCTGGGTCGTCATTTGCGTCGCTCGACGGCGCTGCATCAGACGCCGCTTTGGCCGAGATCGAAACTTGTCCCAAGCTCAGGCGGTCTGTTGATTCGACGGCTGTCTCGTGCGTTTGAGGGACCGCCAAGCTACCGCATGTTCTGCCTCTACTTGCGCGACCTTCTCTACATCTAGGTCCCGTGCTTGCGCATCCAGTCTGCTCTTGGTCTTGTTCGGCTTCGGTCGAGACCACTGCTATGCGCGGCGTTAAGCTCTCGGGGCCCCTGTGATTTGCGGTATCGACAAAGGTGTCGTTAATGGACAGATTATCCTCGCTTGATTCCGTATCCACCACGGGGAGCGTAATGACGAGCAAAAAGATGCTTGGGACGGATGTCGCGCTGAGAAATCGATCCCAATGAGATTTTTCTTTCCAGCCTTGCAGAGTTGGAAATAGCGTGGCCGAGAGGACGTGAGGGGGCGGCAGGACGGAGTAGGGCCACCAACGTACGGGACTAGACGGCGGAACTGGCACCTGCAAATCCGAGTAGCGTTCTTCTCGTCGACCAGCGACCGGTGGCGGAAGAAGGAAGTGATCAGGCTGTGTTCCTGGTGTCATGGCCATTGGTGATTCGGAATAGCGCGGAAAAGGCGATCGAGGGGATGACATTTCGCTGTGGAAACTGTAGGGACTCGGAACCTGCAATGTTAACTTGGGAACTGGTCCCCGTCCGGGGCCATCGAGCCTCGACGGCTGAGCGTCGGGATTGTTCTGATCGGCCAAGCCTGCCGCTAAAGCATCGGCAGCTGCGTGAGTATCTAGAGCTGCGGGCTCTCTTTGGCTGTTGTCGTTCTCTATGGGGAGAGACGGCGCAAGCTCGACTCGTTTTGAAGCATCGTCCGCAAGCTCTGGTATGACCTCTGATGAAAGCGGAGCATCGCCGGAAGACAGCGCCCGGTCTCTACGCGCCACGCTGGGTGCCACGGGCGATATGACCTCGGTTTCTCCTTGTTCGTTGCCCGTATTGAGGTAGATGCCCACGGTGCCTCTCCGTGCCCTGGCATCTTGGGGATAGTCGGAATAGCTTCTTCCCGAAATAGAGGAGAGCTGCAGATTTCCTTCGCGCTGCAGCTGTGCCATGGCGGAGCGGAACTCGAGAGCACCGACCAAGCTCGGACGAATTGGATTGATGCTGTGGTGTCGCTTGGCTCCCGTGCGCAAAAGGCGCATGTTCCTCGTCACCTCGGCAGCAACCATTCTCTCGTGGTCTTCGTCAGAGTCTTCTTGGATGCCGTTCCCGCTTGCTTCAGGATCTTGATTCTCCACGTCGACACGGGCTCCTCCTTCAAGCGACAAGGCGTCCCCATGAGAAGCAATGGTTGGCGCCGGAGGCTGGCCTGGTGCGCGGTCGACGTCGTCGATGTCGTCCCTGTAGGGTTCTCCTGCAAGCTCGTCTCCCGATTGTGGCGTCATGCCATAAAAGTGGCTGCGAGCCTCTCCTTCGCGACGCAGCCGCCGTCTTCTCCTGACAGAATACCAATGCCAGCTGACGACTGTGACGACGTAGACGACGTAGTAGCCCACCATAGCCCAGCACTCCCAGAAGCGCAGATGTCCGTCAGCGAGAAATGACATGGTAAAGCCGACTGCAACAATGAAGAAGCAAATGTCGCGCGTATACGTCTTTCTGTCGACGCGGAATTCGCGAACCAGAGCCATGGACCCGGCGACGACTCCGGCGATGAAGCTCGCGGCGCCGAGCAGCTCGCCGACAGCCATGCTGGGGCTGTTTGAGCTCATGGCGGCAAAAGTGCTAAACACATCGGGCGAGCCATTGCCAAACGCCAAGAAGGTGACACCAGCCAAGCTCTGGCTGAGGCCAAGGATGGATGCAATGGTACTGAGGTTGACGCTGAAGAAGTCGCTGGCGGCGATCCCGATGGTGGTGAAGAGCAAGCCAAGCCAGATGACCAAGAGGATGAAGGCGACGGGCTGCGCATGCTGAAGCGTGCAGTAATAGAACTCTATATAAGGCAGCAGGCCGGCATCGGCGTCCATGCAGTGTTTCCTGGCAAAGGCGCATTGGTCGCTGACCAAGTGAATTCGACTGCACTCGGTCTCGTCGCGACGAAACATGGCAGAAGCGCGCCCTTGGGGGCCATCGCGAAGTTGGTATCGCGAGCGCGCTAGGAAGGAGAAAGCGGCCAAGAGCGAGATGAAGGCGACGGAGACGCAGAAGGGGCGGGAGCGCAGATGGCTCCCTCGGATCCTAGGTGGCTGCATTCTCGTTGAATCATGACGTTGCGGGAGTCTGTCCCAGGATCGTGTGAGGAAGGCGTCTCATCTCTCACGTACGGACGGAAGAGAGAAGGATACGGAGGAGCGGAGACGGTGAGGAGCCAACAGACTACTCTTGTAGGCAGGTCATGATGATGTGCGAGGGAGGTTCGAGTTATCGTCGCCTCGGCGAGATAAAACTGAGGCGTTTTAGTAGTGTCGTACAACAGCTGTGGGACTGGACAAGATCCGGATGGGGAGGCGGTACCGTCGAGGCCGGGTGCCTGGGGTATTGCCGCGGTACCTGAGATGGCGCTTGAGGCTCCCGACGTCGACACAGGTACGACTTGGATACGCAGATGAGTGACACGTTGAGGTAGACTGTACGTGGCGGCAGAGGGCAAGATACTTTGGGCTTCGGAATAAGGCTCCTGTTCGTCAGGACCCTCGGGTGTATCTTTAGCTGTTTCTGAGCGGTGAGAGTACTAAAACAGTTTCTAGGCAGATGGGCGGGTCTCGGGTGCGGTAAGGTACCGAGAGGGTTGGGCACTGGGCTACGGTACCTCGGAGGAGGTCACTTGTCTGGCCCTGTGTCCGAGGGACACGCAATGGCGACCCCCATGCCGAGCTGGGGTTTGGAGAGAACCAGGGCATGAAGCCTCGGGACAGGTACATCGAGAGCCACGCGTTGGTGCTGGGGTAGAAAGTATCGCGATATCCAAACTCTAAAATCATGGCGGCGGGAACTCTATCTACGGAGACGACGACCTCGGAAACTTGGAGGTTGATCGGCTGCCTCCCTCTGAAACCACGCGGTGGCATGCGCTTCTTGCGTAAGTTGCGTAAGGTGCGGATCCCTCAGACATGATTGGAACGCGCGCCTTGTCGGCGGGTTCGCCTTGTGGTTCGCTGTGCGTAGATGTCTGCAGCGCTGGTTAGCCTGGACGGATCAGACCGTGCCGGTCGAGTCTTGGCCCGCGATGTCTCTGCTTCTTGTCTTTTCTGATGGAACATGTGCAAGTGCTCCACGATACACGATTGTACCGCCTACGTAGATGGGAAGTCCTGGCTTGTAGTAAGTTGTAGGTATCTACATTGCTGAAAGGGGAAGCTGGCAGCTGCAGGCTCGTGCAGCCAATGAGCCCCTGCACATGCATGCAGCTCTTGTAACTCGCCTGCATCGGCAAACTTACACTCAACCTATTCGTCGTCTCTCACCACCGCCATCATGCGCGGGACTACCATTGTCGCACAAGCAGGCAGCCAAGTTGCCGATTGACCGCCGTGACCCGCTACCGGTCATCTTCAATCACAACCGGGGAGAGGGCGAGAGAAGAGGGCACTGTGTCTAATGGAGATGATAGTTGCATCAACCCCCGCAGTTGATTCCACGTTTGTACGCAACAGGCGATACGTACCTAGGTACATTCTGCGCACCCCATCTTTCGTCACCATGAACCTAGCCCTGTGACCAAGCAGACACGTGACGCTACATACGCGCGTGCTGTGGCTGGTGCACAGCTGCTATTGGTCATCACGGGCAGCAGGTCGTTGGAGCGCCAGCCCGCGCCACACCTGCCCCCACAAACCCCCTCCAAGCGTCACCACCAGTACTTGGTAGACTTGGTATTGGCAATTTATTTTGTTTACTTTGTTGCCCGCGGGTCGCCCCGGACGCGACCTGCCCTTTGCGGTGGGACCTTGGCCTCCAACACCTTCCACTCACCGTGCAGCAAAAAAGGGTACGGTACATACATACATCCATCTCACGACACACACCAACACACGACTTGCCTCCGCCTCGGCTACAAGATGCCTCGGGTCGCTCAAGTCCCTCGCGCCGGCGGCATCAAGTCGACACCAGCTTCCATGTCGGCTTCGCCATTCAAGTCTCCCATCAAGTACGCCTGCTGTGCCGTCGATGCAATCCCCGCGTCGGCCCATCTGTTTGCTGACCCTCTCGCAGGATCCCGCTCAACGACGATGCCCAGGAAAAAGGTTTGCGCATGAACTCGCGCAAGGCCCTGCACGAAAAACAAATCAACCAGATCAAGGCCGCGGCGACCCCGCGCAAAACCAGCTCCAGGCTGGACGACTACGAAAATGCGTCGCCGGGCTCTGCCTCGGGCACGCCTCGCGCCGCCGGCCGTCGCGACGATGACGCTCCTGCTGTCGGCGGCGTCTCCGTCACGCCCATGAAACGCGTTCCTCTGCTCGCCAACTTCGAGGAGTGGATGAAGATGGCGACGGACAACAAGATCAATGCCACCAATTCCTGGAATTTTGCGCTCATCGACTATTTCCACGATATGTCGCTCCTCAAGGAGGGCGACGGCGTCAACTTCCAAAAGGCTAGCTGCACCCTCGATGGATGCGTCAAGATTTACACAAACAGGGTCGACAGCGTCGCCACAGAAACCGGGAAGCTCCTCAGCGGCCTTGCCGACAGCAACAGCAATAAGAAAAAGGACCGCGAAGGAGAGGATGCCGAGGCAGACGAGAGCGAAGAGGAATTAGACGAGGACGGCAATGTCAAGAAGAAGCCCAAGAAGAAGGTAATATGAACCGGCCGCTGCTCGTGTTGCGTGTGGCTTACAGTCTCTAGACTCAACGATCGTCCGAAGCGACCCTCGCACCATCCTTCAACTCGTTGCAACTAAAGAAGTTCGAGCTCGAATTCGCAGTAGACCCTCTTTTCAAGAAGGCTTCGGCCGACTTTGATGAGGGAGGCGCCAGGGGTCTGCTGCTCAACCACCTCATGATTGACGCTCAGGGGCGCATAGTCTTTGACAGCAGCGACGACTCCGGAGACGTGGTGACCATCGGCAAGAAGAAGGACGAACTTGACGACGACGTCGACGAGGATGCAGAGACGAATGAGGACGGCGATGTGGCAGATGACGAGGACGCGACGGCTATTCCGATTGACCTCGCTTCCCTCGGCCAAAGATTCTTTCCCGAACTCTCCCGCCTGGACGAGCTTGACGTGTGTCCATCGCTCAAAAACTTTGACCTCGGCGATCCCTCTGGCTCAATGGATATTCCCTTTCTCAAAGCCGCGGAGGACTGGAAAACGGACCAGGACAAGGCTGGAGGTGCTCTGGGCGATAAGTCCGGCATGTTCATCGACGAGGAAGCGCCCGCCGGTTTCGATGACGACGATCTCGGTCTCGGCACGTTTGACGTCGGCGAGGATGTTGCGTTTGGCGAGGGCGGCGAGGCATGGGCACGAGAGGCAGCTCTTGCACCGCAAATGCGGGTGTACGATGCGGGAATGGGAGATGGCGGCGAGGGCGAGGGCATTGATGAAAATGCCGACTACGTCGTTTCGATGACGCACCCGCAGAGCGCCGACAAGATGCACGAGGATATCTTGGGATTCTTCGATCAAGCATTACAGAAGAACTGGAGCAGCGCGGAACACTGGCGAATCCGCAAGATCAAGGACGTCAACAAGCCAGGAGAGATCAAGAAGCGCAAGGAAAAGGAACCCTTCGAGATCGACTTTGCGTCACCGCTCCAGTCGACGGCAGCCGATATCATATACACGCAAGCTGCGAGCAACTCGGCCATCAGCTTGCCTAAGAAAGACTGGAAATCCAAGTCTCGAAATCTGCTACCCGACGACAAGCACTTTAATTCCAAGTCTCTTCTTAGCCTCTTTCTGAAGCCCAAGGCACGCATGGCTCGCCGAAGGACCGCGTTCGGTGCGAGAAGCGGTCTGGGTCTGGGTCTCGCGCAGCCGGAGAACCAGCCCGTGGGAGACATGGATGAGGCATTCTGGGCAAATCGCAAAGGCCCCGAAGAGACTGCCCTACCTGAAGGCGACTACGACGCCAATTTCTTCCAGGACGATGGTTTGCCTTTCCCGGGTGGCGACGATGGGGACGACGACGACCTAGTATTCGCCGATGCCCGCGAGCACATGTCGCCTGAAGGGGGTATGGGCATGACGGAAGGCGGCGGATTAACAGCCTTGCTTGGGGGGGAGACGTATCCCTTTACTCAAACAATGGGAGGGGCCTTTGGGTCCAGCCTAGTAACGCAGACAAGGAGAGTGCGGCCCGAGTACGTGCAGTACGCTCGTAAAGCCAAGAAGGTGGATGTAAGGCGGCTCAAGGAGGAACTCTGGAAGGGCATGGCCCTCGACAGGCTTGATGTAAGTTGAGCACCGCATCCTATTCTGACGCGACATCGTTTTCGACTAACCCGGCTATAGGATCAGATTAGCAAAGAAGCAGACCGCCTGCCTACTCCTCCCGAGTCGGGAGAACCCGGTCAAGCACGGCAGGGGGACCGGACGCTCAAATTCAGCGACGTCATGAATGGCTTACAGTCGGTGTACCCCAAGACCATCATGGACGATATATCGACATCGTACTGCTTCATCTGCCTGCTACATTTAGCCAACGAAAAGGGCCTGGTGATTGAGAAGTCGGAGGATCTGACGGAGCTGGATATTCGAAAGGATTGGACCGCCGAGGTGACGGAAGGCGGAGAGTAGCGAGGGGACACATCCGGGACTCGTGTGTCACTATCTCTTTATTTAAGACGTCATGAACGATGGGCTTATCACGCAATCGGCCGGTCTACTACAACGGGGCGCCGTCGAGTCGGGGCATCAAAGGGCATGGGTTTGGGTGCGGATATCTGTCATGGTCATTTTTACGGGACTCGTGTGGAAATATGGCAGGCCAGGGCCTTCCTCGGCGTTGAAAGGGGTCCAGGCTTCTTTTGTGGTTTTTCCCCCCTGACACTTGGTTTTCCTTTTTTTTTTCGCGAGGGCGTTACGTGCATCGGCGCCGGTCCCCGGGTCCAGGGAGGCGAGCGGCGTGCGGGTAAACTGTGACTTTTTTTTTGGCGCCCGCGGCGCCCGCGCAGCACAGACGGCGACGCAAATCGACTGTTTTATTCTCCGATGATGAGCGCCAAAAGTCGGCGGTTGCAGGGTGCGCCAAATTCCTGGCGTGGCGTCCTTCTCGAACAGCAACATGTCCAGGTACGTACCTACGGGTTGGTACCTTGCCTATTCGTGCCTACTGTATATGGATACCTTGCCTATCCGACCCGCGAGCGGAGCGGCATCTGCCTTGCCCCCTTGGAGTCTCTTGCTCGCTTCCCCCACGTCGAAACGGTCGCGCATGCCGACGACGCATGTATATACAAAAGTAGTAGGCCTACGGTGCCGGGAAGCACGCGCACTTTGGTCTCTGGTCAATGACACCCCGTGGTGCTTGACGACGTCCGAGGACCCCCGCGCGCCGAGGGCGTTTGGTCCCGTCGTCGCGGCGATTGCACCACGGGCCGTTACACCAGGAACCAAAAACGCGACGAATTCCGTGACGTCCCTTTCACGTGCCTTTCTATCTGCCCCTGCAGCTTGGATGCACAGGCGTTGACCTGCGCCCTAGGCCTACCATGGGCAACATTACGGCCGCGCTTCGGCGATATTATTGACGAGCAGCCAGCCACAGCCTTGCATCTGCGACCTACGACTCGCCAGATCAGACACACACTTTCATGATTTCTTTTGGAAATTTCTTTCTTCTTGCTCACGCTGAGTCTTGGTGAGACCTGGTCCACCGCTTTTTCCAAAAACCACCGTGCCCAAGGCAGGGTATCGATAATTCTGCGACAGCCGCTCCAGAGATCCTTCATGGCCATGCTGTCTGCTTCGGACATGTGCGTAGCTTCGAATCTCCAGTGCCGCTTCCTCATAACAATTTCGGGTATAGCTTCACCAGATCTGTCTCAAATTCGACCCAAGATATCCTCCCTAGCTGTCCCTCAAACTGCTCCCCGAAAATGCCCATCCACGCTCTGTGTCCTTGAACTCCCAACTTCGGCTCGTAATGTCAGAGCTCGCATGCATGGCCTGCCTGGAATCCATCTTTCCAGGCACGCTCAGATTCTAGCGCCGGTCGCCTGCACAAAATGTTCAAAAGCAATGGTGCTCCTGCTTCAGATGTAACCGCAATCGTCCAACATGATGGGTATCAAGCAACTCTCGCCAACTCTGTCAGAAAAAAGGATAAAACAAAGGTTCGCCCCGTAAGGAGTGTGTGCCAAAGGACTCGGAGCCCCGGTACATGTGAATTGGCACCGACACTGGCCGGTACACTTCGACATGGCATATGCGATCTTGATGTACCCTCCTTACGGCCTGGTAGGGGCGTCTCTCCCAACAATCTCACCTGCTCGCAGCAGGGCACTCATGCCGTCAAAACCCTCCTTGCCGCTGCTACCGGGGGCTGCATCAACTGACATCAGCGCCTCACCCTCCCCCGAGTACTCAACCTTGAGCTTCCGGAAAGCAACAAGGTCGGGTGAGATGCCTTACAATCAAAATTAGCTACCGCCCCGAGTAAAATCCATCGGAACAAGAGGGGTAGGTACCATAGCCCCTCGGCCCAGGTACGTATTCAGGCACGGGGTTTCGCTGACTATGAAAGTGCGCGGGCGCCTGTGCGACGCCCAAGGGCTGCTTCTCTAGATCGTTGCCGGCCAACGTGCTTCGGTCAGCAAGCAGTGCGTGAATGGGCACATGTCCCTCGCCATGCCCTCTGCTGAAAGAGCCTGCCGAGCTTCTCGAAATATTGGTGCCAGTGGACGACGACTCGTGATGTACAAGCGGTACTCGAGCGGGTGGCCGGACCGTTGGGCCATCGGAAACCATGCGCGACTGGCCTGAGCCAGCTATGCTCGGCCCGAATTGGTGGGCATCCATCATGGGCGTATCCATCTTTTTCCCGTCGTCTAGCATGTCGGACAATGAAGGCAGGTGATGTTGGGATGATGCGTTCCGATTCCTCCTCGTCCACGCAAGCTGTCGCCGTGAGTGACGGGGAAGCGGCTCCCTCGGACTGCTGAGCTCGAAGTTGGGACTTCTCGGTGAGAGACCATCGTCGACAGAGTTGGCATAAGACATTGGCGTCGGTGCAGTAGAAGAATGCTGAGATCCCGCGACCGACGCAACCGAATTAATCCGTTCCTGCCTCGTGGGAGGAGGCTCGCTTCCTTGCATCCTCTCACTACTGCTGCCACTTCGACTTCCGCTCGACGTTGCCCCACCAGGAGTAACCCCGCTACTGGTGCTGCCATGACGCAACCTAGGCGGCTCCAGCTTAGGCCGTTTTGAGCTGTCGTGGCCTGGCGCAAGAGTTAGCCCGAGAAGCAACGTCGTCGTCTGGAGCATGTTTCAAAATACCTTTATTTTGCCTGGCTTGTCTCTCCTTGAAGTCTTGCAAATAATTCATGTACTTGCGATATTCAGGCGTCTTCTTGTACTCGGCGAGACTTTGGTGGTACTTCTCCTTGGCGGCGTTGGCTTGACTCTCGAAGGATTCTTTCTCCGCAGTTGGTAAACTTTGCCAATTCTCACCCACCAGCTTCGCAATCTCAGTAAATGTGAGGTTATGAGATTTCAAATCTTCTCTCATTTCTGCGCAAATTGGGTAAGCCCTTTTTCGCCAAAAGGTGCCTGCCAAGACTTACTATTGGAAAACAGGACATAAGCCGACGGTGGTCGTTCTGGCGCATTTTCATCAGGCTGTACAACATAATGATTGTCAGCTCAAGTGTTTCTCAGCCGCTACAACTGGAGAAGAGTGACGGACCTTGGGGTGACGCCGATATTTTCGCTTCTGGACCCCAATGTTCTCCTGGCTGCCCTCGGGTCGATTGCTTTCGCGTCGCAGACCATCCTGCTTGACCTCCTCTGGAGATGGTTTCGCGGTGTATGCGAGCGAAACGCTGGGAGCTATACCTCGCGCATTGGCGATGCGCCTTTGCAATTTCTATTGAAGAAAGATCAGTATGCAGGGCCGTGACGAGCAACGGCTTGCGACTTACTCTTCGGTGGCCAAGCTTGACACCGAGGGCATCCCTTAAAACCGACGTCAGCAGTGGCATGGCGGTAGGTGAGTGGATCATGCTCACAGATCAGACTCCTGAATGTCCAAAATGGTGTCCCAGGCATCAAATCCCTGGTCGATAAAGGCGTTGAGATATTGGGATAGCCCCAACTCCGCAAAAATGCTATCAAGTGCTCGAGTCATACAGCCGACTTGCGAGAGATAGTCGCACTTGATTCTGGATGGAGGCGACGTCTCTGTGACTGGGGCAAAGACCGGGTTGAGCAGCCAACATCTACTTTGCGCAGAGCTATGTTCAAACTGCCCACAGTTGGACTGTGCTTCGAGCATTCAAAGGGGAGGATGGACAACGATATCCAAAGCCTGGTGAACCAGTGGCAAAGGAAACAAGAGACGTGTGTAGCGGTGGCCAGTCTTATGAGGATGCAACCGTCGGTGGAAATGGGAAACGGGGGAATATCCGATCTTTGAATTCGAATAATGCACCGAGAAGGCGAGAGGGTTTTGTGTAGAAGAGGGAAAAGCCGATTACTTGGTGGATCGCAAGGAGTACGGCATATACATGCGGCACAACCAGGAAGGCTGAGGGGTGGGAAGGATGATGAGAAAAGCAGAGGCAAAGTACTTGGCAGAGAGAGATCGATCGACCGGAGAGGGATTCGAGCGAAGCGGGTCAAGCGTCGAAAAAGCGAAAAAGGCTCAGCGTCCGAGCAGCGTATGCAGAGGATGCGAGGCTGATGGGAGGACAAGATGGAGGAAGAGAGCGGCAAGGGCCAGAAGGCGGCGGCGGTCTTTGAGTAGCAAAATCGGGGGTGCCGGAATTGAAATCAGATCTGTCGATTCGTCCAGGACTAGGAATCGGGACGGGAGGCCGTGGTGATCCAAGGATAGGGTTTTCGGGGAAGAATCAAGATTGCCCGTCTTGGTCAGGAGAGGAAAAGGAGAGAGACGGGTGGGCAATGCAGCAGCCAAGACTTGTCCGACAAAGAACGGCAACCAGGAAGGATGGAGGGACGAGCTTCTTGATCGACGAAATCTGATCGAGAGGAAATCGATTCGCGCAGGACGGGGCGGGATGGAGACGGATGCGGGGGGGGGGTGACGAAAAGCGAGTCGAGGGCAGAGGCGGGTACAGCACTGAGCGGGTGGATCGAGTGGTGGGTTCGGCAGGTGGGCTGAGATGGAGAGAGGGAGGGAGGGATGGAGGAGCTACCCAGGTAGGTATGGCAATGATGATGATGACGATGGGGGAGAAGCAGCTTTAGCTGGGGCACTTGCGCGAGGGCCGATGGACCATGTGCTGTGCTATTGAGGTGCTAGGTGCTAGGGGAGGTGGCGGGAGCGCCCCGAAAATGCTCAGAGTTGGTTTCCAAGCTGTGACAAAGATCTCTTGCCTGTATGTTGCTATCTGGTGGAGTCGGATGCGCTCCCTCGGAGGAAGGAAGGAAAGGGGGGGGCGTGTGGTCCAAGTCTCAAGTCTTTACTTGGAAGGACGCTAAGGGCCTATTTCTACCTGCATGCGAATCTGCTCGAGGCGAGGCCAAATCCGCGCTGGGCGTGTCTTTCGGATGTGCTGCTCAGCGTGTCGAAGTGTCGAAACGGTCGATGGAGAAAGGTCCCGGGGGGTGGATGGAGGCCGGTGGATGAAGAGAGGAGAGGGGGGGAGAAAAAGAAAAGATGGACTTGAGAAAAAGAGAGAGAGACAGGGCACAGGGCCAGGACGCAGGCGAGAAAGACCATTATCCATGGAGCACACATCAGTCGACTTGACATCCATGGCCGCGCACTCAGCCCACGCCCCCGAAGTATTCGGCACGCCTCTGGGGCCCGACGGGGTTGCCAATCAACATGGCAAGCAGCAGTCCTCGGGGCCCCTGGCCTCTTGGCCATGTCTGATTGATTTCTGGGTGTCGACGGCGTCGGACTGGCTCGAAGGAGTGGATGTGAGTTTGACCTAGAGACAGAGACCATGTTCAGTGGCTCCCGTCGAATGAGGGTCTCGCCGAGAGTGCACAGGTAAAAGACGGCAAAACCATGTACTGGACTGACTGACCTCTGTGCGTGTCAGCAGTGACGGACGCAAAATAACACGAGGAAGGAAACCCACAGCCTTCCTCGTGCGCCTTGCAGTGCCTACATCCTCAATGGTCTTGGCTGGTTGGGGTGCAACTGTGCAAGTGAGTCGAGAAAGGCAGCAGAAGTCGGTCGGCTTTGGATGCACCAATTCAGAGGTAGACTGTGGGTCAAGAGACTGGTCTTGTCTCTCGGAAAGGTGGGTGTGGCGCTATCCGTCGTACCTGGCCCCGGCAGCCCTCTGCTGTGCGCTCTTCTGTCTTCTGCCTGGCATCCGCGCACCAGTTTGGTACAAAAATAGGTACCCACGCACCTGCGCGGAGGTATCCCGACTTCTCTTTGATTTTGCACTCTGCATCTTTGCCCGCAGCGGCCTGCGCCCAAGGAGCAGAACCGGATGTTGCAGTACTTGATGCATAAGGTATCGTTGGTACCGTAGGTAGTCGCCGGTGTTCATGTATATACTGTGCTTGTCAAAAGGAAAACGGGGCTAATGGCCACAGAAACCCACTGGTCTTGCGGATTGGACTTGTGCTGCCCCGAGCCGACACCCAAGACAGCGCGCCTAAAACATGGTGTCTTGCTGAGTCGCTGGCGTCTCGGAAGAGTGCGTGGCATCGTGGCTACACCGAGCCGCCCGTAGGGCTCCTCCTCCGCTACAGTGTATCAAAGCACAGAATGGAACACGGCCCGCGAGCTACCTGCGCTCCGGGCGCCCGGTATTCACCACTAGTCGCCTGGCAGCTGGGAAGATGAGTGAGAGCCATCTTAAACCCACGGCCCTCTTTTGTTTAGACGTGTCTGGGCGACGTGTTCGGGACGTGGCCAATTCATGGGCTAGGTACGCTCCGCCGGCGCCCTCGGCCCTCTCATCATTGGCAGAGCATTAGAGAGTCACCATGGTCTGACCGGGAGTGACGGATTGTACTGTACGTAGGCGGCTGGAAAGGTGGAACGATGATGACGATGCAAATATGTAAGTGCTTCATGTGGCCGTTTGATGGTGCCGTGAGCAAAAACGATGGGAGCATGAGCCAGATACGCATGGCATTGACAAAACGCCCTGCTTCGTACAGCCTGTAGCTTCATCACCGCGGCCTCGTCTTCGTTTCTTTGCCACCCCCCATGTTCTCGGTGACGGGAAGAGCGGAGAAGTGATGCAATCCTAGGCAGTTCGCAGAACCCAATTTCTCCCAGGTCCGCGACATGCAACACGTTGCTTCTCAAAAGCCGTTCCTGCCTCTCGTCAAGATCCAAGTCCATCAGAGTGAAGGGCCATTTCAAACAAGCCAGGTACGCCAATCCGGGGGTGGCTAAATACCGAGTTGGGTAATTGCGATGCGTCAACTGTCTTGTTCTCGTCAGGCAAATCTGGCATAAGGCAGGAAGAGACCAGGAAGGCATCCGTTGATGGCCTACAACGGCAGGCGGAGGCCAGAACCCTTTGGACCCCCCTTCACGTCCTCTTCGCTGCCAAACAGCGGGGGAGGGGGGCCATTTTTTCTAGCCTCTGCCTGAACGGGAAAGCATCATGGGCAGTTGGAGACTTGGAGCCCTGGAAGAAAAACCCCCCCCCCTCCCTTTCTTGCTTCCCCGTGCTTCCTTGTCCACCCCACCCCAGGGTGGAGTCATCTCTGTTGCGCTTGCCTTTGGGCGCCGCTTCCCCGTGCCCTAGCAAGGTAGAAAAGGTCTAGGCCCAGTAGCCTGCCTGCATCGCCTAGCTTCGCTGCTCGAACCTGAATCTACTCGGGCGTCTTAGCTTTCTGACTTGGTGCCATGATAGCGCGGCGTGTACAGTACCTGCAGTGCCTGTGCTGCCCGCCTGGCATTGGTGCGTACGTAAACCAACAACGCGAGACTCGAGCTTGCCTCACATGCCGAGGGGACCGTTGCAAGATGATGTAATGGCTGTCCTGAAATGACGCCGGTCTCTGCCCAAATCGCGATTGACTGAGGAAAATTGGCCGCGGGAAAGCCAAGACACTCGAGTCGCTCCACGCCATACGCGCCACGGTGCCGCAGGCGCGCTCAACCCCCGGGCCTCGCACGCCTTGGAGGCTCACAACCCGTCGACGGTGGAATCTGCCGTGCTCAGGTACTTTGTGCCTCGCGAACGGAAGTGAGGTAAGAGCTGGTTCAGGTAGCCAGGCTACTGTGCCCAGGCAGGTAGGTACTCCTTGGTCATGCAAGATACAATGCCGAGCAGCAGCCCCAAGGGGACCCTTTGCAGGTCACGACAGGTTACGACAGCGCAACACCAAGACATTCGCCAATATCTCCATGACAAGACACAATCCAGAGCGCCCGACTTGCACACGCCCTTGGTGTTTATGCGATATGATGTGACGACTCGGCCGGACGGCAGTCGACAAGACGACTGTCCCGTACCGCATCGTGTGAAATGAAGCAAGCACTTGCCCGCCGCACAGGATCGCAAGCTGTGGCACTTGCATGTAAAAGAAAGTACGGAAGACGTCGCCCACGAGGCGCTGCAGGTCGAGATACAGACGCCTTGGCCATCCACCACCCAATTCTTCTTTTGCGCGGGCGGATGCACGGACATGGTCGCAATGCAGAGAAAGGGGGGGCGCACAAAAGGACGCTCAGATCCGTTTGCGAACACGCGCGACTACAGTATGCGTCTTGGCCCATGTCCCCAACTCTGAGTCGGCCAGGCAGATGATCTGACGGCGGAAAGCAAGCAGGGGACAAGGAGAAGAAAACACGATTGCCCGGAAGCTCCTCGATCACGCTCTTCGCGATCGCGATGGCCACCACAGTCAAAGGCCTACCGTGCGCCCATGGGTGCGCATGTCGACCCGGTGTCTGGGCAGCAGAGTTTGGGTTGCCATCCCATCCCGCAAACCGCGAAAGTAGGGCAGGCATGGGCATTGTACGCCCGCAATGCCTGCTTCCGCCGTACGGAGCAAATACGGCCATCTGGACGCTTGAGCTGCGGCAGAGGTCCAGTGCCGGGAGAGACAAGAGGCGGGGTCGGCCTGATACCTACTCGAGGTCTCGTGCTGTGAAGCTTGAAGCTCCGAGATCTCGATCCCATCCTGGCGGGTCGGCTTGACGTCGTCGTGGATTGGCTCGGCATCGGCGTTTTAATGCTCCGCGGTGACCTGGGTGGTCCCGGATCCCTGTCACGGCTCCGTCAGAAGCCACCTGTACCCCTGGACCGTTCCTTTTTGGAGACAGCGCGACCAATGAGGCGACTGGGCGTAGCGTACCCCCTGGTGTCGCTCCGGAGTCGAGGTTTCTGATAGTCAAATAGCTCAGCCGGCAGCGGGCATCGGATTTTGGCTCGTGGATCGCACATCAAGCCGAGTGACAGCCTGCCGGGCGTTTTGCGAACCCCCCTTGGCCTGATGGGGAACACTGAGCCAATGCCCGTGAAGCTGCACCCACCCCCCCTCCCTTGCGCAATGTACAGTACAGCATTCGCAGCCAGCTTTTTTTTTCTTCATCACGGACGGCCGTCCGTGTCGTTGTGCCGACCGGCGCGACCATGCCGTGTCATGCCACGACGGACTTCGACTACATACACGTCAAGGCCGGAAAGCCAAAACGCCCACACGCCCCTCCCCCGGCCCTTGGGCCTCCACGCTGGCGGGCAGAGGGCAAGGCGGCGGGCCCTCCTAAGGTTTACCTTTGCTGCAGTCTAATATACGGGCGCCGCGTTGCTTTAACCACCAAAGGGCGATTCGAGAGTTGTCGGGCAACGAATCATTCGCTGCAGGGGAAGGGGACGCGAAATGCTAGACAAGGCTGCATCAACGGCACCATCGCGATCGAGTTCCACGAGTCCTCCCTGCGACTTCTCGCATCTCTGGCCGGCTACAACTGTTTCACGAAAGGGCCGCATCCAGTTTCATGCTCTCTCGTTTTCCATCTCGATGACCTTATATCTGATGCAATCAACTGGCTCTGGTCAGAGAACAATAAATCAAAGATACATTGATTGCCCGCAAGGTTATGTGGCAATAGAGGTCCCGGCAAATCGTGGTCCTACTTAAAGCTACATTCTGCCGCTTACAATCTCAGCACGAGCAATCTGTAGCCCGAGGTTCAGCGATCGATACCAGGGTGCTGTGGGTCAGAATTGGCATTGCAGTCTTCGCGCATCCCGAGGGATATGAAGAAGGCAGCGATCCGCCTGATCTAACCAACCAGCAAAGGGAAGAGCTATATGATGAGATTGAGTTTCTTTTGAGCCAATCGAATCCGATTCTGCCTGGCCTGGAAGCTCTTATAGAAGCTGTGGAAGAAGGCGTTGAGGAAGGTTGGCAATAGGGATAACGTCATAAACCCCAAGTGACCAACTGACGGCAAGACGTTAAAGAGGACGAATTGCCTAATTAGGCAGGGCATGTGGATACAATACTGTATTGTGCTGCACGGTGTTATGTAATCCGAGTGACCTAAGCTGGTCTGAATACTTTAGTGCCCAACCTCCGTACCTCGCGCCTCGTCGTACCTACCATGCCATGCGCGCATGCATGCGAGGCATTGCGAGCACACTGAGTCGTCCACCAACAATGTACGAGTCTTTGGGCACGAGGCTGAGCGTCTTTCGATGCGCCCAGAGCAAAAGGACACGCAGTAGGCAGATGGCCTATAGTGCCGACGGCTTTAATACAAGACCAGTCTCGGGAAAGGTTCCATCCAGGTTTAGACGCGTGGGCTCTCTTTGCCCAAAAGTATCGCATACGGCGACGGCACTGCGAGACGACAGGCGGTCCGAGGCAAAGACTGGGTACTCGGTACACGGACGTGCCCGCTCGCCGTAATTGCGCTGACAGGCAGACGGGCAACCACGAGCAAGCCAGTCATAAACCCCCTCCCCTAGTAGCCCGGCGCTGTCCCAGCACGCTATTTGGGCAGCTCCCGCCATGGGGGAATTTTCCTTTCCCACCGAGGACCGGTCGCTCGCAATCTCGATCCCCATCCTCGACATTCAGATGCCCACCCAAACGGAGATCGGGGCGGAGCCAGTCTGGGCCAAAGTGGATGCACACCCGTGACATCCCTTGGTCACGGCAAACGCTACCGGGCTGGTGCCGGAGTTTCCTGTCCACCATGGGATATTTCGGAGGGCAAGAAAAGGAAGCAAACCTCAGTCAGGAACAGGATCATCACTGCGCAGCCTGGACTCTGGCGAGAGACTGGAGATTAGACACGCGCCCGCGATCTGTGCCCCGTGGGCGATTGCGCGACGCTCCACGGACGGGGCGTCGTCGCCAAAGTCGGGTCATTGCCCGTCGGTATCGCGATGCGACCGCAACGAGCACGCGTGCCAGGCTCGCATCCTGCCCCAATCGCACCCACCGTGCCGTCAATCGTGGATTCGTGGCCCCCCGGCCCCGCCGACCCCGCCCGCGCACTTTGCCTTTGCGCCGGCAACATGGCACTCTGGCAAAGGGTGAGCTGATTGTGTTTGCAATTCCCATGTCCCGCCATCCGAGTTTGAGCTTGTAAAACGCGCTTCTCTGGTCGTGTGCCCGGGATCCTTACCCACCGGAATCTAGACCGCGGCCCTCTGCATGAGGGGTGCGCCCAATAAGCATGCGACACAGGCTACCGCTGGGCTCGCACATTATGGTGGCTTCACCAGGACCCTGGGACGACCACCACACAGACTGCAGTACCCTAGAGTCCGGTATTGGGCCCGTCCAGACCGCCAACGGTTTCGACGGGAGAGGGTCAGTCTTCTCCCCTTTCCTCTCCTCTCACGTCGTCCGTCGTTGGCGCCGCGACGATGGTCGGCCAATGACCCCGCACCAGGCAGCGTCGCCCCGCGGCGGCGATACGCAAAGGTGTGAAAAAACCCGACTCTTCTGCCGAATACATGTTGAGGATTGCTGCGGATTGTCGTCGCTCCAGCTCCATGTGCCGCGACGACGGGCCTCGCTGAGCCGCTACAATAGGCGTACGTCTCGCCACTCAGCAGGCATATGTAATTTACACGGCAGAGTTGGCTTTCGCATCACCGCCGCCGTCATCGTCATGGACGCGCATTAGCCGACATGTCGACCGAGGACAACAACGCAAGACTTGCACGTTCAATGCTCTATATTCGTCATGGTTCCCAAATACGAGCCCGTGAGCGTCCTCGAAATGTCCAAACGACTAGCCCGTCGCAAGCATCGAGTGCCGCGGGTCGCCTCGAAATGACCAAAGCCGACGCCGTCGCTTATGATGAGATGATTATTAATTTTCAACACAGGGCCTGAACAAGCAGATGCTGAAACCTCTGATGCAGAAAAGACCAGTCATGACAACTGCCACCAGGATGAAGCAACTGGGTCGTTCACACGTCGCCTTTGTCGCCTTTTCGAATGACGGGCCTCTTCCACGAGGGGGGCACCAAGTCGCGGTACTGCATCAGTCAGCTCGATTCCCTGTGAAAAGTCAAGGGCGGATGTGTGTCGTGTCCGACTCACCCGTCTCGCCTCGACGTAGGTAGAAACGCAAGCCACGGGAATCACGGCGGCGCAGCGGAGAAGAAAAGCACGGCTCTCACCGCGACAGGCACAGACGACGAGGATGAGGAGGATGAGAAGAACGGTGGCGAGGAGGTTGGCGAACAGACAGGCCTCCATGGCCTGCAAGCGGCTGGGCCCGGGCGAGAAAAAGCCCCAGCGAAGGGGCACGCCGAGGACGTTGTTTTGGACGTGGAACGAGTGGTGGCCGAGAGATCGAATGAAGGGCCGGCCGTAGTCGAGATGGGGACTGGGGTCTACCAGGCAGCGATAGACCATCTTGACGGCCGAGTTGAGGCTGTTGGGGCTGACTGTCAAGGCCATGGCGAAGCTGTCGATGGCCGTCTCGTCGGCAGGCCGGGTGGGCGAATGTGAGGGAGAATCGAGAGAAGGGCCAGGCGCCACGCAATGCGATTTTGACGAAGAGACGACGGTGGAAGCCATGGCTCGTTGCTTGCCTGTTGGGGCGGATGGCGGCAGTGGCAGTGAAAACGACAGCATGGCGGCAGGCGAGGCGAGGCGAGGCGAGAAAAGGTTCGAGAGGGGGAAAAGACTGATAACCAATGCTGGGCGAGTGTAATCGGTAAGCTTGAGCGGGCATGAGCATGAGGCTATGACGGAGTCGAACCGAGCTGGCGGCGGTTCGGATAAAGCCATGGCGGGAGCTTGTGGCTGCCAATGGGCACAGAATCCACCCGAAACCCACAGCTGCCACGCCTTAGCTTCGAGGCAATCACCAATTCAAGCGGACGAGGCCGCCGGATGCTCTCGAGGACGACGCCGCGCCATCTCGTGGTTGAGCGCCGGCGACGACCATGATGCCATTGACTTGCACTGCCTAGACACTGAGATACCTGCAAGTCAAGGAAGGTATATTCACGGCGCTTCTTGCCAGGTGCAGGCCGCGAGTGTCGTCGTCGGGTGCAGTCACGTGCCCGCCGCAGCTGCCAGCTCCCCCAGCTGCCAAGTCCCGCAGCCAGCATTTCCTAATCTGGAAGCAGCCCCAACCCAAAACCTCGACCGCTAGACCAACTACATGGCCATCCTCCACTTTATTTCACTCGGGACAGTCCAGACATAACCCAAACACGACGCCATACCGCGAGCCCGGCGGCACCAACAACTCTAAACCCCAACCGGCGCCGCCTCACTTGCACCCCGGCATATCCACGGGCCTCGTCACAAACAAGAGTCCACAGGAATCCCCAACAGCGCCTTTTGGCCAACCTCCCTCGCCTTTTCTCCCCATCGAGACGGCAAGACAACAGAAGACCGCCAAATCGGCTCGCCATTCGTATCCACAGCGACGCCGGCAACCGCAGACGTGGCGCTTTCGGTTCCTTTTCGCCTCTACGCCTCGCCCGCTCATCAACGCGTGGTCGACGCCTCCGTACTCGCGTCTCATTGACCGCCCTCGCACATACGACAAGATGTCTAACCCGGAGGATACTGAGAATTGGGAGGACCTGAATGGTGAGACCACTGACTTGGCTCAGGTTCGTTTCCAAACCTCTTGCATTACTCACTCACCCAGGTTTTCCTTGAACTTCAATCTCGCATGGAAAGCTCGCAGTGGCTGATTTCTACTTCTCCCCTTACCCTCACAAATTCTATGCCCAGACCTCATCACGTCTATCCACAGCAGCCGCCCTCGCTTTTCTTGCTCCTGGTTCAGCAGCTCCAGCTCCACCCACTTCCTCATCCGTCGTCCTTCCTACTCACACCCTTTCTCGTCCGCTGCTATATCCATCCACTGCTTGTACATTTTCAACATGACGCAAGACTCCCTAACGCCTTCTTTTTTTTTTTTACCTCTCGAGGACGTCGAAGCTAACCAACGGCACGACGCACTTGTTTGTGCTCCGTCCGCCGCGATCCGTCGAGTAGGCCTATCTCGAGTTAGCCAGGTATCAGCTTGCTCTGACCTCATCCCGCTCCCACAGACGTCCACCTGCTAACGCGCACCCTGCCCGCGACGCCAGAGGCGAACGAGCCGCCTCGGCCCTCGAAGCAAATCTCGACGCCTTTGAGGCCAGACTGGACGCTCTCCTCGAGGCCGCAGAGGCTCGTCGTGCCGCCGCCAGGAACGACGCCCCTTCTGTCGCCTCGTCCTCTACCGCCGTCGCCTCCACTCAGGGCCCCGAAAAGTCCACCATTGACGAAAAGCCCACCAACGACGAAAAGTCCTGTGTCGACGAAAAGACTCGCGGCAGGACCAGCGCCGACGACAAGGAGCCCCAGTCGAGCCACGGTGAGAAGCAGGCCTAGTCTCCAGGCTCCCCCTCCCCCTTTTCTCTGCGTCCTTTTCCCCCAGTGGGCACGAGACGACCAGGTTTACGGGCCACGGGACGGCATAGGGTGAGGAGTTACTATGGGAGGCATTCATGTGAGACGCAATCCGAGGGCTTGCGCCGTTTACCTGTTGTTTTTTTGAGCGGCGCGAGGCAAGGCGAAGGGACGGCTTTTATGACACCGTTACGATGCACGACTGGACGAGAAAACGACGTGTGTTGCTGATGAAGTTGACGCCTCCATTACTCTTCACATCATTTGTCCTTTGATGATATCCAGCACCGCCTTAGCCCGCCCTCGACGAGTCATTGGCGATTGACAAGCATGATCCGAGGGTACGGCATGGCCTATGGTATGACAGGTCTTTATCTTTCTCCTAGTTTATGAGATGAAAAAGTTCTTTGCTATACACAGATTTCCCTATAATCGCAACGTGCCGCCCACAAAGTGTCTTGCGTGAAATCCCTCCTCCGAGGCCCTTGCGCGTATCGCCAGCTCGAGTTTCCGACTTCGCAAAACACCCGAGGACCAAGAATCATCGGACACGAGGTAAACGTAATAAACGAGAGTCCGTTGGACAAAAAGCAAGACTTTCCTGCCTACACCTCCTCGTCGATGCTACGGCGGTAGCCCACTGCATGACTTTGTCCAATGTCGCCCGCGCACGAATGGGAAATGGCAGGCAAATCTCGCAATCGAGTTGGCATATGTTATTGGTGAAAAAACCCCCTCCGGGAACATACCCCAAGAAACCCGCTCATGACCGATAACCCAAACACCAATTATGATTAAAATACAACATTGCAGTAGACGTGAAATGGAAACCATGATGAAGTTGATGAGGATGATGATGAAGGCGACGAGGACGAGGAGGACGATGATGACGCAAGCGAGATGCAAATGACGTTTTCTCCCATTTCCCAAGCGTCCTGCCAAAAAGAGAACCCGCCTGACCAGAGAATCGTGACACGTGCAGCGGAAAAGGTTTCAAAGAGGTTTTGTTGGTACCAATTCGACGATAGTCGCAGACGGGTACTGCCTGCCCCTCGAGAACCGCGGCGTACGCGACAACATCGGCTCTCAGATGAGGCATCCAACGATGAGTCCAAGGGTGCAAGCGTGACGACTCGCCTGAACAATCGCAACGGTGGCGCAGCACATTGGGGGTATAATGATTTGGTGGCGGCGAATCGGCGGAGCGCGGCGCGCCGATGCGACTCGGGACCGCATGGCAGAGCATCACCTGGAAACAGGCGTCAAGCAAGACTGAGGCGCTGACCATGTAGCCGCCCGCGCCTCTGCTAGCTGCTATGCGATCTCAGGAGAAACTGAGAGCGCCGCAGACTCCAGTTAGCTAGAAATGCTTCGCATGTCAGAGAGATCACGACGTGCTCTTGCCCAAGGATCCTCCTGATCTGCCGTCACGAGGGCAGGACTGGCTAGGCTGGTGTTTGTCATTGGTTCTCTGGTGGTGAAAGAGCGGCCTTCGAGGCTCGGTCGCAAGAATCCTTGCCCGCTTTGGTGGCTAGAGGATTTCGCATCAGCTTGGATCGCGAGAGGGAGCTCGCGATTCTTTTCGAGTAACGGCCCTCCAAGAGTGGCGCACTTCAGAATAGTTTGTATCAGGTGATTCTGCTGCAGAGGCTTGGACAAGTACTCATCCATCTGAGCTTGAATGCACTTCTCGCGATCACCCATCATCGCGTGAGCCGTGAGCGCAATGATGGGGGTTCTGTGCGTTCCCATACTCCGCTCGTACTCGCGAATCTTGCCCGTGGCTTCGAAACCGCCCTGTTCAAGATGGTTAGACAATGCCTGCCATTTCGACGTGACTCGGACCAGTGTCACTTACCATGATGGGCATTTGCACGTCCATGAGAATCACGTCAAATTTCTTCTCCTTGACAGCTTCCACAGCTTCCCATCCGTTGCTGACTACTGTCACGACGTGATGGTACTTCTCTAAGATCTTGACAGCGAGGCGCTGGTTGACTGTGTTATCCTCGGCGAGAAGAATCTCGAAGGATTTGGTGTTGTCGGCCAACGATGGCGTGGCTCTGTTTTCCAACGCGGGAATCATACCATTGCCGAGATCAATGAGCTTGCATGGTGTAGTCATGTAAGACGTGATGCCGAGGTCCAAGCAAGACTTCAGGCTGACGTGCACGATAGGGGCCAGCAGGACAATGGGCAAGTACTTGAAGTCGTCGACAGCCCTCAGTCTTCTCGCCGTGTCAATCGAGTCGACAATGATTGCGTCGTAGGGCAGCGCTCCACCTGAAGCGACTCGGGTCAGGGCTGAGCTCTTTTCCGAGTCGACGACCACGGGGTGGAGGCCGATCTGCTCGAGCATCGCACGAATATCCGTGCCAGAGCTTGACTGCGCCTTGTCCACAAATAGGACCTGATGGCCCTGGTAAGGGTGGAGCTGCTTCTTGATGCCCTCGGTATCGTCCGAGGCAAGCTTGACTCTGCAGGTGAAGTGGAATTGACTGCCCTTGCCTGCTTCGCTGTTCACCCATAGATCACCACCCATTAGGTTGACAAGGCGCTTCGAAATGGAAAGACCGAGACCGGTACCGCCAAATTTGCGTGTCATGGAGCCATCGGCCTGTTGAAAGGTATCGAAGATGAGGTTGAGCTTATCTTGTGCAATGCCGATGCCTGTGTCCTCGACGACAAACTCGACGGCATATTCGCCGGCCTTGACATCGACTTGGTCTGCCCATTCCTTGATGGTCAAGCTAACCTCACCATGTTCTGTAAACTTGATTGCATTACCCACGAGGTTTAGGATAATCTGGCGGAGACGGAAAGAGTCGCCAATGACGTGATCCGGAACTGAGCTGTCCACCTTGTACGTTAAGTCGAGGAATTTCTCATTGGCTTTGACAGCCAAAGTCTTGAGGGCGTTGAAGACGGTTCCGCGTAGCGTATACGGGATCTCCTCGATCACCATCCTCCGGGCCTCGATCTTGGATAGATCTAGAATGTCATCTATGATGGTCAGGAGGCTATTGGCAAGGTTATTGACAATGTTGAGCATCTCCCGCTGATACTGTGTCAAGTCTGTGTCGAGGGTCAGTTGCGTCATTCCGATGATGCCGTTCATGGGCGTTCTGATTTCGTGCGACATGTTGGCAAGGAATTCGGATTTGGTCTTGTTGGCCAGTTCGGCAGCCTCTCTGGCCTGTGTGTTCCTCTGGATACTGTCCCTCAAGTTGGAAATCATCTGGTTAATCTTGCGCTTGAGTTCGTCCATCTCGCCGGAGGCCTCTACGTCCACGAGCTTGGTGAAGTCCCCATCAGTGGCCAAGTTGGTAATGTCGGAGAAGGCGCGCACTTGTGTCGTCTAAATGTTTCTATTGTCAGTTTCACTCAAACGTCTCACAGACAACAGGCATTCAAGGTCACATACCAAGTTGCTGGCCATTGTGTTAACATCCGTTGTAATCTCCTTCCACCGGCCGTCGAGACCGGCGACGTCAGCTTGAGCGCCCATCTTTCCGTCGACACCCACGTCCTTTGCGACGCGTTGCACTTCGTAGCAAAAGCTCGAGAGGCGTCCAACCATGTTATTGATTGTCTCCTTGAGAACTTGGATTTCACCGTTAGCCTCGACGTCGATCGTTTGACTCATATCGCCGTTGGCGATGGCCTGTGTGACCGCCGAAATGCTGCGGACCTGTACGGTCAAGTTCGACGCCATGGTATTGACGTTCTCGGTCAAGTCTTTCCATTTGCCCTCGACATTGGCGACTTGGGCCTGGCCGCCTAGGGTACCCTCAGTGCCGACTTCTCGGGCTACCTTGCTGACCTCGACGGCAAAAGTGCCGAGGCGGTCTACCATCTGGTTAATTGTGTTCTTTAGTTCTAAAATCTCGCCCTTAACCTCGACGCCAATCTTCTTAGTTAAGTCGCCCTTGGCCACGGCTGTCGTCACCTTGGCGATCTCACGCACTTGCGTCGTGAGGTTCATAGCCATTCCGTTAACATTTTCGGTAAGGTCTCTCCACGTGCCCTCGACGTCGTGAACGGTAGCTTGACCACCAAGGCGACCTTCGGTTCCGACCTCTCGTGCAATCTTTGTGACTTCGCGCGCAAATTGTTGTAGCTGATCGACCATGGAGTTGATTGTGGACTTGAGCTCAAAAATCTCGCCCCGGCAGTCGGCTTGGACTTTCTGGGTGAGATCGCCCTTGGCGACAGCTGTGGTGACCTTGATAATGTCACGCACTTGAGTCGTCAAGTTATTCGCCATGGCATTGACGTTAACTGTCAGATCATTCCACATGCCCTGCACCCCGCCGACGTCAGCCTGACCACCAAGGATACCTTCGGTACCGACGTCTCTCGCGACGCGAGTAACTTCGGAGGCAAATGTTCGCAACTGATCCACCATGGTATTAATTGTTTGTTGTAGCTGGAGGATTTCACCTCTTGCCGGACGCTCAATCTTCTTTGTCAAGTCGCCATGGGCGACGGCTGTTGTTACGGATGCGATTTCACGCACTGTCAAGAGTCAACACGGAGCGCCTTGTAGAATCAAACCCGAGACTCTTACCTTGGTCGGTCAAATTTTGAGCCATGACGTTCACTGCAGAAGTCCAGTCAGTCACTGACACAGGTGTGCAAGATTTGGGGTCTTGGGACTGCACCGTTGTCTGTAAGCTCCTTCCATGTGCCATCGACGCCTCCGATGCGGGCCTGTCCGCCAAGCAAACCCTCCGTACCGACTTCGCGGGCTACCCGAGAGACTTCGCTGGCAAAAATCTGAAGTTGGTCCATCATGGCGTTGATGGTGCGCTTGAATGTCGTGATTTCGGGATCCATCTCAACCGTGTTCATGCGAACCTTCATTGTGAGATCACCGCGAGCGACGGCCGTCACGATCTCGCCGATCTCGCGCAGCGCCTTCTGGAAGGCCTCGTTGGCCTTTTGGTGCTTCCACAATTCCCTCTCGAGCGTCGCGACACGCTCCTGCTCGAGCACCGCGAGGGCGCGTTCTTGTAATTGCTTTTGTTCTAGCAATTGAGCGTTGACACCAGCAAGCTCGCGACGTTGGCTGTCGAGGAGCTTGGACTGGTCGTCAACATGATCTCGCAGTCCTTCCAGCGCTTTTTTGGTCAGCTGGTTGGGCACAATGGGCGGACTGTCCAAGCTACCTGGATGGGTGTGGGACAATTTTGGCTTGCAGACCACGCCTCTATTTGAGCCACCATCGTCACCAAAAAGAGAGTCGTTGATCTCGTTTGGCGTTTCGGGGAGAACCGTCGAGGCCGAGGCCGAGGCCCTGTTCTCAAGCTGGCTGACACGAAGGGCGAGCTTTTGCAGCTCGATTTCGAGGCCTCTCTTCGCGGGCGTCTCACGGCCGGGAAGCTTAATCGGGGCTCCGAGGCCTACAGCCATGGATGAAGACGACTTTGGATCGACCGCGAGCGAGGCCACGACCTCGGCCGCAGCCGCTAGGGCAGCATCATCGACCATGTCGCCGACGATGGGCGGGACTGCAGAGTCGGCAGCCCAGCGACGGAACAGACGTGCGAGCAAGATATGCTTGTGGAGCGAGGCGGGCGAGGACGAGATGAAAGGAGGGAAGATTGAATATCAGGAGTGGACGCGTTGAGTCGGGGAAAGGGAAAACGGCGGTCGAGGTCGCAGGCGCCTCGAGGACTGACCGCGATTTGTCGTGACAGTTAAGCAGACCGAGTAAAGAACTCGGTATTAGACAGGTCGAGGTCAGCGAAGCTCACATACGAGGCCCGGCATCATTCGATTCGATCGGCGATAACGGACGTTGGTGAGAGGCGACGTTGCGGAGGGGGCTTTAGGGGGGGCGGACGGCGGGCGAACGGCGTGGGGACGACAGCGCGTCTCGACAGCAGCAGGAGGGGCGGCCGAAGGCGAAGGGGAAGGGGAAAAAAGAAGAGGCCAGGCGCGCAGACGAGGCTCGATGGCGGACAATGGTGATGCTTCGCAGCCGAACCCCGTGTTGACGCAGGGCAGTGACCGAGAAGTTGAAGCCAAGCAGCAAAACGGGCGGCGATGGCCTTGGGTGTGGGTAGGAGAGGAGGAGGAGGGAGAGAAATGGACGGACGGACGAAATGCGAGGTAGTATTCGAGCGGCCGTACCGTACTATCCTCGAGGGAGGCCACTGGCAGTGTGGATGGTAGGTACTTTTCGGTGCCACCACTGCTACCCTGCGGTACTGCCATGGGGGGAGTACCTCTGCCGACCCTGCCTCACTGACGCCAGACGGCTTGTCATTTCTGGCCAAAACTCATTGCATGTGCTCGGACTTGCCTGGGCTCGCTCGTGAACATGTTGCTGGCCATGATCCATGGCGTTGGGCCGCGGCAACGCTGCGCTGCCGGCTTTCCTACCCTAGGCTGCTCTCCAAGTTCTATCACGAAACAAGATTGCCCAAAATTTCCCGCTGACGGGTGAGGGCCACGAACGAAATGCGCCTTGAGCTGTCGAAATGCTGGATGAGCTGACTGGACGGCTGTTGCGGGGAGGATCTACCGGGACACTTGTACTGACATCTTGCGATGTACTTTAGTGGCGTCTACAGCAGAGACAACTGCTCGTGGACAGGTGTCGTTATGTGAAACCATGGGGCCTTTGCAAGGGAAACTGGTTCATCTTGTCAGGTAGCGGTCGGGAAAAGTTAGTTTAGCTCAGCACGTCCTGTGCTCCGATAGGAGACCTGAGCGACTGAAGTCGCTGGACGGAAAATACACACACACACACACATACCTCTGGCGTTCCCGCGAGAGGAGAAGAAGGGGGGGCATGGGAGGGTGCTAGGGGAAGGTACCTACCTAGGTACAGAACGTGGCCAAAAGTCTGCGAACACTTTGACCCCACTCGTCGCGTCGCGTCCATGACTCGTATACGCGTCTAATCTTCATTCCTTCATAACTTGCGATTGCAATGCCGGACGAGCGTGCCTTTGGCACTGAAATAAGTGCCAATCGCCAGCGTTACTATCAATTTAGTCCGGTGCAGAAAGCTGTAATAGTGAGCCAGAAAAGTGCAGGTTTGTCTTTCCGCGATGTCGCACGCGAATTCAACACGTCACCTTCGACAGTCCACCGAATCTTCAATCAATGGAAAAGTGACCGCACAGTCGAAATTCGACCTAGAAAAGGTCGTCCGCAGAAGCTTACGCCTTCAGAGATTAATTACATACGTTTATTAATTAAAAGGAACCGTCGCATTACATATAAAGCGCTCGTCGGTGCGACAGGGTGTCGCGTTAGCCGTACAACTATCCGTCGGATTCTCCGACGAGATTTCCGGCGCAAATGGAAAGCAATACAAAGAATTCCGCTATCACGAGAAACAGCAAAAACGAGGCTACAATTTGCAAAAGGTTGGGCTGGAGAAGAAGACGAATTGGCTGAGGTATGGGCTTCTAAACCCGAGGCGATATTTCCGAGAAGACTGACTTACACGCCCGGATTACCACCTCTCTAGACAATCTTCTCTGACGAGTGCTCCGTACAAAATAAACCGAATAATCCACGTGGATGGGTATTCCGAAAGCCTCACGAACGATTTAACCGTGATCTCGTTAACAATACGGTTCACGGGAAGCCGGAAATCTCGATTATGGTCTGGGCAGGCATCTGGCGAGGCGGCCGGACACCCCTTGTAATCATGGAGCGCGATAGCGCCGCAAAGAAGAAGGGTTATACCGCTAAAAGCTATCAGAAAGCTCTATCCGAAGGCCTTCTTCTAGTATACGATGGTACGAGGCGTTTCCAGCAAGACAACGCGAGGATTCACAATTTCGGCGGCACGCCCCAGTTTCTCCAGCTTCACGGCGTTGAGTATATTGATTGGCCGCCTCATTCGCCTGATCTCAACCCAATTGAGCACGTTTGGCGGCTTCTTAAAGACAAGCTAGCGGAGTTATGCCCTCATCTCGCAGAATTGAAAAAAAACCAGGCGTCAATCGAAGAACTAGAAGCGCACTTGCGGTCTGCGTGGGAAGCTATTCCGCAGGATCGGATTGACAGCCTACTATCTTCTCTACCTCGTCGGCTCGCGGCAGTACGAAAAGCCCGGGGTTGGTATACACGGTATTAAACTCCAAGAATAGAGCTTTCCAACGGTATCGCCAGCTTTATTTTTTATAGCTTCGTTGTACAGAAATTAATTCTTAAAGTTTATTCAATGTCTCGTGGTGTTGCTGTGCGGGGCGCGCGTTCGTAAACTTTTGGCGCCTATGTTTACGTACTGTACGTTGAGACGGGGCTAGAGAGGGAAGAACGAAGGCGCCGCCGGCCGCTGGTTGGTCTGCGAATCTCGCCCAGCAGCGCCGCCCGCCGTACCGCACCGTGCAGAGTACCTAGGTATACATAGCGTAGGGACCTGGTCATGCGGGTGCGCGCTGGCAGGCGAGTTGGTGCCCAGGTACTCGAGCCGCGGGAGGGTGACTAGCGGATACTTTGATTGCCCGTTGGTGCCCATGAGGGTCTTGGTCGGGGCCCTGTACCCTGCCATCTTGGAGGTCGGGAAGTGGCCAGGTTCAGTACCTAACGGTACAGGCAGAGCATTTCCGTCGTGCGCACACCTAAGGTACGCAGGCTAGCAGGCTCGGGGAGGGCGACGACGGCGCATCGGTTTTGGCCACAGTGACTTGGCAGCGGACGACCTTGACGCCCCCTGCGTAGGGTAGACGGGCAGCGTACTGTACTGTACGAAGCTTCTCCTGCCGTCCCCGTGCTCAAGGCCAAATTCCTGTCCGCCGTCCAGTCACCTCGTGGGCACGGTTCTCGACCTCCCCCCACACCCGACGTCTCATTTGGAACCTGGGGCAGTGTGTTGGTGGCATACGTAGTACGTAGGAGGCAATGAGGCGCGTCTCGCACCATTGGCCAACGGCATCGCATGGGATGCAAGAACTCGTTCCGCAGGACCGCCGCCTTCTTTCTCGGGTCATGTCAGTATCCAATTGTCCATGGCAAAGCCAGCATCTGTCGGCTTAGTATCGATGGAGTACAATTCCCATATGTACCTAGTCGGACTTTTGATCGGCGAAGTCAGTGCTTTTTCAGCCTAGACATCTCCATGCTGCAAACATGAAGTCTAGTCGCCCGTTAACAACTACTTGGTAGAGGGAGCAGACATGGGCTGACTCGCATCGTCAAGCGCCTTAGTCGCGCACTAAAGCCATCACCGGGGCACTCGGTCCATTGGCGCATGGAGCAAGCAGTTGAAGTCATCCACTATTTCGAGGCTGTGCAAGTGCATAATGAAGAAATAATTCCCTGTGGCCGAGTGAAAACAACGGAAGCTCGGTTGACGGAGCGAAGTATTTGGTCCTCTTTCAACCTGTACCGTCGACCGGCCGATCAGGCAGTTCGTTGAGCTCTCCACGAGTAGTGCTGCGGGTGCAGCTCTGGCGGGCTTAGGGCCTTGGCTGGTGAACCTTGTGCAGCAACGCGTCGGCCGCTAATCTTTTGGGATATGGCCGAGCTCGTGATATACTGTAGTTTTTTGTTCCGGCGTACGAAGTAGACGACGCAGGCTTCGAAATCAGTGCATTGTGGGCGTAGGGAAACAAGGCTCTGTGGAGTGCTTCGTAACGTGCTAAGTGGATCAAAGTGCCGACGTGTTCCCCTGTCGTCTGGATCTTGAGATAGACAGACGTGGCTGATGCCGCTGCCTCAGCGGCCATGGGCACAGCAAGCATGAGATGAGGGGATCCGGAGGCCAGAAAACTCGCACCTCTGACACCCAAATTTGTATATGAGCTTGGGTGCGTTTTTACTGTCTCCCGCATGGGAGCACTAGCGCAGCATGTCAATCAGCGGCCAAGCGGCTAGCCAAGCGCTCCACAGGCAATGCACACCATGGTTGAACTGATCAGACGAATCCAGTCCTGGGACATGCATGCTGGTACGTATGCTTCCCGCCGGCAGACGACGACGTCACCTCGGGGGAGGCATCATGAAAGCAGCCATTCCTGGCCAGTGCCGCGGTCCAAACAGCGTCTAAAACGCGGCACGCCGGTAAACGCCGCACTGGCGATCCTTCTCGAAGGATGCGCCGAGCTGATGCTTGTGAGCAGACAGGCCACACTGCCTCGCGTGCCAACGGGCGAGCCCAGCCTTATCCAAGTCGGTAAGCGGCAATCATGTGCAAGGCCTTGGGCGTGGCGCCTGAATAGCACCTGGAAAGTGGCGGTGGGCAAGTGTCGGCGGTCGCGTCCTCCAGATCTGCGACCCCGCGCATTTCTGGTTTCAATGAGCCAAGGGCAGCGATGCGAGTCACATGGTCTCAAGGGCTGCCTCACCGTCTCAAGTTGGATCTGATGGATTGATCCGACGAAGGGTCGGGCCAAGTCGATTGGATGCCTTTGGAGCAGGGTAGGCGGGCCTGGCTGGTGCGAAGAGAGGGCTTGCGCACCATCTCGGCTCGCGGCGGCAACGCGCCAAGCATCCTCGCCTGCCATTGAATCAGGCTTGGTCAAGCAGCGGGGCGCACAAGTTCCACAACGTTTAGTCGATTCTCAGCACTCGAGTAAGGGTTCCGAACACCGCGTCAGGGCCGCGAGTCGCTCCCGCAAAGAGGCGCTCCGCGATCCTGTATGAACGGGAAGGAAAGCAGGTAGGTAAGGTAAGTACGGTTCGGTATACGTACAGGGGTACTTGACCGGGCCGACAAAATGCTGCCCTCCCCCTTCTCTCGCAAGCGCCAGCCGCCCATCTCACAGCCATTTGTGGCCAAGGGCATTCGGCTGCGCTGATTCGGAGCAGCGGCGGCATCGATGCCCTTGCGTGACCCAGCCGGGGCGGATTTGCTCCGTACGCTGTACAGTAGTGCGCCTGCCCTTTTCCAGCAGGTCGGTCTCTCCTTTTTCCCTGCTCATGTACGACATTCGAATAGTCGAGCCCGCACAAGGAGGCAAGAGCCGGAGGACCCAATCAGAACCGCCGAGTACCTACACACCAGACAAAGGAGAGCATCTCGCTGCGATTTCCCTGTAAGGCCGAGGCCTGAGCAACTACGCGCAGTGCTGCTTTGATGCCTGTCCCCACGGGAGAACTACACCGTGCAGCGCCGATACGATGGGCACCCCAGGTACCTTGGGTGCTGTGCTGTGACCGGACATGGGCACGGCACACTGCAAGTCCGTGCCACGCTCCTCGGACGAATCACCTTAAGCATCTCGGAAAGCGCGAGGAGCATCTTGGCGCCAAGCGATGGGCTATTTACATTGGAGCCGATGAAATGAAATGAGGATTCAATGCGGCGACTGGCGTCAAATCTTGGGGAGGCTTGTTCGCGAATGCCTCCTTGTCGGGGGCAGGTGCTGTATCCATCGGAAGACGGACTGCTGAGCCCAGGAGATACGGACAGTAAAACCTGCTGCAAAATATGGAACTTGCCCGCTAAAATGTGCGCAAGTCGACTGGAAAAGGCCCTGACGAGCGACGACCCACTAGATCCACTTCATCCGGGCTGTGCCTGCCAGCCGCTGGCAACGACGACAAGAAGCAACCAAGGAAGGGGCTGCCAAACGCGTTAAACGTCGAATATCGAAGAGAAAGAACGGCCTAGAAATCACCAACCAACCGCGCCAACCCCTAGCCCCTCTTGCCTATCCATAAACGGAAAGTGCCCCTCGAATTGAAAGGAAAGCAGAGCGGCGCAAGTGACGTTGGGGGCGAGGCGGAGGGAAAGGCAGACCGTCAGTTCCTTCACTCGCCTGGTTGCCGAAATTCAATTCAATGCCTCCGGTCGAGATAGTCAAAGCCTACCTAGGGGCATGTCCAGAATTATCCTCAGCTAAACTAGTCGCCGTTATCGGGCTGTTCCACCCGGCATTGGATGGATCCCGCCTCGCCATTCTCGGCAAGCCTCTCACCCTTTGTTTATTCCTCGTCAACCCCTTCGCCGACTCGGTCGCCGACTGGAAAACATTCAGTAATGGCTACCCCTAATACTTCGTACCAAACCACCTTCCTCGATTCTAACCCAGACGGCGGCAGAACCCGGGCGAGAAGCCAAGGTGGCCCTCGTAGACGGATCATTCCGAGGTTCCCCTGCCCTTGCCCGCCTTCGCAATCAATCCAAGGCCGCTGCAAGGAAACGACATCTGCTGCGGACACTGGATCGTCGTCTTTCCCGCTCGCGACCCCCAAATTCAAACTGCCAGGCAGTGACAATCTGGGCAGGCGGCTTGTGAATGATGGACAAAGGTCCCCTTTGTGCAAGTATGCATCTTCTCTATGGCTGCAACACGCGACTTGCAGTGCCGTGCTCGATGCAGTGCATACAGCGTGCAACCGACTCGCATGAGTACCCGTGCATCCCGCCCGTGACGGCGTCCTGAAGCATCCGAGAAACGGCCATCCAGGTCTGCCTTACAATCCCACGTCCTCTTGTTTGCCCAAGGCGCACAAAGCACAGTCAAAACCCCTCAGGCCTTGTCTGCAACTGCCCCGCCCTCAAGGGCCCAACATCTCTATCCCCCTTTTTTTTCCTTTTGCACGTCTGGCAATGTCTCTCCCACGACCCCTTTCCCCTCTCCGCTGTGCTAGACTACAGCACACGTGCACGTATCGGGGTCTTGTCTAAGTGAGACAATATCGGCCAGGAGATATGCAGGCATTGGGCAAGCGTGGCTTGTCACTGTTGCCCTTTGACTGACGCCTTGCTTGTCAAAGTCATTACTTCAATTTGGCCGTGCCTTTCGACACGAGGAGTCGAACAGGCCCAGTCGTCGGGGATGCAACGAACTCTCTTCTTACACGCCGATGTCCCACCCCATGCTTCGTGAGTGCCGTCACGCATCCCTGGTGATCATGCGCTGCCGTCACATCGCATCGAGGCCAGACGAGACCTTGTCCAAAGTCCATTCAACATGGTGTGGCCTCGCAACAGTGCGGCCCCCGTCCTCGGGCAAAACGGCGGCAGAAGAGCCAGCAAGACCGTCGCTGTTCAGCCCAGCGACTGACTGGCTGGCAGCCATGCCATGCCATGCCATGCTGTGTGTGGTTTTGGCGATTTGCAACCTGCCTCGTAACTAGCCAAGGATCTTCTTCACTGCACCCTCGGGTATCATCGCTCGATGGTCGATCGCATGTGCCCAGCTGCCGGGATCTCGCCATTCACTCACGCGCGGCTTTGCACCGGTAACCTTAGAACCCCCTCACGCCGGCTCCAATCGCCCTTCCCCTCACGGGAAACACGAGGTCCAAGGTCCCCCTCTTCATGTGTGGTGCAAGTCGCTCACTAAGAGACGTTCGCCCCCGGGAACGAGGACCGACGCAGCGGGCGTAGAACAAAGGACGAAAAAGACGCATAGGGTAGAGGCGGGAGGCGGGAAGCGGGAGAACTCGACGCTACTCGACCCGGGCCAGGCTCTGATAGCGAGCCTTTCCCCTCTTCGATCACAAAGAATCCGCTGGTCGCACGGGGCAGGTGTGGCGATGTGTGGTTGACGGACCATGGCAGCTTGTGCAACCCCACGTGCGCCAGACCTCTGCCCCAAGGGTTTCCGTTGATTCTGGCCTCATGTCGGCCGTCGCGCCAAGACCGCTCTGCAATCCCTCGGTGCACCCCATGACCCAAAGTCGCGCATTTCATAGGCCGGGAGCACGGTTCATGGCATCCGCGAGCCGCACCTCCTACCCTATCGAGCGCATAGTCTTGATTGAGCACCTATGCTGAAACTATCAAGCCATGATGCTGCAAAAATAAACATGCTCCTAGAAATCGCTAACCCGCTAAACCACTCAGTATGTTCTGATTCCTAGAGAAGTCGGCCAATGTTTGGTCGTCATGTCCTCGTGCTTGGTATAATTAGTCGTCTTTACGAGGCATCCATCCATTCTCTTCCAGACAGGGTATCTGCTGCACACATCCGAGAAGCCGAGAAACATGAATCAACGGACAGCAACAGTCATGAGAGATTGAGGCGACCATTGCGTCTGCGGCGAGGATCGTCCCCATCATCGTTTGGGCAGATTATTTCGCGCGAACTGGCCGGCGCCCGTGCTCATGCTTCCCATGTTCAGGCCCTGTATGACACTGTTCCTGACGATCTGCGCCGCGGCGGTTGTCGCCGCTTGACGCTCCTTTTGCCGATGCCTCTCCTTGAGATACTGAGCGGCCTCGGGCCTCATGCGGAGAATGCGCAGAATCATGTCGTCGCTCGGATCGGCCTGTGCCTCGCGCCGCTTCGCCTCCTTGGCCTTGCGCATCGTCCCGAGGTTGCGGCTCATCATGATGCTCTTGCCGCGCTTGATGGTCCCCATGCTCGCGAAGGTGCTTACGTTGCCCATGCTCGCCCCGAAACTTGCTGGCGCCGACATGCGGTTGTGTGCCGGCCCTTGCCGTTGCAGCGCCTGCTGGGCCAGCTGTGCCGCCGTCGACGCCATACGCTCCGACTCGCGTATCAGACTTTGCGTGTCTTCAAAATAGAAGAAGTTGAGCGAGGCCAGTTCGTGCCACTTAGGCGACTTGAGGACCTCGGCCGGTACGCCCAACTGCTCTCCGGAGTGCTCGTCTCTGGCGTTGAAGAAGTTGAAGAGCATCTCCAACCAGTGATAAACCACATCAAGCTCCTTGCGCGAAAGAGGCTTCTTGGAAGAGGGCTTCTCCGACAGCGGTGGCACCAAGAGGTTCTCAATCGTCATCAGGACTTCTTTCCAAAGGCGCGTCATGACCGCGATCATGGTTGCATCTGTCAACGTTTGCTTCATAATGGCGAAGTTCTCGTCGAAGTACGAAAATAGAGGCGTTAGGGCGCCTTCAATTTGACTTGGCGATGTGACCGGCGCATTGGGCTGCCGCTTCTTCCACAGACTTGTCACCGAAGCCCCAAGACCACCAATTCCGAGTAGACTTCGAAGCGTCTCTTGAGACAACGTCGTGTTGATTTGTGCCGTGAGCTGCTCATCGTCAGTCCTGATCCCGAGTGGGCCATTGGTACAAACTTCATAGACGTACCTTGTCTGTGATCTTTCGCACCATGTCACGCTCCGTTCTCTTGAGGTGCCGAAAGGCCTTGCCAAAGTGGAATTCGATATCATCGCGCTCCCCCTCCATGCTGACTCTGATCAGAATGCGACCTTGAGAATCCAAGTCCAGCCAGAATTCGCGAGGAAGATAATCGCCAAAGTGCACCGGATCCAACTTAAGAGCGGTTCTCCCAACATAATCGTGATCGCCGAATGTATCATAGTCCCATATGGTAGATATGACATTGACTGGGCCCTGTACGGTGATGTCGAAGGACTCGTCCCATCGAGGATTGAGGTTCCTGTGAATGACTCGGGTCTTGTGAAGTCGCTTCTGATACTCGTCACCAAAAACGACGTACGGGTCACTGTAGCCGCTAGGATCGCACGCCTTCAGGTCCTCGGCTTCGACAACCTTGATGGTGAAGGTGTATTTGCTGGGCTTCTTGACCTTCTTCTTGGGTCCGTCAATATGCGCCAGCACTTTTGCGCATGCCTCCGAGTTCATGCTCTTCTCCAGTTTGTCTAGCTCCTGCATGGCGTATTCGATATTGTTGAGCTTGACAAAAGACTGTTTCCATGAGTCAACGATACGTCAGGTGGTGAACCAAGGGCCGGCTTACCTCTGGATAAAATTGAAAGGGCTCAAACTTCTCCTTGGTGTTCCATGCGTCTTTTGCCAGCTGCATCCACCTTTCCTGCGCGGTCCTAGACTGGGCGGCCAACTCTTCCGCCGAGAGACGGTCCATTTCTTTGGCGAAACGTTGATCGACAATCTCGCAATAGTGGCCGATGCCCGTAGCTATTATTCGGGCCAACGACGTCATGAACCTCGCATGGTGCTCATCATTGTCCCATTGCAGCGCAAAGACTTGATCGACCGTCTGATTGAACAGCATGAAGAGATCGATGACAGAAACACTATGCCTCTCACTGTCGAGGGAGATGTGACCTGGACCCTCTGATCGGACTTGGAACTGATCTTGCTTGATTGCTTCACTGGCGAATTCCACCATTCTGCTCTCCGCGTTATGTATCCAGCGCCAGACAAAGCTGACGAGCAAGTCCTCGACGTTGAAAGCAAACGGGACATCTGGCAGAGATTCGTGGTGAATGCGACGAATTTCAACCATTTCTCTGTATAGCTCGAACCCTTCCTGGATGGCAATTTCATCGCCAGCTTCATCGGGTGAGTTCATGATGGCCTTGACAATGGCAGCGGCGTCTTGTTCAAAGCTGGGGAAGACCTGGGTAACCAGTACTTCGAGCGGATTGACGCCCATGATGACGGCATTGTTCTTGTAGCGCTTGCGAATCCGCTCGCACAATTTGGTGACTGATTTTCCTAGCTTGACGACATGTCCAAATTCCCAGTCCTCTTTATGAGCCGGAATCTCCTTCTCCATGTATTCGCGGTAGACATCCGCCGTCCTTCGGGCCAAGCCCTGAGCGAGGTGGTCTGTGAAATCTGACAGAGCTGCGGAGCTGGGGACAAACACGGGATCGGTGCCGATGTGGTTTTCGAGCAAGAACATGACTGCGCCAATGTCCGGAGGTTTCATGTCATAGCATCTCTCCAAGAGATCATACAGTTCGCGGAGAAGCGTTTCGTGTAGAGTAAGTAGCGTTTGCTGATATACCGCTAGGTCGTGTACGGTCCAACGGGTGGCATCAATCTCGTTCAAAGGCGTAGAGTGTTGCGAGATGTGAGGTGTTCTCTTGGTTTCTGGCAGAGGCGTCTTGACGAAATCGAAGATAGCATCCAGTTCGGTCGGTACAATCTCCCGATCGAGAAATTTACGAGCGGCTACTTCGAGGAGCGCGATCAATCGAGAGGACTGCGGTACGCGCCATCGCACGCACAGCTCCGTCATGAGCTCCATAGACTGCCTGGAGAGCGGTTGGTATTCTAATTCAGGGTCGGCATGAAGCTGGTCAAAAGCTACGGCATGCTGGAGGATGTATCTGTAGAACGCCCTTGGATCAGGAGGGATGAAGGTGTAGAGAGACTCTTCCGGAGCCCTCCCGGTCTCGGCATCCATGGAGAGAGATCCAAGCCCAAAGCTCGGATCAAAGCCAAGGATCCCATCCCCAATGAAGGAAGAGACGGGACGACTTGGACTTGCACAAATGGGCTCGTCACCGTACATGACCGACTGTGGTCGACTCGGTAGGGGCTTGTCGGTGCGGCTGGTAGATTTCTTGGCAAGTTCAGGCTTTGCCGTTAGGATGTCCAGCATCATCTGCGATAGGTGAGGCGCCTCGGACTTCTTGAATTCGGCAAATGCCTCTTCGGTATCGAAGTCTTGGCTCCTGAGGGCACCGGGCTGATCCGAATTGAGCCGCAGTTGATATGACTTGAGGTCCCGCAACGCTGCAGCTTCAGTCCAGAAGGGTCGTTTCTCATTTATTTCTGCCTGGACGTCGGAAAGACTGAGACCAAAGATTGCGGCCACGACCTGAACCAAGGGCATGTCCTTGACATCATAACTCAGGGGTACGACCACTTCCACCGTGGTGCCCGCTCCATCGGAGCCATTGCTGACCAAGTTTTGGTCGTTTCTCAAAAGCTTGCTCTCGAGGGATTGAACTCTCGACATGAGCTCTGGTCGATCGCGATCATGACCGTGATCTCGCAGTATGCTTGCAGCGAGGCGTACGAAGAGCGTGAGATGACGATCCGGCAGAAACTTCCACGAGTCGTCATCGGGGGCGCGACCTTTTTGAGCGGCCTTTGTGGCGGCAGAGTAGAAGATTAAGACCAGCGGTTCGAACTTTCGTTCCTTATCCATTGTCTTTCGAAAGGCCTTTTCGGAGAATGCCGTGTAGGCTTCGGCGAAGCTTCGCTTAACGGCCGCATCGTTGAAACCGGGGAGTGATTCGGAGCCCCGCAGGACGCCGCTGACACGATCAAGCAGTTGGGCGGCGAAGCTATGCGGCAGCTTGAGGCTGGAGGAGCTGCCGGAGACATACTCCTGGACTAGCTGACCGACGCTCGTATGCGACCGGGTAGGTTGCTTGGGGGCGGCAACATATTGCTTCCGTTTGGCCCGGGGCTGGAGGAGGTAGTGGAGGTAGGCGGTTCGAAGGGCGAAGCTGCGGGCTTCATCGTGCTCGACGACAATGGGCTGCGTGCGAGTGAGCGAGGGCGGACGAGACGAGGAGCGCGCATTAAAGGAGTCGCGGCTGAGGTTCTTGATACGGCGGGTCGGCTGCCATGACTGACGAGACGACGTCGACATGGTGAAATAGCCACTTCCTCTAGGCGGCGTTGTGATGCCGAGGACGAGGTCGAATATGCTGGTTCATGACCAGGCGCAAGGGGGTCGGGCGAGTCGAACGGCTGAAGATGGGACGGCCACGATGCTGAGACTGGACACGCAAGAGCGAGAAGCGGAAACGGAGACGGGGGGATGGAGCGAGGTGGGATGACGGCACGATGCTATTGGAAGTGTCAAGCGTTTGACAGCACCTTGTTCGGCGAGAGTTTGGAGGGCGACGAGCATGAAACGATTGGTGAGCATTGAGCAGTTACGGAGCACGGAGCACCGAGACACGGCAGGGTCATGTAACTTTGGCTCAGGCAGTTGGCTGTCGGGCAGGTTGAACGTTGATGCCATCGGCTCAGGGGTCGAAGGGTCCTGGGTACGGGAAAGGCCGGATAGAGTTGGTGGCTAGCAGGCGACTGGGGGGATCTGGCGACAAGTACAGAGTACCTAGATGCAGGGCTCCATAACTCGACGTCATCCGAGCGCCTTGGTTCAGTGCGGCCGGTGCTGGGACGCGAAACAAGCTAACAAGACACGGCTTCCAGACAAACCGTCGAGAATAAATGTGAGAAAGAGGTCTTTTGTTTTGTGATGAACCAGAAACATTTTTTTAACGCCTTTTCAATTTTTGCATCTACAACTTGGTAGCAAACTGAGGCGAAGAAAGGGACTCGCTACGAGCACTGACAAGTACCTGGGCACAAAGTGCGCATCATTGGGCAGCACCCCTCTTGCACAACGCCTTGCGCCAGAGCAACCGATGGTGATGTTTGGGTGCGGGTGCAACCCCAGATCGAGGGCACGACGGGATGAAGCATGCCCAATTGCAATTTGCCGCCCAGCTACAAACTCGAGCGGTTAAGACAGCAACGATGCGCTGTTGTTGCACAGGGCGGCTATCGGAGCCGGCCACGGATCATCAAGCGTACGGCACACGGCTCTCGAGCCATTCATGGAAGATGCCTTTGTTTGTTGTTCCGATGCGGTTTGCCCTTGGGAATCATGAATCGCAAAGAGAAACATGAACGAAAGGGCCTCGCGTCAGGCGATCGCATGGAGATGGCAAGACAGGATGCCCTCTAGCCAGTGCGTGAGAAGCACAAATACCTGCTTCGCAACTTGCTAGGTAAGTTGGAAGAAATGAGGAGTCGTCCGTCGCCCGTCCAGGCACTCGAGGCTGACGGTCGTCCAGTGGCGCGGAGCCGGAGCGTCACCAACCAGTGCAGCGGCTAAAAAAGGGTTCGAATGTTCCGTTCCTGCGTCTCGTGTCCCGCACCCGAGCCTCGGGTTGCGAAACAGTAGTGACTTGCGAGCACGGGGAGGCGTTCCGAGCACAAGGCGGGATGAAAACAGGCCGAGCGTGCCACTGCCGATCGAGAGCCTTTTTCGCTCAAGTATCTTTACTGCAAATTTCTCACCCCTGCGATCGAATACATGGCGCCTTCCCACGACAGCCGTTGACCCAGCCGTGTGGCCGAGGGCCGTCACGCACTGCATTAATGCTGCGCTGCGATGCCCGGCGCCCCAGGCCATACTAGAACCTACATACTTCGCACGTAAGGTACCTGCGTAGGTAGGCTCTGTCGAGAGCAACGGCGCCAAGGGCCGCCCTGCATTGTCCGGCATGCGGTCCAAGAAAAACATCCCCCTCCCTTCGTCTAGATCTAGACAGAGAAATGCCGTAAATAATTCGAGGAAAATTCCCAAAGCTCGAAAATAGCTATGAGATATACCTATAGTAGCCTTTAATACTATTATATTTCTTAGGAATTTTATTTCTCTAATAAAATGACATTATGTCAAGGACAATAGGTAGAGAGAAGAGGAGGAAGTAGGAATAAGAAGGGGGGGCGTGTTTTTCTAGGACCAATTGTCCGGGTGCTACGAAGTACTTCGTACAGTGATGCATTGCTCTGATTTACCCTGCTCAGCTGTCACCAAATCGACTGCCGCCAGGCACAATACTGCACTCAAACACACGCGTGGCTTGCTCATTCTTTGAGACAATGCGAGGAAGCCGCCTTGCGTGGCGCCAGGTTATCAAGAGCTCCCCACACAAGCAACCCTGCGCCATCAACGACTGCTTGTACGGATATCCGTCGAGATCTCGACGAGCATCGCGGCAACATACACCAAAGTAAGATGCTCATCCAAGAGCGGCCCGCGAGAAATTCCATGAAGGGGTCAAACCGCTGCTACTTAGGATTAATCAACCTCGTGTCGAGGCGATGCGAATGAGACGTGACGTCTGGTCTTGGAACATGGTACTCGCAGTGTAAGTAGTACATGCGATTTCAAATAAGATTGCACGTGCGTCACTTACAAGGCTGACATCAAACCTTGTGATACTGGGTACCGCCCAGTGGAGTCATTAAGTCTTGGGTACTCGTCAAACACCCGTCCTGGCTAGGTGCCTACCTACGCTCCCGAGCGCAAAGGGCAGCGGCGCGTGGCCAGTGGCGTCGAGGTCACTGCCCGCATCCATGCGTCCCCCAGGCCAGCTTCAATGTTCCATACCTACCTGGGTAGGTACCTAAGGTAGGTGTAGGGGTGGCAGCACGGCACACGCAGCACAGGGCTGCGCATATTGAGGGCACTGCAGTGAGCACCTGTTGCGCCCTTCGGCCGTGGTCGCGCCTCCCACCCCGCCGGTCTGCCCTCCAGGACTGTCCTTTTCTCAACCCCTTCCTCCAAGCCCCATCCTGATACGGTCGAGCGCCCTCAGAAGCGTGCCGCCTCCGCCCACAGTCGGGCCAGGCCCTTTGTCCCTCCCTCACCCATCAATCCATCCCCCTTGTACCGTTCGTCAAGCGCTGGCGACTTCCGCCAACCACCAAGACCAGAGAGTCCCAGACCCAACACCACACCCGACTCCAGACAGCCGCCACCATCGCACGCATTGCTTAGTCCTTTTCATCTTGCTCATCGCTACGCGCTTACAAGCTGTTGCTCCAAAAAAGACGCCTCCCCTCGGCCTGCACAGGCTCAAGCTCATTCGCCAGATGACGAGGCCCGCCGACCCTCTCGCAGCCTGAGCCCCGCGCTGTCTGCCCGTGTCTACATACAACCTATTGATGTCTCCCGGTGCGAGCGTCCTTGGCCCCATCGCCGCAACGCAGCAGGCCTCGGTCGCCGTCCAGCCCTCGCCGACATGGGCAACATCAGCAGCAGGCCCGACGATGGCGCCGCTCTCTTTCTCAGAGATCAGAGTCGATGTGCGCCGTGGCCATTTACCCTCACCCTCGACTCGCTCCGCGACGCTGACGTCTGGCTAGTAACCATTTCCTCCCTCGTCGTTACGAATCCGCGGAAGCGCAGCTCCCTCAACATCGTTTCCAATGCATTCCCAGCAAACAGGCTATCCGTCTCCAGACCGACTGGCGACGTCTCTCCGATAGAATATGTTCAGGTGTGTTCCGCGCACAGCCCCGCCATCTTCTTCCCGACTGATCTCGAGTCCCAAGGACCCTGATCCGTCCAGCGCTTCGAATGGCTTGCCCGCATTCCTTCTGAAACTGAGCAACGATGACGAGCTCATCTTTACCTTTACTTTTGTCATGCGCCAGTTGACTGGGTCCAACGTCGCGACTGCAGATTCCTCTACGCCGCCCATCGACACGAGCATATCTGGCCTGACCTTTGTCTGTGCCTCGACTTCGCGCGAAGTCGAGAATCTCGTCACTCGCGAGTTCCACGCCGACCCCAATCTTCATAAAAATGCCAACGTGGATTTGGTCGGCGACTATACCACCAACGGTTCGCCCTTGGTATCGTTCGAATGGACTTGGAAGTGGAAACCTCCGAGGGCCCTCGAGGATCGAGGTGGCGGTTGGCGAAACTCTTGCAGCGTAAGACCGAGCCTTGCCCTTCAGTCGCCAAAGCCCGGAAGCTCTTTGGCGGACCCATAACGTCGTGCTGATTTCGCCGTTAGTTTGTCGAGTACGATTCGCGTGCTCATCGCCTCATCACCCTAGCAAGCTTCTCCTTCTGGGTCTCGAGTACGTTTTCCCGACATGCTTGGATCGCCGCGAATGATGCTGATAGAGTAGCAGGCGCGGGCGCAGCCGCAAGTCATCCTGGCTCGCCATCTCCACCCTTCCTCCTCGCATCGCCTCCCAAGATTCGCGTTGCCTCGACCCAGTCTGTCGACTCTCGGCTCACCACTGGCGTCGATGTGGACGAGCCAGTCTCGCCGCTTCTGCCTCCTCCAGAAGCCAATCAGCTTGCAGTGTCGCCGATGGCTAAGGAGCCTGTCAAAGTGGACGTGACCTGTCCGAGACCTGGCGACGATGCCACAGTCAGCGATGACGGGCCCGTCTTCCGAGCGACTCTCAAGGCCCTCGAGCAGAAAACCGGCAACATGCGAACGCAAATGAAGAGGGTGCTTAAACGTGCCGAACAAGCTCACATGACCCAGATCGAGGCCAATGACGCATTCGTTAACTTCATGGACTCTCTGCGCGAGGCATCCGCGACCAACGCAAATGCTGTACAACCTGCCCTGGAACATTACTTTGATAAGATTGCCCGTGAGGTTCTGGCTTATGAGCGGCAAAATACCGCCAACCTGCAAAAGATCATCATCGAGCCCATTAACAGGCTATATCAGCTCGACATCAAGCAGGCCGAGTCCAAGAAGCGAGATTTTGAAGAAGAAAGCAAAGATTATTACGCCTATGTATCACGGTACCTCGGTCAGCGCCAGGACTCGGTCAAGGCTAAGAAGCTTGCCGAAAGCGACTCCAAGTACCAAAACAAACGCCGCAACTTCGAGCTCAAACGATTTGATTATTCCAACTTCATGCAGGATCTCCATGGCGGCCGCAAGGACCAGGAGGTCCTCTCTCATCTTACCAAGTACGCCGATGCCCAGACAAAGGGATTCCTCGCTACCGCAAAGAAGATTGAAGGATTTCTCCCTCAGCTTGAGGCTCTTTCGTCCGAAGTCCACCAAGCCGATAAAGAGTACCAATATCGCCGCCGCGAACGCGAGGAGAAGAGGCGCGTTTTGGAGAAGAGCAACACGCCTTACCTGGAGCCTGAGCAAGCCAGTCTCGGCAGTTCTGCTCCATTGGTCTCTCACGCCAATGGCAGTGCCGGCAATGCTTCGGACTCTGAGCTTGGCCGCGCCGACAGTACGGGATCGCAAGCTAAGAACGCGATGGCGATAGCAATCGGAAGCGGACAGGCACCTGTCGGTCACGGCATTGAACTTTCCCGGTCTCCCGGCACCCTTACACAGCCTGCCATGGGAAGCCCGGGACAGCCATCCAAGTTCAAGGGCATCCGCGATCTTGAAGAGCGCGACGCCACGCAAGCAGCCGTGTCTCAGCGCAAGGAAGGCTTGCTTTGGGCACTCAACAGGCCAGGTGGGCATGTCGACCCACGAACATTGAATAAGCAGGGCTGGCACAAGTAAGTCTCACGGGACAGGTGCGCGTTGGAGGATGATTCGGCTTACATGGCGCAGGTTCTGGATAGTTCTTGACCAAGGAAAGCTGTCCGAGTACAGCAACTGGAAACAAAAGCTCGATCTCCACATGGATCCCATCGACCTCCGCATGGCATCGGTCCGCGAGGCGCGCAATGCCGAGCGAAGATTCTGTTTCGAAGTCATTACGCCAAACTTCAAGCGTGTATATCAGGCGACGTCCGAGGAAGACATGAACAGCTGGATTGTGTCAATCAACAATGCGCTGCAGAGCGCCATGGAGGGCCGAGCCGTGCGCGACAAGATTGAGTTTGAGAAGAGCCCCGTTGACTCGCCCAAGAGAGACATTGGCTCCATACTCACAGGCAAGACGCAGTCCTTGGGCCACGCCGCGCATCCGCCCCATCATCATTCTGGAGCAGGAAGCGGCATGCCACTGCGGCGCACCACGGTTGGTGCGCGACCAACTATGGTGCGGACACCAAGCTCGGGTTACGATGAGAATCCCGACAAGCTGCTGCAAATGGTTCGGGATGCCGATCAGGGCAATTTCTGGTGCGCCGACTGCGGTTCCGGGTCCAAGGTCGAGTGGGTATCCATCAACTTGGGCATCGTGCTGTGCATCGAATGCAGTGGAATCCACCGATCGCTCGGAACGCACATCAGCAAGATTCGATCCCTTACACTCGACATCAAGTCTTTCACCATCGATATCGTCGAAGTGCTGCTGCTTATCGGCAATCGGGTTTCCAACATGATATGGGAAGCCAAGCTCGACCTCTCGAGCAAACCGAATGCGCAGGCCAGCCGCGAGCAACGTCTCAAGTTCATCACTGCAAAGTACGTGGACAGGACATTCGTGGAATCAATCTCGCCGACCCTCTCACGTTACGCCACTGCCGACGAGACCTTGCTGGCCGCCATTAAGAAGAACGAGATCCAGCAGGTGCTGTACGCCTTGGCGCTGAGGGCGAACCCAAACACGGTCGATAGAATGAGAGGCACGCATGCCATATGGCTCGCTCTGGCTGCTGCAGATCCAGCTTCGCCATCGCCGGCGCCGAGCGTCAGCACAACGGACCAAGAGGCCAAGGCGGTGCCGTTTCCTGTCGCCGAGCTGCTCATACAGAATGGGGCCGAGATCCCGACGGTGATGCCCGCGTTTCCGCTCGGACGATTCGCTCAGCAATATTACGAACAAAAAATAGGCAAGCACAACCAGAGCGCCAGCGACGGCCTGCCGTCATTGCCACCGAGCGGAGCCAACGAGAAGTTGCAGCGCGAGCGCGAAGCACGACTGCAGAAGAGGGTGAGCGCAGGCGGAAGGCTGGCCAAGTCGCCGATCCCCGAGAGATAGGAGCCCAAGTTCTGGGAGCGATTGTCGGGCTTGGCTCTATGCTACCACTTGTACGAGGTGCCTCGGCTGCGGAGCCTGGGCTCACCAGGCAGTAATGAGACATGCTACTACTTATGATGATGACGACGGCACCCTTGGGTAAAGAGATGGGATGTTGTACACTGGCATCGTTTTGCCCTGGATTGGTTCAATTGGGACAGGAAGAAACGGGGCGTTTTGGGAGGCAGACTGTGGTGGGCAACGTGATGACGTGTCCTTGTTTAGCAGGCAGGCCGTACCTGAGAGAGGGTCAATGCGGCAAGTCATGAGCATGAACTACCAGTAAGTTACGAATCGGCCTTAGCCGTTACCGGCTGGCCATGAGGTGCTAGGCGACGGCCTGGAAGAGGGGGCACTCGGTCGACGAGACTACTTTCAGCATGATTCGATAGTCTCTAATCATAATGGATAACCGATGTCTTTGTCGGGAAGCTTGGAGGCATGACGCGGGAAATACGACGAGTCCATTTGACCCTGTCACCGCCTAGCCGCAAGGGATCAGTCGTGCCAGTGCTGTGCTTGAAGCAAAGCAAGCCAACGAGGAGCCTACCCTTTTGCTCGTATGTACGGAGTACGAAGTAGGCCAAAGGTCATGGCTCGACGACGGGTGAGCAAGGGGCCGAATGACGAGGAATGGCGGCGCCACTAGCCCTGGCTCGCACTGCGTCATGGTTCCCGCTCGCTCTCGTGCGTAGCTGGCCTTGGGCTTGAACTTGGTGTAGAGAGGGCTTCGAGAACATGGGGATGGTCTTGTCTAGGCAAAGCGCTTGTTGTTTCGCAGGCTCGGCGGATTCGACGACGTAATTACCTCCCTGCGCTACCTTGGGCAGGCAGCAACTGAGGGAAGGAGTGCTCGGATGCTGCAGGTGAGCCAGTGACCTTCAGGGTACAAGCAACGGCTACCCTTTGTACGTAGTGGTTTGTTTAGGCACTTCGCACTTCGCAAAGGCAGTTACCTTAGTCCTAGAGGCGCCTCTTTTGCTGCACGTCATGGTCAGACTTTGCCACTGGGGATGCGCAAGGCGCCCTCTTGTTCCGTGCCTGCCCCCGCGCCGTGGCCGGTGATCTCGAAACGGCCCGGGCGGGTGACGGGTGTGGCCCTTGCACACCTGACTTTGTCCCAAGGTGACGGATTGCTTGCACGTGCTTTGCACGTCACGCACGAACGAGGCTCTCGAGGAAGCAAGTTTGGTGATGACTGTGAGGAGGAGGAAGGATGCGACTGGCAGGCGTCGCAACAAGAGTCGACGGGCTTTGCAGGAGGCCCGAAGGAGGCACCTCGGGGGACCTCAAAGTACAAGGGTTCATGTAGGTAGGTACCTTACTCGAGGCGATGCAACGGGGCCGGATAGCAAACCTGCACCTACGTACGAAAGTATACCTAACCGCTGCAGCACCCGTGGCAGTGAGACGAAGCAGACGGATTGTACCAAGTACGAATACAGGCCTCGAGCCGGCAGGGAGCCTGGCGCGAGACCTGACTGACAAGACCTGTACCTACATACCTACCTAGGTAGTAGTCGAGTAGCTGATATTTACTACCTGTACCAAGGCAAGGGCTCGGAAGTAGCAGGCGCCCGCTTGCAATGACCACTCCGGCAGTCGCCTCGTGCGCCTAGCTCCTGGTACCTCACATGTCCTGCTCCATGCTCGATCCAGATGCGCGCTTCGAAAGCCTGCCCATCACCCGACGTTTTTACTCCAACAAGTTCCTCTTACCATCGAGTCCGCTGAGGCCCTCGCAATCTCTTGCTTTTCCATCCATCTCACCTCCATTCTTGTCAGCATCTATTTACTCTTGCAACGTCGTCTCCTGCCCTACGACGCTCTCATTCCTGGGTCAACTGTAACTCGCCACCGGAGGCCGGAATTGCTTGCGTCTTGCATCTTGATTTACGCAAGTCTGTGGACCCGAGGCCTCTGCGGCCACCGAGGACATGGCGCCTCGCACCGAGAAGAGCCAATTGAAGCGCCCGCGTGTGAGTTGTTTGCCACTGTTTCCCTTCTCGTCTCCCCGTCGGCCCCGTTATCTGCCCGCGTAACCACTGGCTCACGGTGACCGTGTCGAATCCCTAGGGCTCCCTTCCCGAAGACGCAACCGAGCCCAAGAAGCCCCGGCGCAACGATCGCCCCCCGCAGCCTGCGCAGGACAGCCCCAAGACTCCCGTTACCAATAGAAAGCATCTTCCCTCTCCAGTCACAAACCACGCCGACAACTCGTCGGGCGAGATCTACAAGGAACCCACCGCCACCCCCCCGGCGCCGAGCAACGACGATGTCACGCCGCGCAAGGCGGACGACTCCTGGGCCGCCCAGAGCCAGGCCCTCTCGTCGCCTCCCCAGGACACGCAGCCGCTCAGCCAGTTCGTCGACAAGCATCCCGCCCTTTCCGACGAAGTCGAGGACGAGGTCAAGGAGGGCGTCTGGGGCTATCTGGTCCCCCTAGATCCCAAGTATGGCGAGAAGCCCTTGGTTCTCAAGAAGCGAGCCGCCTGTCCGATGCCCGACGCCATCTCTGCTGCGACTAAGAACGCAAGACCCAAATGCCAGGATGAGTGCAAAGAAAAGTGCCAGTGCAAGGACTCGGACAAGAGTGACGACTCGAGGGGCTCCGCTCTTAGGGAAGAGGAGGCCTATGAACATACCAAGATTAAGGGCGTTGCATCTGGAGGCTACTTGATAGGCCGGCATCCGGAATGCGGTAAGTATTGTGGCATACGGCCGCAACTCGACTGACGCTGACCTCTGACAGACATCGTCGTCGGCGATGGGGTAGTCTCGAATCGACACTGTCTGCTGTTCACCGAGAACAAGGGCTCGGACGCAGTCGCCATTGTCGAAGACTTGTCTAGCAACGGCACCTACGTCAATGAGGCCATTGTCGGTCGCAACCAGCGTCGCGAGTTAGAAGATCAAGACGAAATCGCCGTGCATGGCAAGGCGAGGTTCGTCTTTCGATACCCCGAGAGTCGGCAAACCAGCGGTTTCCTTCAACAGTACTCATTGCAAGAGAAGCTCGGCAAAGGCCATTTTGCCGAGGTGTATCTGTGCGTGGAGAAGGCGTCGGGCCAGCGCTATGCCGTAAAGATTTTTACCAAGCCCGGTGGCGTAGAGGAGCGCTCCAAGACAGTAGGATTGCAACAGGAGATTGGCGTCTTGATGGGCGTTAGCCATCCCAACGTCTTGTGTCTCAAAGATACGTTCAACGAGCGCGAGCGCGTCTACCTGGTGCTCGAGCTGGCGCCCGAAGGCGAGCTGTTCAACTACATTGTCATGAAGCAGAAACTGCCCGAGGATGAATGCCGAAGGCTATTTAAGCAACTATTTCAAGGCATCAAATATCTGGTAAGCTTCGTGGTGTTACTTGCGTCACCCTCGCTCACCATTGCTAGCACGAACGCAACATTGTCCATAGAGATATCAAACCAGAAAACATTCTCATGGTGGACAAGGAGCTCCACGTCAAGCTCGCCGATTTCGGCCTCGCCAAGATCATTGGCGAAGAATCCTTTACGACGACCCTATGCGGTACACCTAGCTACGTGGCTCCGGAAATCTTGGCCGACTCTAAGCAACGCAAGTACACCAAAGCTGTCGATATATGGTCCCTGGGCGTCGTTTTATACATTTGCCTCTGCGGCTTCCCGCCCTTTTCGGACGAGCTCTACTCGAGAGATTTCCCATTCACCCTGTCGCAGCAGATCAAGAGTGGTCGCTTCGACTATCCCTCGCCGTACTGGGATTCCGTCGGCGACCCTGCGCGTGAGTGTCGATTTAACCCTCTCTCAACTTGGTGCTAACGGTAGCCAGTTGACCTCATCGACTCCATGTTGATCGTCGACCCGGAGAAGCGCTTCACAATTGATCAGTGCCTGTCCCACCCATGGCTCACGAACAGCGCACCGGGCGTCAATGACAGCACTGGCGGTCTCGTCGGTGGCATTGCTGGTCTCGAGGTCAACCGCCGAGCACCCAAGCGCGAGCGGACTCTGCTGTCCTCGCTCAACAGCGTACAAGTAACTGCTCAACTTCCAGCCGGTGGCGACAAGGCACCCGTCAAGGTCTTTTCTAAGAACAAGAACCGCGTCTTGAATGCACACAGGGAGGCCGCCCCTGATGGCCAGAGAGCCCCTCAAGAATTCATGGAGATGGGAGGTAAGGGAGACCAGCAGCTTTACCCAGATGACAGTTTAAGTATTTATCCGGTTGGAGACGCAGCTGTCAAACCCAAAAAGAGGGGCACAACTCCCGCACGATGAGCAGATGCACCAAACATGCCTGTCAAAGCACCCTCCTACAAGCGATTCACTGTCGAACAAACTACATTATTCTTTTGCGTCTTGGTTTCGCTTCTCATTGACGATGAAGAGCTTGACGATTGTACATAGAAAGCGGGAGGTGCAAGGACTTGTCGGCGCCGAATGCGAGCATGAACATGGTTAAGTCTTGTCTGTACGTCAACGAAATTCGTGACGAAATTGGTCGAAAGAAAAATGCCTAGCGTGGCGGAATCATATAAGTTTATTCAAGGCACCTGCTGCGGTTAACCGCGCCGTGTGTCACAACTCCGATGGTGATGATGTACGGGGCACGTGACTCGGTCGTCGAAGCATGACCGCCCTCGCTTAGCTCCCACACACACTGGGCGGCAGAAATTTCGGCGGGGGGGAGGAGAGCGCTGGGTCCAAACCCCACTACAGGGCTAGCGGAGAGTGGCTGCCCAGATACGGTCCAACATCACATTTTGCCATTCGTCGAGTGCCGCATCTCCCTCGCCTTGCGCAGATTGTCGCGGGACAGACTCGACATCCCAAGACACGCGTCACCCCGAAAGCCAGCCAGACGAACCACAAGCGCGCGATCGGCGATTCCCGATCGAAGACCCGAGGCCAAGATGCCCGCCGCCAAGAGCAATGGCCAGCCTCAGCTGCTCTTTGTCGATGGATCCTTCGAGGAGCTCGCTAGGGAGATGGCCGACTACCTCAAGGCCGAGGAGGCCAAGCAGCTGCTGAGCAAGGAGGCGCCCAAGGAGGAGGTGCTGTCCAAGCTTGTGGCCGCGTCGCAGGCCCTCAACACGGTTCCCGAGAAGGAGTATACGGCGGCCTCGAACCTCATGATTCACTTGGTGCTGCAGTCGGCCGACCCTAAGAAGCACCTGCCGACGCTGTGCAACAACTTTTCCAAGCCGCTGGCCAACTCGCCCGTCCACGGGCCGGGCCTGTCCATCAATGCCCTGACGACCGTCTTCAACCTGCTCGACCAGGAGGACCCCATCCGTGCGCGCGTCCTCATGGAGGTGCTCAAGTTCCTCAAGGGCCAAAACATGTTTGACGCCCTGCGGCCATATCTCGACAGGCTGCCCGAGTGGATAGAGGTCTGGAGCACTGGCGAGGAGATTGAGCGCAAGATTTACGACGAGGTTGCCCAGGTCGCCCTCGAGGCCGGCGAGCAAGAGTGAGTGCCGAGGCGTGGGAAATGTATCTTGCCGGAGAGAGCTGACATCTGGACAGAATCGGCTACGAGTTCATCCTCAAGGCCCTGCGGACGTTCGACGCCGACGACAAGGAGGAGATTACGTCCGAGGAGGCTCAAAAACTATCGCTGCGCGCCGTCAAGATGGCCATCCTCTCCAACACCCACTTCCTCTTCCAAGACTTGCGCGCCATCCCCAGCGTGCAGGCCCTCAGCGACTCGCACCCCGTCTACTCACAACTCCTCGATATCTTTGCCGAACAGGACCTCGAGGACTACAACGACTTCAACGAGGAGCACGAGGGCTGGGTGGAGCAGCAGAAGCTCGACCACGAGAAGCTGCACCGCAAGATGCGCCTCTTGACGTTTGCCAGCCTGGCCTCGGCCACGCCGAGCCGCGAAATCGAGTACGCCAAGATTGCAAAGGCCCTTCAGGTCCCCAAGGACGACGTCGAGATGTGGGCCATTGACGTCATCCGCGCCGGCCTCGTCGAGGGCAAGCTGTCCCAGCAGCGCGACACGTTCCTCGTCCACAAGGTCACGTACCGCGTCTTTGGCCAGAAGCAGTACCAGGAGCTCGCCACCCGCGTCGACCACTGGAGGGCGACGCTGCAAAACGTGCTGGGCGTCCTGCGCCAGGAGCAGGCCAACGCCAAGGCGCAAAAGGAGCGCGAGATGCAGGAGCTGGAACGCAAGATGAACAATGCCGGCGTTGGCCAGAGCGGCCCAGGACGCAGGCAACAACGCGAGAGGACCGACAATGACGATTAAATTACGGTGACGCCGGACAGCAACAGTCGGTCGGAGATTCGACGGCCATTTGGTGGAAAAAGGGACTCGAGGCCCAGGGCCAGCTCACATCTGGGCACTTGGGAATTCTTGTGTGAATACATTTCCGGAGGGATCACGACAGCTCGTTGCGAATGGGCTTTTTTATTATTGTGCGAATGGCGCAGCCGGTTTAGCATGACGTGTTTCTATTTTCCAGAACGAGGCAGGGGCAGCTCTCGGTCAATAGAACCAATGAAACGGGACAATTGGGAACCAAGCCGTTGACCTTGAACAGCCGAGGCATCCCTAATGATGAGATCTAGGGAAGGTGATTAAACATGGGAAAAGTGGCGGCAAGCCAATGGGCGATGCCCTCTATGGTAGTGAATGTCCGCCCAGTGATGTAGTGCAACGACACGCCTGAAGACCGGTCAGATGCAAGGCAGCAACGGGCTCACAGGGCGGAGCCGAGCCTAGGGACGAGACGCTTCTCGGTGTCGGCAAAGACGTTGTCCGGGGTGGCCGTGGCGTCAATCTTGACGACGCGGCCCTGCTTGTCGTAGTAGTCGACGACGGGCATGCTGGTCTCGACAAAGGTGCGGAAGCGCTTGCGGATGCTCTCGGCGTTGTCGTCGGCGCGGCCGCTCGTCTTGCCGCGCTCGAGCAGGCGGCGCTGCATCTCAGCCTCGGGGCAGTCGTAAAAGAGGACGAGGCGGGCCGGGCAGACGGCCTCCTCGAAGCGGTGGGCCTGGTCCATCTTGCGCGGGAAGCCGTCGACGAGGAAGCGGCCCTTGGCGGAGCCGGAGCGGCTCAGGGCGTCGACCATGGCGTTCTCGAGCAGCTGGACCGTCACCTCCATGGGCACAATGAGGCCGTCCTTGATGTAGCTGCGGATGAGATCGCCAAACTGCGAGCCCGGGCGCTCCTGCTCGGCACGCAGCAGGTCCCCGGCCGACAGGTGCGTGAAGCCGTGCGGGCGAGAAGGTCGGCTTGGGCTTATCGGGGGCCGGCAGCTGCGGCGCTTGCTGCTGCTGCGAGGCCGCGGGGGCCGGTATTTCTAGAGAACAACGGGGTCAGCGCTCGGCGATTGCTGCTGCCGGGGGCCACGGCGGCGACGACTCACCCTTGCGGCGGTTGACGAGCGAGACGTAGCCGGCAGAGCCGAGGCCGATGATGATGGCAAAGGGCCAGAACTTGATCCTGCTGCCGCCGGCGCCCCCCTTTCCGGCGCCCCCGGGCCCCGGCGCCTCGGAGGAGTAGAGGCGAGACTGCAGCCGCGACGGCGAGTTCAAGGCGCGCGACGTCCGGGCGGCGCAACGGGCGGAGGCGGCTGGGCGCCAGGCAAAGGGGGAGATGCGAGCTGCCATTGCAAGGGTAGGGTCGGATAGCTAGGAGGCTGAATGTCTGGAGAGGAATCGTGACTCGGCATGCGAGGGGCGGTATATTTTTATATGGGTGCACGAAGTCAATTGTTATGTCGCCGCTGGATATATCATTGGACGGCAGGGACGGGTGATTCGGATCGTAGCGATAGGGTGGTTGCAAGCTTAATTGATTTCGCGGCGTCCCGCAGCTTCCAGGGCTACTATAAATCTCCTTCTCATTCCGACAGGAATGCGGGAGGACGAGAAGTAGTTGAGGCCTGCAGCGCTAGTGCCAACGACGCAGACGTGCTTCCCTACCGGCTATTTGTCGGAGCGGATCGGGCTTTAAGGTGTCATGGCATAAAGAAACGAGGGCTTCTGGTGCTTTGACAGGGGAAAACCACCAACAGCCCACGGCAACACAGTCGGATGAGGCTGCCTCCCACAGCGATCTCGTAGAATCTTCTCCTAATAGATAAGCATTCAACGTTAGCTTATTCTAATTTCAAGGATTAGATGGTTTTATTATTCCGTAGCATCGCTTTCTTATCCTTTGTTTCTCTCTAATGTGCAAACGCAATTATCGATCTTCTATGCTTATGCGCGAGCTTGTCGTGATAGCTTCTGTAAGGTCTTTGACCTAGTAGGAGCTTGGGCAAGCCCAAGCTTGTCACGTGGGTTAGCACGCGGGCAGCACCCCCCTAACTACCTACGGAGCCGCGCACACAGGATAGCTCTCCGTCCTTATAGATCAATGCACCTATGCTACGGACCGCACCTGTGCCCCTTCGAGCCTCTGTAGGCCCGTGATAGCTTCACTCTTTTGCAGCTTAGGATACACTCAATCGGCCCAAACTAGTTAATTTATCTACGCCGCACGAACTTCTACTCTTAGCTATCCGTCCGTGCATGCTTAATTGGATGCTATCTACCTTTTATATCTTTTCCGAGTATTTTTGAGTTTTCGGTGTTATTTCCTCTTCCTCGCTTAACTACCGACGTATCTATTCCCTACGTTCTAACTCCCTTCCTTGTGCCCGATTGCCTCGGCACTCTCTTCTCCTTTTGGTTCTCTTCTCTCTTCTCGTCTACCTGGCTCTTCTTCTTCAGCTTTTGGGGCGTTGGCCCTTTTTCCCGCCAAAGTGCTAATGAACTTGGATGGTCTAGCAAAAGTCCCAGTAGAGATTGACGGTATCCTGTTGGTGCCCATAGTGCTTACGTTTAGTAAGGAGGCCGGGAATCCACCAAGGACGTGGCAATGGAGCTTTGCAACCTCGCTATTCTACTGTAAGTTCCGTGTTACCTCACGCAATTGGGCGTGCCTTGGCATTCGCCTATGCACGTTGGCCCCACGGAAGCCCTTTACCCTAAGCCGATTAAAGAGGAGGTTCTCTTTTTCAACCGAGTCTAAGCAATAAGCGTTGTGGAAAGCGATCGTGGTTCCTAAAAACAACTTTGGGAATCGGCAGCAAGGGAGGCTCCACACTTCCAAGACGCGCCCAATCTCGTGAGGTAATACGGTAGTTTCTCTACGCCATGCAGGTGGGAAGGTCCCCATCTTCGGGAAGCGCTAAGCTGGTATGCCCCACTCTTTGTGGGCTGGCCGCCTGATAATGGGAGCTGGATCTTCGTGAGCCGCCTGATAATGCGAGATCGCAAGCTGCCATCTGCGCTAGCGTCTGCGCTGAAGGTGGGCGAGGATACTGGCCCTGTGTTAGTATGAGGCTGATACCAGCGAATATGCATCCGATGCGAAGCAGTTCCCGGCTATATAAACGCATCGCACCTCTCTACGCAGTCTTGGCCCTCGTCGGTGAATAAATCATAATGGAACTTCGTGCTACCTCACCTGCCATCACATCGTTTCTGGCCGAAACAGCCTCTCAATGCCAAAATTCCGACTCTGTTGAAGAATCCGACATCGATCGTTCGCGCTGCTTTACGACAATCCCCATCCGCCGGCACAAAAATTACAATGACGCCGGCAAAGTGTCAGATCAACTTTTGGAAGATTGGAGGAAAATCATCGGCAACAGGGCAACCGACAACTACATTGGCATTGCCAACAAAGAAGGTGGAATATATGATTCAGTGTGCTTTCCCGAGGCAAGGCCTGAGAGACTCCCCGTAGCAGTCTGGATTACAGAGTTTGGGACAATACTTGATACTATACTGGACGGTAACTCTACCCTTGCTTGGCGATGTGTTCATTACTTACTGAAAAGCAGACGAGATACCAGCAGAGAAAGTGGGTTTGCTATCAAACTTGATCCATCTTCCAAAGCGGCTCACTTACAGATCCCTAGTGTAGTGAAAAGCTGAACCTGAAAGTTGACGCTATATTTGCCAAGGCAGAAAATCTCCAGCTGCTCAATCTTCCTCCAGAAACTCCGATGGAGAGGCTGGTCATACCGATTCTGAGACAAATTCTGGATATGGACTAAAAACGAGGACTTCGAACTTTACAAGCGTATAGGGCCTGGCTCCAAAATATGCAACCCAAGAGCACCGTTGACTGCAAATCAGTGGATGAATATATACATCTGCGAGGAATGGATTTCGGCACGACGTAAGGCTTTAGAATTCCGTACCCCGTATTTATCGTTGGTTTCTGACTTATAAACAGAGTCCTTCCAGATTATATTCGATTTCTTATGGAGATTGACCTGACCGAGGCAGAGGCCGAGTCTTTCAGGCCGGTGGAGCACTACGCCACAGCAGCCATTGTACTCGCCAACGACTACTGGAGTTGGCCGAAAGAAAAGGCTGGATTCAAGGGCTCCAAAGACACAATATGGAATCTCGTGACGCTGCTGATGAGACTTAGAGGAGTACAAGAGCAAGAGGCTCGTGAAATGGTTAAGGGGATAGCAATCGAGTACGAAGAAAGGGCTATTCAAATGTGTTATGAGCTTGTAGCCGCTCCTGGCTCAGCTCCCTCTGATTCCTTTCGAAGGTTTGTTCATGCATACCTTTTGTTGATGGCAGGGAACAACTTTTGGCACGCTACCTCGCCTCGATATGAAATGCAGAGTCTAGTCTGATTTCGGACGTGCTCATTTCTCAGTCTTCAACGTTGTGTCCTGAAAGCCCATATTGTGCTCGTTCTCGGCGCGCACTTCTTGCGTCGAGCAAGGCCGAGGCCGGCCAGGGTTTTTGGGTCCGCGCCTCGGCAGAGTCATGAGGCCAGCAGCTCGAAGTCCCTGTACAATGGCCATATCTATCCATAGCCAGCCACCCAAGGACAACCTTGGGGAACAGGAAAGTACATTAAAGACGCTTTTGAAAGGACAATATTTGCTTCACTCGCCAGACGATGCTAGTGATATGGCAGGATGGTTTGAACTTGTATTTGTACCAATTTGGTTGACTGCGACAAGAAGTTCCGCCATGCCTGCTTAGCCAGTTCGATTAAGGAACTCACTTGCCTGCCAGTGTTCGTCTCTAAAAGGGTTACTTCGTTCATAAGAGGCAAGAGGGTAGAGGGAGGAGCCAACAGCAATCGCGATCGAAGCCGTTTCTAGACGAACCCCTGGCTGCTGCTGCATTTTCCCACTGTGTTAGAACTGTACCAAGGTCGTTGCAGCTGATCGCAGGCTATAGACGGAGCCAGTTGTTAAGTAGACCGAAAGCATACCTACAACATGGTAGGAGCTGAGCGTTACGCTACCAGAGTAATACAGGGTGTTGAAAGGCCAGCATTTGCCAGGCGCTTACGTAACTCTACTCTAGAGTTACCTTACCAACAGGGGAGTCTCTTTGGGGTTCGGCTATTATTAAAAGGCCGGAGTTGTTCCCAATATCTCGAATTAAACTTGATCCTCCAAAATTCTGGAACTCAGACATGTCCACCAGATCTTCTGAAAAGCCCAAGAAAAGAGACAGAACTAGTGAAAACTTCAGAAAGAGGTGGCGCACTTTCATCAAAAGCGGATTCGCCGTTCATCGTCATTTCCACGCCGACGTGTATATTTTGTTGCGCCGTAATGGACAGACGTATGAGTTCAAGTCTACTGACAATGCATGGTCATTATCGCCCGAGGATATTGTTAGGCCAGATTCATCCTCCGTGTGTATAATTACTGACAACTGATGATAGGAGAACAGCTTCCCACTACCCTGTCAAGTGTCAGCTGCAGATATGACCAGTGAAGTAGCCATTCAATAAGAGTCAGTAACAAAGGATACGCAGCAGCAGCAGCAGAAGGGCCCGTTTCAAAGTAGACACATTATTGGGGACAGCCAGCTGGTAGTGTGGGATCACCTGCCTCCCCAATATCTGGTTCAACTGGTCGCTTTTAACCTGGATGTATGTCAAGGAGTCATCCCATCGGGACATCTCGTAGCGAGCGTTGGGTAAAGGGGGCCGACTCGGCGGGGTGGCAGAGGCCGGATACAGGGTGTATGGGTCGAATCCCACAAAGGTCCGCTCTGGCATGACTGTTGTGGCTCCTCTCCGGTCAAAGAGCATGCGCGTAGCGTAACTTCCATTCTGGCCTTGGCCGTTAGGGTCAGAAACTCGATACTGTCGGTGACCCCATAGGCGCCTGCCTCTGGCCAGAACTTGAATCACAACCAAGGGTTCCCCAGGCTGGTTTTGAACGCGATCGAAGAAAATGCGTGAGTCTGAACCCAGTGATGAAGCATAAACCACACCGTTCGGCCCTTGCAGATCAACAGAGCCGTTGGCAGCATCCCTAACGTGAGTAAAGCCTTGGGTAGGGACGGGAGGGGGGGTGTCAACTGCGTAGGAAGCCAGAAGGGCCTGCTCTGCCAGTTCAGGCGGCGCCACGGTGGTTCGATTAGACTCCAGCGCAACTCCAATCCAAAAGATCGCCAGGTAATAAAATATGACCGCTCGTCGTGCCCAGAGTTAAGAATAAGGAATATGAGGTTTGGATAGGCTTAAGGAACGGACGCTCCGATGGAGCTCAAGATAGCAACTGATGTGCGCGTTGAAACGGGCGGCTTGGTGTTGAGAGGAAGAGAAGGGAGGGTGTTGAAGAGAAGTGATTCAAAAGAAAAGCAGAATAAGAACAGCAGCATCGTAGGTTATTGCACCGAACAGAACAGCTCAGGGCATTGCACCCTGGTTGGAACAGAACAGCAGTATCGCAGGCACCGCATCTAAACAGAACAGCACTTCAAACGCACATGTCATCTGAGCCCTCAGAGAGTTCCGCGCCTTGTCCAAGGCAGACAGCCTGGGCCAGTATAGACAACGGCGCCAAAGTGGTCAAAAGATCGCGACACATCGGCCGCCATCTCCCTTCTCGGAAGACAGCTTCTGTAGCAAACGATCCTTGAGGCCATCTGCAGCCTGATCAAGTCCAGCTTCCCATTCCCACCTGGCCGTCCCTCACGTTGCGTTGGCCGATTGCTATGCAAAGAGTCAATGCGCATGGTCAAGTCGCCACGTATCGATAGCTACCATTGAATAGAGTAGTTCAATATGCTTGCAAGTCTATATCCAAAAGGCAGATGATGGCAAATAGGAAAGCCAAGAAATCAAAGGGGACTTGTGTCCAAGATTCAAGTAGCGGTTGCTCTTATATATGCTGCCATTCACCTCTTAGAACGAACCTTCAAGTATTCGAGACCAAGTCGACGATGTGCTTGTGAGATGCGTTGTGAAAAGACTCTACATTTCCGTGAGTAAATGCAATGGTTAAACTCATGCATGCGCGAGAAACAACAGCTTCGTCAAGATGCGGTCCGACACTTTACACTCTCACGCGTCAGCACATGGTTGAGGCGCGCATGTGACGGGCAGATGGACGACTGAATGAGGAGAAATGGCCGAGTGACCGTGGGCCTGAAAAATGGGCCCCCTCTTTTTATGGTGACACGGCCAACAAGACTCTCTCTTGCGCTGCACTGGCCGATTGCTGTCCCCTTTCAACCTCGCAAAGTGGGAGCTTGGTGTTTCGTGAATCCTTTGACGGCCAGTCGATAGTTGCCACCCAATCGATCAGAAAATCGCCGCAGGATACCGTCAAAATGGCCATCCACCACATTGTCTTGTTCCAGTTCAAGGACGACGCCACGCCCGAGGTGGTCCAAGACGTGAGTACTCCTGTCTGGTGCATTCTTAGCGGGAAAGCCATTGTCGACATATTACTGACCATGGTCCGGCAGACGTGCACCAAGATGCTCGGCCTCAAGGACAGCTGCATCCACCCGACGACAGCCAAGCCGTACGTCAAGGCGTCCATGGGCGGCAAGAACATGTCGATCGAGGGCCTCGAAGTAAGTCTCCCTCTCTCCGTCGCTGGCTCTCTCGTGGACTCGGGGCTGAGACGAGCAAGAATGGCATCACGCACGCCTTCGTCGTCGAGTTTGAGACGCTCGCCGACCGCGACTTTTACGTCAAGGAGGACAAGGTGCACCACGGCTTCGTCCAGCAGTACATCCTGGCGCCCGAGGCTCCAATCGCCAAGGCCCAGGTCATTGACTTTGTCCCCGGCGCCATGTGAAGCCGCCGCGAGTCGCTCGATGGATGATGGATAGTGGCGCAAGGGTGAGGGGGGGAACGTTAGATACTTGATTGAGCGGACAAGCTATATACAATTCATGAAACGAAAAAGCACATTAGCCGTGAGTCTCATCTACCGCTAACCACTCATCACCATGTTCCAGTGCTATTCTTCTCCAGCTCCATTGTAGGCTAGCAAGTTGGCGGTGCCGCTTGGAATGCCGGTTAAGACGTCGCGGGTGGCCAGCGACTGGATGCGACTGCAGAGCGCTTGAGGCTCGCTGCGACCCTCGAGGCCGTACAAGTACGCGGCCAAGCCAGCGATATGAGGGCTAGCCATGGATGTCCCGGAAATGGTGTTCTGAGTGAAGTTAGCTTCCGGTTGATAAACAACTTCAACCCCTTTCACCAGATTGGATGTGATGCGACAACTTACCGTTCGGCCGCCGATCCACAGTGAAGTTACAGAGGTACCCGGCGCGAACGTGTCCAAAACACTGCCGTAGTTTGAAAAAGACGATCTGCGATCAGACGAGTCCGAGGCGCCGACGGTGCAGACGGTGGGCTCCGAGGCTGGCGAAAAGGAGGCGGCGTCGGTATTCGAGTTACCGGCGGCAACGGCCAAAAAGACACCCTGAGTAATCATCTTGGCGGCGGCGTTATTCAAGGCGGCAGAATAGCTTCCGCCCAGAGACATGTTGGCGACGACGCCCTTGGGGCAGCTGCGCTTTCGCGAGTCCTGGACGGCAAAGTCCATGCCGGCGATAATGGCCGAGGTCGAGCCGCTGCCCTGGTCGCTGAGGACCTTGACGCCGTAAATCTTGGTCTTCTTGGCAACGCCGTAGGTCCGGCTGCCGATGGTGCCGGCGCAGTGGGTGCCGTGGCCGTTGCCGTCTTTGGTCTGGCCAGGGATGAAGCTGCGGACCATGGTGGCGCGGCCCTCGAATTCCTGCCATCGAAGCGGTCAGTGGCCTGATCGACCCCAAGCTTGACACGACGTACCGGGTGAGAGGCCTCGACGCCAGTGTCGATAACGTAGGCGCAGGTGCCGGCGCCGGCGCTGTCGTCGTAGGAATAGGTCGAGCCGCCGCGCTGGCGGCTGGAGATGCGCGCCAGACCCCACGTGGCGCCGGGCTGCTGGACAATGGCATTGATGGTAAAGATGGCGTCTTGCTCAATAAAGTCGACCTTGTGGACACGGCCTGTTATTACAAGTCTGGCGGTACACACGGGTCAGGACAACGTACATCTGGGCGAGCGCGAAGCGTCTTGACCTCGTCGGCCGTCAGCTTGCCGGCAAAGCCGCGAAGAATGTTGGTGTAGACATGCTCGGCCTTCGAGGTGAAGCTGCTGAGGGTGCTGTCGACGGCCTGGAGGGAGACGCCGTCCTTGAACTTGACAATGTACTTCCCCTCGATGAGCTGCTTGGCGTTCTGGGGGGCCTTGAGGGGAGCGAGCTCGTCGCGCTCGGCCGAGGGGGCGGCCAAGACAGCGGGCAGGATTGCGAGGAGAATCGACAGCTTCATTGCGGATGGCTGTCAGTGTCAAGCTTGAGGAGTGTCGGCTTTGGAGATGAGCTATGGGACCGGAGCAAGGACAAGGTGGTGCGCTAGAAAAGGGAGCTTTAGAGTTTGAGAGTGCTTGACTGATGATCCGAGAACCAATATCAAGACTGGGGGCCACGGCTCTATTTATAATCGAGCATCGTGGCCATCCGAGGAAGATGTTGAAGATGGAAAGCTATCCATTGTCTCGTCTCCGCGGCCTCGTAAAAACAGCTCACAGCCGTACTCCATGTTCTCACCGTCACCTTCCACAAGTGGCAGCTATCGACCAAGGAAACACAAACAACAAAATATATTGCCCGCAGTAGCTACGCGAGAAACTGGCAAAAAGGTGAAGCCAAGCTGCGGGCAACTGGCGACGCAACAATCGGTGCCTCATCGAGCTAAAGCGTGGCGCCGCGCAGGGAATGGGGCCCCTGCAGCTCGTCTGGAGCTTCGCAGCTTCTGGATGGATTCTAGTTCAGATGACAAGCCTCCGTGGTGATTCTGTGGGCCGACTAAGCCCCCTGTCTGCCCTCACATGCGGACAAGAGGGCGACGGGCGTGGTTGGACCGCTACTTCAAGGAGAGTGGTGTCCGAAGGAGCGCGGTGACACTCATGGCGGTGGCGCGTTGTACTGTCCCGAAAGACTGAGCGGTATTGAACGTCCAAGAGCTCGAGACGCCAATGGCGATGAGAGGGATACGGTCGTCTGGTTCGGTTGGCGCGAGCTGGGACAATGGCCGTCGGCCAGCTTCCGGGTTTGTTGAGGCGCGACTGCGAGGGCTTGGACATGAGCACACCATGTGAACAAGGCAATGGTTCCTGTTCCACGGCGGCGAATCAAGAAGCTTCCTCCACTGCCCACCCATCAACTTGAAGCTATATATTGGATAGGTCGAGTTGAACGGGGAGTGAAGGGTGTGTGGACCCTCTGGGCCTCCTCTCGATGCTTTCCCCTTCCAGGCTTCTTCAGAGGCCTTCAGAGCCTTCTCGAGGGTAGGGCGCACGGCAACGGATTCGGAGGTTGAACGATCCAATCGCCTTGATGAGTCGTCAGAAGAATCACCGCCATAGTCAATGACACTCGATTCGGCCAGTCCAGATTGGGCATGGCCAGCAACCACCTGTCAAGGTCAGTTGGGAGGATATTAGCGCATCCCTGCGCACGCTCATGTCTGTGCAGCTTCTTGTCGGGGCATCGGTAGAGGAGTCGGGATAGAAGTCGGCCCTGACTTGAATAAGCTTATCCCGCAGCGACTGCCAGGATAAACAGCCACCAGTCATTGATGGTCGGTGTGGTGCACAGCGTACGCCATTATAGCCCAAGGCTAGACGAGGGAGATGTGATGAGCCAAGCTGCCTGTCTATCGCCTTCCTGTTCTCGCTCGCTGTGTGGGGGTGGATCGGGCAGCCCAAGATGGCGAGAAATGGCTCTCTTCCCCAGTTGTAAGGAAGCTTTGCCTCGCCAACTTTTTTTTGGCGACCCGAAACGCCTCTCTCAACAATCCACGCTTGAGTCGTTCCGATTCCCTTTTGAGCTAAGAAGCAGCCACCACATGAGAGCTTCAGAAAGAGGGAGGAGGGAGGCCATTCCTCTGGACCAGAGCCAAAGAGCCTGGTAGACTTGACAAGGAGGCGCTACGGCTAGCAATTGGAGGCACCCATTCAACCAAAAACGGCCAGGTCTCGAGGGTCAAGGGTCCAGGGGCAGCCGAGGCGACGTGATACCTGTGCCACATCGCCGGCGGTGCCAAGCAGAACCCTCGACGACTTTTTCGATCTTGTCAGGAAATCTGTGCGGCCCCGAGTGTCCGATAGCAGGCCGGAGTCGAGCGGCCCGAGACGTTGACTGACAGACGGCATCGCTTCATGGCAAATGCGTGGCGGTCAGGCAGGCGGCAACGTCTGTGCGGCCGATTGGCCCGAGGTCGACGAGATGGATGCCGGTGCGTCCATGGCAGCAACGACGAGCGATATGACGGAATTCTTGGCGTGCCTGTGCCCAGCAGCCATTTTGCGGCGCTTAGGCAGGAGACGTTGGCGCAGGTGTGGATGAGCTGCGTGGGATGGTTTGGGCCTCAGACAGACGCGAGCGCCCGACTGGAGGGTCGCAGAATGCGGGGTGCAGGATCAAGAGCCAGGGTCTTATCTCCCTGTTTGGGCAACTCGTTGTGCCTCCCGCACGAGGTTGGTCGATGCAGCGTGAGTTGTCGAGGGCCGGCGACGGGGCGGTCTTGTGATGCGTCGCGTGAGCCAGAGGGCGCGGGGGCAGGACCAGCATCGCACGAGGGTGCCCCGGTCTCGGGACTCCCGCCAGGCTCGGGGCTCGAGGAAAGGCGGCCGAGACACTCCCGTCGTGCGAGCTGCCCTTCCTTTCGGCCCCATTCCTCGCCTATATCCATGGGCGCGGCTGGACGAGGCGGCGGCTCTGCTTGGTCTGCCAACCTTGTTGGCATGTCTGTTTGCGTGTAGGCAGCGCCGGATACCGTCGGGGGATCGTAAGCTTGAGCCCGGAGCGCAAAATGTCCAAGGACAGGTGAGAAACAAGGCAATGGCTGTAGCGGCTCGAGGCCTCGGCGGGATCCGACAACTTTGGCGCCTCGAGCGGGATGCTGGATGCTGGATGCTGTCTCGCGCAACAGCACGGCAGAGGCAAGCGGACGCAGCCTCGCCGTGCTTAGCGTATGCTAGCCTTTCGAGGGCTTTGATGCGTCTTAATCCCTCAAGTTGATGGTCCATGATTCCGTAATGATCCACGCCGTGAAGGGGGGGGAGGCCGAGATGGCAACAAGATGGACCGAGGTGAGGATCACCGACAATGTCCACTCAGCCCCAGATGGACAGCTCGCGACAAGACGGACCCGGCCTCACGTCTGGATCGAGCTCCATGGTGTTGTCGGCGAACCGAGCATCGCGCTGCTGACGGGCAAGGCAGTGCTGCGGCATGCAGGGTCTTTGCACAGGCGCCAAGTCAATAAACTTTGTACATACAGGCACGAGGTAGCAGTGCCTCGGTCCTCAGGCATCTAGCAATGGCACGCCTCGGGCCAGAGCCAGCCTCAACCAAGTGAGCCTCGCGTCATCACGCGCAAAGCATTGCCCTTTTCGACACAAACCACCCGACCATCGAACCGCGCCCGACCACCGGGCACGTGGCCGTAGCTTTTGTTGGTGTTGTCGACTTGCTTTTGTCCCGGCCTGACCCTGTTTCTGTTTCTCCTTTGGGCAACTTGACGGTGGATCCGAGTGGGCAACGCCTGACGCCCCGGGATCAAGACTCGGCAACAACTCTTCAGATAGCCTACATCGCTCTAGAATACTTCTCCAAGCACATTGATTAAGAATTTCTGCCCCAACTTGTTGATTCTGCTTGCTGCCATATCGTTTGCTACAGCTACAGATACGTACCTCTAGACCACGGCATCGGCCAATCATGGCAAGCGGACAAGTGACGTACCCCAGTTGCCCTAGCAGCGGCTCTACCCGTCGACAGCATGCAAGTGCGCCTCTGGTATCCACTTTCCTCTACCTCATCGCTCGCTCCTTCAACCGCAACCTCGACTGTCCCTGATGCAAACCCAAGCAATATCAAGATAGCTCCCCTAAAGCTCAGAACCATCTTTCCTGTAACATCGAGTAATGGACTCCCATTGAGTAAAGACAGTCTGCGCTCCCCAACCTCTGTACCCCGCTTCCCGCAATGCCGAGGGGGGCCCGGCGTCGTCGCAGCGGGCCCGACGTCACCAGCCGCGCCCAATTCTCCGACAAGAAGCGCCTCGACGGCCTCTGGCAGAACCAAGTCTGGTGGTGTAAGTCCGCCGGACCTATCCCACAGAGTTTACTCATGCCTTCGTCCCAAAGTCGCGGCTGACCGCCGAGGGCCGACGCCGCCTCTGTCCAGGTAACTGCGAGCCGCGCAACGAGGCGGCCCTGCGCGAGGTCAAGAAGAGGTCGCCCAACAAGGGCAGATGGTTCTGGACGTGCCAGACCCGCTCCTGTGACTTCTTCCTCTGGCGCGACGATGCCGTCCTGCGGGAAACGGATTCCAAGCCCGACGTGGTGGGCGCCCAGACGCCGGTCCGCATCAAACAAGAGCCCCCTGCGGAACCCGCGCCCAGGACGCCGACACTCACACAGCGGCCCTTGACCTCTTATGGAGTCCTCACGAGCCCTGTGCGACCCGCCGTAGAAAACGCAGGCAGAGACTCCCTGGCATCTCACAGAGGCACCGGCGGCAACGCAATGCCAGCCTCGACATCTACCCTCACGCCTTCTCAACCCAACTCCAGCAAGCGAGGCCGCGACGTCTTTGAGCACGACGACGCCGAATTCAGCGACTTTGGCTCCGACGACGAGATGCAGTTGGTCGCCATCGCCGACAAGAGCGCCGAGAAGCCCGCGCGCCAAGCCAACGCCCTCGCCACGCCAACGCCGAATCGCTTAAACGACGAGCCCTCGCGCATCACCACGCCGTCCGTCGCCCGCACCCTCTTCGCCGGACCCGACCCCAAGCGCCAAAAGACGGTCAGCTTCGAGGAGCGCCCGGGCCCGGGTCTCCCGACGCCCGCCAAGGGCGCTCGGCGAGTCGGTCCTCGGCGCGGTTCGCGAGCGCCTCGAGGCGTCGGCCCTCCGCACGCGCGGCATCGCCATGGGCAGGGACAAGGCCCGCGAGGCCCTCCGGGAAAAGGAAGACAAGATTGCCCAGCTGCAGGAGCGTGTGGCCGACTTGGAGAACAAGGCCAAGTCCCACAGCAGCCAAATGGCCAACATTAAAGCCAACCTCATGAAAATGTACCAGGATAACTGAAGCTACTTGGTCCAATGTCTGGACAACGAGACTTTGGGTTTGGAAGAACGCTGGCGCCTCCTTTGTTTCAACGGTGTAACCGAAAAAGGCACAGTGCCCTTGGCTTTGGCCTACTTTATTGGTCTTGTTGCTGTCAAGGGGATTCTGGACAAGCCCTCGCAAGATGAGATCTTAGCCACATAGTTAGCACCGGCGTTACGACGAGATGAAATCATGGCCCCGAAGCGGGGGTATTTAACATGTTTGCATACATTGCCGCCCTCCCAACAAAAGGGCCAAATGCACACTGCTCGCTGCATGGGGTTTGCTCGCCCTCGCCAAAAGGCCATGCCCAGCCGGCGCCAAAGTCACCCTTTTGCACCCGCCCTGTACCAAGTGTCTCCCCTCAAAAGAAGAAAACTCCTGCGGGTCCCGTGTTAAAATCGCAAGGTTTGCACAAAGAAGCCCTCGCTCGTTCTAGCCCAAATATTTCGACACAATGTTCGCACCTCGACGCTCTCCGCCGCCAGTCTAGTATACACGCTTGAAGGGAGGTACCGGCTTGCACTCGGCCTCGTCCAGGGTGGTGTCGATGACACGACGGTACGTCAGGTCGACCTTCTCGTGGGGCTTCTTCTGGAAGCTGAGGGTGTGCTTCATCCACGTCTTGTCGTCTCGCTCGGGGTAGTCCTCGCGGGCGTGGGCACCGCGCGACTCCTTGCGGGCAGCGGCGGCAGTAGCCGTTTGGACACTATCATGATCAGTATTGGCCGCGGGAGAGACTAGATAAAGAGACTTACGCGCAGGTCAGCAGATTCCGCAGCTCCAGGGTCTCGACGAGATCCGAGTTCCAGATCATGCTCCTGTCCTTGATGCCGACGTCGTCAAACATCTTGTCGATGGCAGTCATCTTGCGCACACCCTCGTCAAGCGACTCCTGGGTTCGGAAGACGCTGACGTCAGTCTGCATGGCCTTTTGCATGGCCAGGCGGATCTCGGCAGTGCTCTTGGGGCCGTCCGAGGTTCGGACCTTGTCGAGAACCTCAATGTGCTCGGCACCGGCGTCGGCGGCGATGGGCTTGAGCTTGGCGCCGGGAGTGAAGTTGTCGCGGATGGTGTGAGAGACGGCACGGCCGAAGACGACGAGATCGAGCAGAGAGTTGGCGCCGAGACGGTTCGCGCCGTGGACAGACACGCAGGCCGCCTCACCGCAGGCAAAGAGACCGGGAACGATCTTGTCCTCGCCCTTCTCGTCAATGGTCAACACCTCACCAGTGTAGCGGGTAGGGATACCACCCATGTTGTAGTGAACGGTGGGCAGGACGGGGATAGGCTGCTTTCGGACATCGACACCGGCAAAGATGCCAGCGGTCTCGGAGATACCAGGCAGACGCTCGGCAAGGACCTCGGCAGGCAGATGGCTCAGCTGCAGGAAGATGTGGTCCTTGTCGGCACCAACACCGCGGCCGTCACGGATCTCCATGGTCATGGATCGAGAGACAACGTCACGGGAGGCGAGATCCTTGGCGGTGGGGGCGTATCGCTCCATGAAGCGCTCACCCTCGGCGTTGAGCAGGTAACCACCCTCACCACGGGCACCCTCGGTAATCAGGCAGCCAGCTCCGTAGATACCGGTAGGATGGAACTGAACAAACTCGAGATCCTGGTTGGGGAGACCAGCGCGGGCGACCATGGCCATGCCGTCACCGGTGCAAGTGTGGGCTGAGGTGCAGCTGAAGTAGGCACGTCCGTAACCGCCAGTGGCCAAGACGGTGTTGTTGGCAAGGAAGCGGTGCAGGGTGCCGTCCTCCTGGTTGTAGGCCAGGACACCGCGGCACTCGCCGTCCTGCATAATCAGATCCAGGGCAAAGTACTCGATGAAGTAGTTCGTGTTGTGGCGCAGAGACTGTCCGTAGAGCGTGTGGAGGAGAGCGTGTCCGGTTCGGTCGGCGGCGGCGCAGCATCGGTAGGCCTGACCACCCTTGCCGTACTTTTGCGACTGGCCACCAAAGGCTCGCTGGTAACTGCCATGCCGTCAGCGTCTGCACACGCGTCTGCTCGCATCAAACTCACATCTTGCCATCCTCTGTTCGGGAAAAGGGGCAGCCGTAGTGCTCGAGCTCAATGATGGACGCGGGGGCCTCGCGGGTCATGTAGTGGATGGCGTCTTGGTCGCCGAGCCAGTCGGAACCCTTGACCGTGTCGTACATGTGCCATCTCCAGTCGTCCTCGTGCATGTTTCCGAGGGCGGCGTTGATGCCACCCTGAGCGGCGACGGTGTGACTTCGAGTGGGGAAGAGCTTGGAGATGCAGGCCGTGTTGAAGCCAGCCTCGGCAAGACCAAAGGCGGCTCGCAGGCCGGAGCCGCCAGCGCCGACGACAATGGCATCGTACTCGTGGTCCTGGAGGGCTTGTCAGTCGCAAGACGTGCGGCGCAGGGTTTGAATCTCGGGACGCACAATGACCGGGTACTTGTTGCTAACGAAGGGCGAGGCCTCTTTTGCCCTCAACGGTCCGCCTGCGATAACCCGAGCTGCGAATCACAAGTCAGCACCGTCGGATTGTCGTTGTCGAGTCGACGGCGGGAAACTACTCACCAGCCGGGCGAGTTGTGGAGAAGGCTCTGGCCTGTGCTCTTGCCAACCGCGAAAACTAGAGTACCAACGTCAGCGAGCGGTTCGGCCGGTGCGAGAGAGGTTGGGCGATGCAACGGAGACGAGGGCGGCCCTCGACGGCGAAATTCGTCTCGGGGCACGGGAGCAGACATACGGCGGAGCCAGAGGCCATGTTCCTCAAAGCCATGGAAGAAGCCATCGTCAACGGAAAGCGCGTTCACTCGAGTTGATGCGCGTGGGCTTGACGGATGGGGTGGGTTTTGGAGTCGGGTTGGGTGTATGCCGGAGATCTCAAGGGCCAGCTTTGCGCCAGGCTCGCTCGGTGGCTCGAGGGGCCTTTGCCCGGTCTCAGAGCTTTGCTCGGCTCCTCGGTTCATCCGGCCAATCAGAGCCGAGCCATTAGCAGGCCTCGCCCATGCAATAGCCTAATAGAAGCGTCAACGATGCACGCATGGCAATTCAATGCTTCGAACCTGAAGGGGTCTTTTCCGTAAACTTCGGCTTTCCTCCATTTCGTGTGATTCCGTCTCTACGACAGCGTTGCGCCGAATCGGCCTTGCAATTGCACCGCTCTCGTGCACGTGCTATGCTATGCGCCTTTGCCGCGAGACTCCCTGCGCCCGTCTATTCGGTAGCTCATGACGGCCCCACCATGTACCGGATCCCACGCGCCCCTCGAGCACATCAGCTTGCGAACCGACATTAGGCATGTCATGCGATTTGTATTGGGTATTGTTTTCGACGCTTTTCAACTTTTCACATCCCGAGACTTCACCCCGAGACTTTACCCCGAGACCGCAGGGTCTTCTCAACACAGGCAACATCAACGTGTCCCGTCCTGGCACTATCTTGAGCCGGGGGCGTCAAGCAAGCAATCCTACGAAACCAGTCGCTTCCGCTACTAGTCGGCCAAGACTTGTCGAAGCATGACCAAAAAGTTATCCTTGAGCTTGTGAACTTCCGACACATCAGGCTTGACCGGTTCGCCTGCCGATCGCCGGAGGCGGTCCTGTTGCTTGGCCCTTCTTCGTCGCTCGGCCTCGATGGGGTCGAGCTCATCTTCCTTCTCGGCTTCCTCTTCAGAGTCGGATCCGTCGTCGTACGTCATCTCCTGGAGGTCTTGGCCGTCGAGGCCAAAGTCGGAAGAGTTGAACGCCAGCCCGAGTCCCGCCATGCTGCTCGTGGGCTGTCCCTCGGCCGCCATCTTCTGCCTTGTCTTGTCGTTGTGCCACTTCTTCCGAGCCTCTTGCCAGGCGATCAGAGCATTGATTTCCCGAGTTGCCTCCTCCTTGTTCACGATGCCCCCGCTGACGCCTCCTTCGAACAAGGCATTCACGTTAAGCTTGCCGTTCTTGGGGCCCTTGCGGAGGAACTCGAGGATACCCTCGATCCATCCCATGAGCTGGGTAAAGAGACCATTATCGTGCGTGTGTACCTCGTGAACAAATTTGTAAAAGTTGTGCTCGTGCCTCGCGCATAGGTCGATGAATGCCTGAACCGTCTGATTAGGGTCTGCCGAAGCATCCTGCTCCCTGCACTTGTCGACGACCTGTCGGTCCTGTCAGCATCTCGTTGACCATGCCCCTCTACACTAATTAACGTACCTGAATCATGTCATCGATGAAGACGGCAAAGTCTGTAACGCTATTATAGACATTTGCCGACTTGTACACTCTTACTAGGGGTTCGTAGAAGATGGTAAACAGGTCACGGAACAACTGAAGCGTGACAGGCTCCTCAATCAAATGAAGCATCATGGCCTTGTCGCGTTGGCGCGTGCACAGCTTCAAGAGCTGCTTCAGGTACGAGAAGAGCTGTGCGCCCTGCTTCAGCTCCTCATCCACGTTTTCGACGGCATTGCTGAACGCAACGTAAGCATTGAACAGCCGTTGGATCTGCGGGCCGGTCAATTCTGGTTCCAACAAGTCGGAACGCAGAATCGCGACTATAATGTCAATGTTTTCACTCTCGGCCTCCTCTCGAATGGCGATCTTTATATGCTCCTCGGCATTGGTATACTTTTGAAGTTTCTCCGTAAAGATGGGGTCGCCGATTTTGATAGTCAAAGCGTCAATCGACTTTTGGAAGCTCCTCATGCCGTCGTTGAGCGTCAGCGAAAAGATTCGTTGCATCAGCGATCGGGTTCCGAATGGCTGCGCAAGGAACACGTCCAGGATGCTCGACATGACGGCGGCTGGGTTGGCAATGCGGATGACGTTCTTGATGACCGAGTAAGGGATGAGAGAATGAATGCGCTTTGCCTGCGCAAACATCTCGGGGGAGTTGTCCTCTGCCAGAAACAGGTGATATATAACGGCAGCAATCTCAATCCGCAGCCATTCGGCAAACTTGCGATACTGGATGCTCAAGTCCTCAATGGTATCCTTTTCCTTGATTTCTTTGAATAGCATGGTCAGACCGTTGCGTTCTACAATGTCACGTCGGAACCTATCGCCTTGTTAGTCGATGCTGGGGACATTGCAGCAGAGAGCTGCTCACTGTTCCATGTACTCGTCGAGCTCGGCGGCTCGCTTCCTGGCAATCTCGTAAAACTTTTGCTGCTCCACCATGCGCTTCTCGTCGAGGGCCTTGCGTCGCGCAATGTCTTCCACGTCGTCGTCTGTAGGTGTGATTGGATCTCCGGCCAAGAACTCCATCATTGACTTTGAGCTGGCTACCTGCGGATTGTGCAGCAGGGAGCGCAACCAGGCGCGGAGGGACACGCGCTGGGTTTCACGCCACAAAATAACCGTCTACGATACGTTAGCTATCATGTCATGTCGGAGGCCAGGATACAAACATCGTCTTCGTCCCGGAATTTGGAGCGCGCGGGACTGCGGCCCGGCTCAGTGGGTGTGCGGGGAGACCTGGACCGTATCGACCTTGCGGATGCGACGGAGCCTGGTCGTCTGTGGCTCATTTGGCCTGCGCCAGTTAGTGAAGAACGCTCAATCGTACATTGCTGGTGGCTTGCCTTCTGTCGGGGAGAGTAATCCCGAGGCGCCATTGGTATCATGCGGCGCACCAGTCATGCGGGTCGAGACCGAAGACATGGAAGATCGATCAGAGTCGTCGCCATTGCTGAGCGCCGACAACAGGCCCGTCGCCGTCGAACTCGACTTGTTCTTCTTGGGGAGCTCGGGCAGGACTCTTCCGGGCAACTCGGTGCGCAGGTTCCTTGCCAGCTTGGCAAAATCGCCATATCGACGGCCAACAAAGTGCTCCAACTCGCCTTTCCTCTTGATTCGAAGCAGGAATTCGGCGTGCTTGTGATGACGGATATTGCGACGTTGAGAAGTGAGCCGGACTCCGGCCACGTTGATGTCCCAGCCGTTGATGTAGTTGCCCTCGGGGATCGTGTGCATGACTCCGGTATCGATGGCGTGGCTCTCGACTATCTCGATTTCGGAAAAGCGGATGCGCTCCTCGAAGCCGGAGGAAGTGCCTATGCCCGAGACCATCATAAGTTCGACGAGCTTCTGGGCCTTGATGGCGAGCTTGCGCCTCTTTGTTTCTTCGAGGCGGTCTTCGGATGATGATATTTGCTTGCCGGCAAAGGACTCGAGGAACTGTGGCGCGTCAGCCGGACACTCGGAGTATGGCAGAGAAAGCCGGATGGCATACCACTTGGAGCTTGTCCTGCCAAAACTCCTTTTCTTTGGCCTTGTCGAGAAAGGGAAAGTCTCGGACATGGTGGACAAAGATGTATCGTAGGATGGGCAACTCCGAGTCTGAGGGGGCCACCTCGCCGTGCTCGGATCTAAAGGGAGCCCCGAAGCGCTGGAGGGCCGTGGGCGAGTTGAGCTCACTGATTTCCCATTTGACCTGTTGCGACATGAGCTCTCGCTTGAGGTCTAGATTTGCATCATGTTAGCCAGAGACGCGGGGACTGCGGAACGATGACGAGTGCGGGACGCGGGGACCGGGCATCGGAGACCAAGAGACCAAGAACCAAGGGTTGTCGGCATCAGGGGATCAGGCGTACAGTGCTCTTGCTTGCCCATGAGGGTATTCCCAGGTGGTGTGGCCCGTCCCGTTTCGCGAGTTCGGACGGGCAGCTCGAGCGCGTTGTCGACAGCTCCGCCGTTATCCGGCCGCTCGCCGTCGGTAGTCGTCATGGTCACGGACGCTGGTGGAGCAAGAGGCGGTTGTCGTCGATGTCGTGGCAGACCGTCAGTGGTTCGACGGCTCGTCTAGCGGTAGGAATGTCGAGGAACCCAAGCTCGTGATCCGTGGACGAAAGGGAACTCGCACAGGTATAAGCGTCAAGTCCGGGAGCAGTCGGCAAAAGCCCCAAGCTGGTCCGAGAGAGGAAGAGCTGCGAGTCGCGATGGAAGCCGGTCTGAAGGAACAAGGAGGAGCTGGTCGTCGGAGAAGAATGCGGGTGCTTGTGCTTGTGCCTTTTATGACGACACCACGGCAGTTGGTGCAAGTCGGTCCTGTTGGTGATGGAGGGGACGGGATGGAGGGGGAGGGCGGGATCAATAACTTGGGTATCAAATAAGTTAAAGGGTGGGCGGCAAGAGAGGCAGTCGCCAAGGCCAGGGCCCCGTTCCCCGACGCAGTCCGCCTCAGCCCCCCGCGGCGCCGAGCTTTGGCGTGGGGTTCGACGAGAGCGCCCAGCGGGGTGGCTGCTGCATGTGGACTCGTTACGCGGGCGGCGGGGCACCACACTGGACCCTGGTACCTCTGGAAGACGCGCTACAGCCACTTTTTGCCCTGTGCGCATGCCCAGATTACTGTGCATACGGGTACTGGACCCTCGGAAATCGCCATGGTGGCGGCAGCGTTGCGAAGAGATGCCGAGCTCATGTTGCTGTACGATGAAGACACGCCCAAAGGGGTTGCATTGTCATATTGTAGCCATTTATAATGCCTCTCTTTGTCCCTTTCTTTTACGAAATCGCCGGGCGAGGCAGGTTTCACGACCAAGACTCCCTGTATCGGTGTACATAATCTAGTGACTTTGAATAGAGGGACCGCCGGCATCATCCGTGCTGTGCTGTACTTTGCGGCCGGCTCGCCCGGCTTGACAGGGCAAATATGCCGGGGCCAATCGACCGTCTTGGCCATTGATTTCATGCTGCGAAGGGGTCAAGGAGTCTACGTGTTGTACTGCATCCAAAGACATGATGAGAATCGTCGTACCTGCTCTGGCCCATCTCGCAAGTTGTCGGGGCCACGAATCAGCAACAAGCCGCGGCTCCCGTGCTTCGTGCTAACTTAGTACTGTGCTAGTACCTACATGAATGCCCTGCCCCGAGTGCCTGGATCCGATGCAAACGCCGGGCCCGGCAACGCGGACCTGGACAGAGGCGCAAGGTACACAAACGATACCGACATTGAAATGCCAAACCTCCCGCGTACTTTGCAGGTTGGACAACGCCACGCACACAACGGTCGGCGCGCCATGCAACCCTCGGCACGGTTGACGCGGCACAGGTCATCAACCGATCCTTTTGGCCATCACGCTGCGAACCATCCTTCGGGCGCCCAGAGCCTCAGCCTCAATGGCCGCAGCATCGCAATCGCGGCAGCGCCACCCATCACCTCGGACTGCGGCCACCCGGTTCCGCTTTGGGTCCAAGTTGTCTGGTCGACATGAGGCTCGAGGCTGCCTACAAAGTAGCTCCTCTCGCTCGTGACAATGTGCCGACTCGAATGTCTCTGTGCCACGTTCCGCCGGTGAAGAAGACAAAAAACAAGCGGCTCCAGCACAACGGCACCAAACATGATTCAGCCCAAACAGGAGCCAAATCTCAATCACTGTCTCTCGCCAAATCAAGCTACCGAGACGCCAACGTTATTGTTTTCCCGCCCGTCTCCTTTTACCTCGATCCCCCCATCGTAGAGCCGGGCGAGATGGAAGGGCCGCCCAATTCATCGACGTGGCCGCACACGCCGGCATTGACGGGCTCGAGATGAACTCATCTCTCCCACATTCGTCGACCAAATTACCGCGCTTCGACGAACCATGGCCCTGGAGGGTGGGTAATAGCCTAATAGGTGGGTGGCGTTGAATCCCGAATGCGGATTTCCTTGCAGGGCCTCCTTGGGTGACACCATTCAAGAAGAAAGAAAAAACTCCCGTGTTGCCGTCATGCGACGCGCGCGTGGCTGTGAAGAGACACGCACACGCGCACACAAGAAAGGACTCGATATAGACAGACAGAAAAGACGATGCGGCGAGGTCGGGCGTGGCGCAGCTCTCGCTCGTCACGTAACAAGACGCGACTGCCGACGTCTATTCGTCGTCACCGCGCCTCAGCCGCGCATGCAGTGGAGATTGGACGGCAGATTATACCGGCGCGAAAGAAATCGCTTGCATATTGCCTGCAGGCCGCCGCAGCCCCCCACGGAACTTCTCCGTCGCCCGTCACGGCCCCGTCCAAGGCCAAGGCCCCCGGACATGCCGAACGGTCTCGGCACCCCGCGCCCAGTCATCATTCTCCGAATGACTCACCAGGTGCCAAGTTGCCCATGCCGAATCGACACGTGCAAAAAGGAAGACAAATGACGCTATAATCTACTGTAAGAGGGGAAAATCCCGGGGTATCGTCCTGGCGGCTTCTCTCACCTATCGAGGTCCGGACATGGCAAGCCGTCTAGCTTCACGCAGAGCCGGTGCACATGGCTTCACAGCTCGTCAAACACTCGGAGACGCTCGTCGTCGTGGGGCGGCGTCTCCCACGACCGTGCCCTCGCCGTCTTTCCCGCGCCGCCGGCCGTCAGGGGCAGCGAGCGGTTCGAGTTGTTGAACCAATGCCGCGTGCCTATCCCGGCGCTCGATGCGTTCCGGTGGCCGTCGTCCAGCGTCGTCCCCGTGTATCTGACGCCGATGGCGAGCGCAATCAACAGGATGGACGTGACGGACCAGATGATCTTGAGCCGCTTCCGCGTCTTCTCCTGCCACGCCTTGTCGGCGCGCTCCCAGCCCTCGATACGCTCCCGCACCACGTCCACCCGCCCCGTGAGCGCCTGTATCTTTGCGCGCCCCTCGTGCACGCGACCCTGTAGGCGTGTAATCTTGGCCTCTTGCTCGTCGAAGCGCCCGAGGGCTTCTAGCTGCTTGACCGTATCGTGCTCCAGCGCGCGCGACTCGTCGTCAAAGGAATCGCACAGGCTGCCCAGCGACTCTGCCAGGTCCTTGATGCTCGCCACCGTGTCCTGTAGCGTGCCCATCTTTTCCAGCGCCGCAAGGTAGGTCCCGTCGAGCTGCTTGGACGTTTCGGTCGAGAAGGCGTTGAGATCGGCGAGCGACTGCTTCAATGAGCTGCGCGCGCGACATTAGCACGTACGTTCTTGAATCGAATGACCGTCATGGCGGCGCTTCATGCACTCACTCGGCGCGGACGGATGCCCTCTGCTGCTCCAGCCGGGCCTTGGCCTCCTTGCCCCCGCGCGTCTCAGCCTCGCCGTCGTCCTCCTTCCTCGGCGCCAGAGGGCCGCTCTGGCGGCCGTCTTGTGCGCTCATCATTACGGCGGTGCCGTCGGGTCGGAGCAGCGTCAGCGAGTGTCGGGTCTGCAGCGGCGCGTCGACGTCGAGCAGGCCTCGGTCATCGTGAGCCCCGTGGCTGGGACGCGGGCGCAGGTGCTGGAGGGAGAGCCTGGCCGGCGACGCAAGTTCGGTAAGGGAGCGCTTGGCCTGATGCCGCGCCCGGGGCTTCGGCGGCTCCACCGGCTTGATGTTGGGGTTCAACATGTCCTCGTGGGGGATCCCTCTCGGCGGGCGCTCTGGCGAGTAAAGCGGGCCACTCCTTGAAGAGAAGGCGTCGCGGTGCCGGATTGGACCGTGGCTTCGTTGGGGCACGGCCCGCGCACTACCGCCGTGTGGGGCTGCTGCTACTGCGCCCGAGTACAAGGTCGGAGACCCTCCACTGCAACCTTTCACATGCCAACGACAAGCAGTCAGGGCAATCGCATTGAAGGAACGCACGCTACCAAAACATGGCCAAGATTGGGTTCGAGATTTGCGATGTTTGTAATTGGTATTTCCATCGATCCCGTCCCCATCGGTTCTCAATGACCTAGATCCCGCCGTTTGTGGATACTTTCCAAAGCCTTGCAAATCAAACCCGTGTCGCCCATATACGCCCAACTCCCGGCCCCAGGTCTCGATGTAGTCATGAACCGCTCGCTTCATGGGCCAGCCCGAAGCCTTTCTGAGGAAGACGCCGCCCAAAACAGCGCCCGTCGATCCGGTATGGCCTGCACGAGCTCCCCAGTAGATCGTGGACTAATCCTAATGCTACCATCTCCCCGAGTCTGCAAGCCGCCAGCATCGAAAACATGGCAACGGGTCTCGTGTTCCTATTGGGGTAGCATTCGGTGCAAGGATAGGCCGTTTGGTAGAGAGGCGTTTGAGGACACCTAGTGCGCGGCGAATCGATTGCCTCAGGAATTCAAGAGTTTGTTGCGCTTCTCCTTTCGCTTTAAACGCTCGACTCGCTTGCGGTGCATCTTTTCCGCCATCTTCTCGTACCGCTCGCGCTCTTCCTTCTTGGCTCGCTTCTCTCGGATGGCTTCGATCCGTTGCTGCGGGAATGTCAGTCGTTGGGTCGCGCGCAATCCCGTCTGTCTCAGGAAACCCACCTGCCGCATCTCTTCTTTTTCAGCCTTCATCTCCTTCTCTTTGGCCTTCATTTGCTCCATGGCGGCCCGCTCCTTAACTCGCTTCTCGTACGAGCTCAGGCCGGCCGTAGGTCGGAAAGCCTTCTTGGGCTCATGCCATTGTTTGCCTGTGGCTAGCGGTCAGATCAGGGGCACTCGCTGGGGATATAAGGGCGCCGGCGCTGTATGCTTACCATTCTTGCGCATCCCAAGGGGCTTTGACGGCTTAGCCGCCGTCGCAGGCGTCGGCGCAGTTTCCGTCATTTTGGTTTCTGGCAGCGTCAACCTGAAGCTTGGAACGGGGATTCGGCGCTGTGCTTGAAATTTTCTGCCACCAAGGTTGGCGGGGCCCTTCGCTGCAGGCGGCGAGGCTCAGAGCCTTGTGTGGCTTGACTGCATAGGGTCTTGACAGGAATGTGGCGCAGTAAACGGGTCCGGAGCCGAGACCCGCAATTCGAGGGCATCACGGACTCTGCATCGGCTCAGACTGAAGCGAGACACTGGCATTGTGAGTTTATGGGTCGAGCGTAAATCACACGGATGCGGGGCTGGATGAAACTGAGCTCGACTTCAGGGCGAGCAAGTGATATGTATCGCGAGAAAGGCAACAAGGCTGCGGCTTTATGCCTACGTATCCTAGGATACACGAAGGCACAGTACCGGCTGGCCCATTACCAGAACACTAGCGAGCTCGAAACCACATACGACAGCGAGCCTAGGATCACTCGATAGCGTACCGGCCATGACGCGAATGCGGCAACAAATCGACAGGTGTTTTCTCTTTCGGTAAGGTCGTCGGCAGCAGATGAAGGCGAGATGACGCCGATCCTCGACAGGTTGTAGGGTAGCCATGATCCATTGAATGCACGCAGTTGCAACAAGTCTAATTCATATGATACGTCGGCGGACACTCACGCGACGTTGATTGTCGTGCGTGAATAAATCGAAAGGTGGCTACGGCGACGAGGACCGGTCAAGTCAAACGAGTTTACTAGAGAGGAGGTATCACTTGCAACAATGAGGCTCAACTCGGTCTGACCCAACATGACTGTCGCATCACACAGCAGACGGAGCAGATGCAGAGACACCATGTTCGAATCTCTGTACGCCGTATCACCATGGACAAGATGCGGAAATGCGACAAGGCCTCGTACAAACCGCCGATGCAAGGGAGCCGACCTGGCAAATGCCGACCTGTTGCCAGTCATACAAGTTGCTTTTGCGATGAAGAATGTCTCGGCTCCAGATGAATGGACATTGGCGCCGTGTCTCTGATTGGCAAGGGTATCCCAGACGTTTTTCGGGGGCTGAAGGAGGCCAGAGCGCTGGGAACGAGGCTGCAAGCGATTTTTACTGCCCGTGCTTTTCGCCATGCGGGTGCTCGAGACGACGGCCGAGGGGCTTGGCTGGCGAATGGCGCGGCGGCGGTGGCTGCTTTGCGGGTTGAGACGGCGAGAGATTGCCAGTGGCTTAGATGGCAGTGGACCAGGCCGGCCAAGCGATGATGACGTTTTAATCTGCACGACTCCACCCAGCGGCCCCGTTTTGGCATTTCCAGGGGAGATTGCGCCGGCTCGAGTGGGGAAACGTTCGGGAAGGTTGAATGCCTATCCACGATGCCCCAGTGCCCCCAGGTACGAAGTACGCGTGGCGGGTCATCTCTGGCGCGTTCGGTCGGTCGGTCGGTGTAACCCTAAGGTAAGGTAGGTATCTGAGTGCGCGCAAGAACTGCACTGTGCACGTTGGGGCCGCCGCATCGCACAGCACAGTGCCTCATTGGGTTCACCTCGGAGACGCGGCTGCTGGCGGCCAGCTCATCAGGTTGCATCGGCCAGGAACAAACGGCTCAAGCCTGGTAATCTCGTTTCAACAGCTGCGGGAATCGCGCTGGCTGGACAGTCTCGGCATGAGGCGAGGGGCACTGCGCCTTTGGGATGCCGCATCGCATCTCGCCAAGTCGGCCACTCCCAACACGGGCCTAGCCTGTCGAGGCCGCCGTCGAATGGGCAGTCGATTTTGACGGGCAAAGGGAAGGGACCCTTGGCTCGGCCTTTGCCAATTCTGCACAGCGGGCAGCGGCTGGAGACGACGAGGCGGCCCATGGCCTTCCAGACCTTCTTTTGTCTGCGCAGGGGTTATGCGCACCACGTCGGGCGAGTCTGTGCGCGTCCCAAAGGCCATCGCGACGCGTGCCATTAATTGAATCGCCTCGCGGGATCGTCGCGCTTAGAGGCGGGCCTGGCAGGGCCGTGAAACATCGATGAGGCTCTGACGGATGCACCATGGTGATACACGAGCAACTCGTTATTTCTCGGCGCTCGCAGCTGAGCAGGTTATCCCTGTATCCGCAGCGCTTTTTAGATGCCCGACTTGGCCCTCCAGATCCAGCAAGACGCGACCCGTCATCTGGGTATACGGTAGTACCTGATGCTCCGTGCAGCCAGCCAATGTACTCCGTATATCATACCTCGTACTTTGAAGGCCTCAGCCAGTGTCGATGGACGTGAGGAGGCGCTGCATTAGCGCCCGAGCACTTTGGTCAGCGCCACGGAATATCCTGAGAGCGCCTGGCGGAATCATCGGATGCTGCTCACGCTCAGCAGCACATGAAGGGTCCTACAGAGGGACGGACGGGCGAGCTTCGGGTTGAGCTGGCACGATGCACATGGGCCCCTGCAATTGATTGAGACGTCACCTCGATTGTCGACCCGCACGAATAGAGATTCAATGTCACTAGCCCTGCGTCAGCACTGATGTGAATGTCGCCGTGTCTTTGTCGAAAAGGGACGGAGCCCTTGTGCGGGCAATGGACTGGCATGCAATCAAGCACAAGGGGTAGAGGTAGAGTCGCCTGGAATGAGAGGCAATAAGCCTTCTCAGCAACAAGATTGACGGCCCATGCTGACATGCTACGTACGCATCTGCCCTTGACGGGCGCCATCATTGACAATTGGTGATGCGATTGCGGCCAGAGGAACGGCGGCGCCAAAATCGACCCCACGGCGGCGCCTCTCTCTTGCCCGTCGGGCAGTGAGTGTCGTCTCCCTCAAAACCACGTACCTTAGGAAGCATGCGACTTACAAAAAAATTGACGACCCCCTTCACCACCTGCTGCAGCGTTTGGGTGAGAGCCGGCGCCTTTTTTTTTTTTGTTTTGTTTTTGTAAGGCACCTGCCTGGTTGCCTGATTCCATGACAACTGCAAATAAGACCGTCACACCCGCACGTCGCATGCAGCAAGAAGCAATCACATAGCAATCGTCTCCGCCTCTCACAGGTGCTCGTTACCCGCCAATGTCTACGATTATCTCACGGGGCGTCACGGGCTATGACTCGTTCTAGACACGCAGCACTGGCGTTGCCTCGGCCGACGCAAGGGAGACTGAGGGGAGAAAGGGAAGAGAGTCTAAAAGAGATGAGACGATCCAGAAGTAGAGGAACCCATGGCCACGCGCCTGACCTCCCCTCGCCGGCCGTACTCGATACCGTCACGCTGTAGGTACCTACTTGAAGATGGCCTTGCGCGGCCGCGGCACCAACATCGGCGTGGTCCCGCAAGACGGCCGACCTCGTCACCCATTCAGCCCGAGCCCGGCCTAGACTCTCCATTCCCGCGCTGGCGAGGAGGCTTTCTTCGTTGCCCTGTCTCGCGCAAAGCCGAGGTTGCCGCCAGCAGAGACGGCTCCGGGTCATTGGGCGCGAGCATGGCTGCCTGCAGCAATACCCCAAGGTATTGCCTTCTTTGACGAGTCTTACGCGCCGCGCGACAGGCCAAGACGAGACAGCCGAAGGGGAGGGGGGCGCGTTTGGCATTCAGACTGACTTTGCCGCACTGGCAGGCCGCGGCTGCACAGACACAATGATTGCTGCACGTACGATGTACTGTAATCCTGGTGGATTCGTAGCATGTACAGACAACATCCATACATGTGGTACATTGCCTCGGTATTCAAAGGTACTTGTTGCGCCTGCGGGCAGTCGCATGAGCAGACCGGAATCGGCTCCCTGATCTCGGGCCCCAGACGGAATTTAATTGGCCTTGGATCTGTTGGCAAATCATCCCCCACAGCGGAGCTTCGATCGCTGAGATTATACCGCCTGAAGACCGCCACTAATAAAGCACAAAGAAAAAGTGACCATGCTCCCCTACAGCCCACAAGACGGGGGACTCGGGGTTCCCAGTTCAACAAGCTTCAACGATAATAATAGAAGCAATGCCTTGGATTCAGTCGACGAGCTTAAAATTACGAGGTCGTCGAGATTTTTCACATTGGGGCCTCGACGTTTCCGCAGACCCATCGGCCCCGAGCACGGCGCCAGAAACGCCAATGTTCTGATCTCCTCTGCGGCTACCTCTTTGGCAACGTCCCATGTGTGCACATGACTCTTGCAGACCGGGGCGGTGAGGGATTGATCGGCTGAGCAGACGTCGTCGAAAGCTGAACATGGGAGGTCAGCAAAAAGCCCGCGGCGGCCGGGGCTGCGTTCGCCCAGAGGCCAAGTAAGCCGAGTGGACACCTTGGCAGTGCCACTTTGAAGGTGTACTGTACATCAACTACCTCGGGGTGGTCGTGATACAGTAAATGAGAGGAGTGGAATTGCATGGCCTGGCGGAAACCTTCTCCGAAGCCATTTTCCTCCATCAGGCAATGTACTTGTAGATACATGTGTTTTGTCGACTGGAGAGCCTTTCCCCACACGCAAACAGGCACAAAGACACAGGCAGGCCAGCGTCTGGTCTCCACCTCGAGAGCCCAGGGTGCAACAGCGCATTCACCGTGGGCAGTTGACCTTGCGCTGTCTTGGGCCGTCTGGGTTCCTCAGAGGCGCATGTCTTTGATGTGTTCGAGATAAACGGCGCTGCATGTTCGAGCACCTCGCCCGCCGGTTGCCATGCCAGCAGGCACTTTCCCCTCCCCCTCCCCCTTCACCCCTTGAGCTGCAGATGAGCGACAATCCCCCATGACGGTCTCATTGCGCAGGACCGAGCCTCGCTCGCGACGAGCGCAATCACCAAGTGTTTACCTGACGGGCGGTCGTCGTGGTCCGTTGGTGGAGGCCCTGCAGGGACTGCAGCGACGAAAGCAAGGTCCCCCGGACAGACAAATCACAGGTTACCCACAGGTAAGATGCACCGCCTGGCTGCCAGGGCCAACGCGGCCAGGGGGAGGGGGGAAACCCATCCATCATGAGCCACTAGCCGGGCCTGCATGCTGGCCACCCAAGGTTCATCGAGGTACCGGGATTGCTGGTGGGGTAAAGTACTCTCTCAAGTAATGCATCATCTTGCGCACACGTGGAATCGCTTGGCCCCGGGTCGATTCGGTCCCTCATCTTAGCCTGCGCAGTACTTGCATGTGCACGAGCAGTACCTGGCAGCGCTCTCCAATCTTGTCCAGCGACGCAGGCCCTCATTGGTTCCTGGACGCAACCGTGCCTCGCGCCTCTCTGACTGGATGACAGCAGCATTGAACCCGACAACTGGACCAGGGGGGGCCGTTTTCAGCCAGAGGCTGAGGTGGGGGTGTCGCAACCATAGCCTTTGCTGTATGTGCCGTTCATCGCCGTTGAATTATTCGGCCTCGCCCACGTCGCCAGTCGTCCGCCATGTACTTACGTAAGATGTGTATTATCCGTTAGCCAAAGGATGCCGAGCGAGCCCGCGAGCGTCCCATGTCCCTTCTACAGTAATGTCCATACAATGTCGAGGTATCCGCCGACGTGTCATGTACAAGCAGAGGGGAGGCGGCACCTGCATACAAGATCAGCGAGGCTGCGCGATCAAACACATTCATTCTTGCTCCCCCGCCCTTGTTCCTCCCGTCCAAAAAAGATCTCAAAACGATTCGATTCATTGACCAAGGTCCCGTTTCAACCCCGTTTGCCGGGGGGGTTGCATTTCGTGTGGGAGGGCACCCGTACACACTCTGTACCCTTTCCCCTCGGCTGCCGAGCGACTTGGGACGAGGCACTCGGCAACCTGGGCGACGTGGCTGCCTAATAAACGCAAAGTTGCTTGTTTATTAGCGGTTTAAGCGCCTGTTTCGGGTACCTTGGTCGCAGGTAAATGGCCTGCCGAGTGCCCCCTGACTGCTACCGTCTCGTAAAGTACAGGCCGCCCGGCACACTGTACAGCACGCTGTGCACCTCAGGTACAACCCGCCAGTACCATGTGGGCGCCGCTGCGGCAGTTGTGAGGCATCACCAATTGAATTGCCAATAGTCACCACACGAGTCCTATCGTTCCGGCGACTAGGGCACGTCGCAAAGGGAAGCCATGTCCACCATTTGCCATGGCAAAAATGTATCTGCCCTGCGTGACGATTTCTCTGGTCCCTCACGGCAAAGAACCCAAGACTCACGCTCCCCTGGCCACTTGGTCCCGTGTCTGGACGTCCGAAACTCTCGACGAAGCAACGAATGTGTCTGTGTGCGCCTGCTCCGAGTGTGTCCCAAAATAAGCCGTCAAACGCCTCTCTGTCCAAGTGACGCATACCCAGTGGCGCATAGCTAGAGAGCGGGGAACCCAAGTATTGGGTACCGTCCCTTTTGGTCTTTCGCATTCGGGTGCCCCCCAAACCAAAACCCCCCTCCCCCCCGTCTCCCCAGGTACCTCTAGGCCTTCCCGTGAACCCACCCACCCGTACTCGCGGGCAAGTTTCCTCCCCGTCGCTTCTTCGCCTGGCTTTAATCCTCCTCCCGTCCTCACTCGCACACCCTCCTTCTTCATCCCCATCCATCCACCCAGACCCTCCCGCCGCCGTTGCGCGCTCTCAATCCGCCTCTTGGTGCGATTCCAGCTACTCATCTCGTCAAGAGCTGAAGCTGGTAATTCACCGTCCACTCTTTTTTTCCTAAGCCATCTTCTTCCATTATTTGCCATTTGGCCAGACTTCGCTTCAGCGCAGCATTTGTATTTTGCCTTGATCCAGGTCCGTCTCCAACCGCTCGTTCGTCGTGAATCGTGACACATTCACACCGCACTTTGCGTCTCTCGATAACTTCTTGCCACCCTCTCTCTTTGCTCGAGACTCGTCTCGCATCGGCTCCAGCCGCCTTTACTGACCAGACGCTGACGTCGTCAAGGCTCGAATTTGGCTCAGACACCTTCTCGCAACGAGACAAACAGCGCATTCGAATAAACGCAATATTTACCCGCTACGCTTCGCGTCTGAAACACCAAATCGAAGCCTGTTCTGCTCTCGCTGGATAAATATACACTTGCAAATTGCATTCCGCTTACGCTTCCTATGGTTACCGCTTCTCTCACTCGGCCCTCGACTTGAGTTGTTGCCGTGCGAATGGGAAGATGATGGCCACTACTCGAAGCCCTGCCTGGGCAGCAGCGACCAGCGCCACTTCCGTCCACTCGATGAACGAAACCTTGGGTCATCGCCTGCACGTCGAGTCCCCGAATCCCCCGAGGATTGTTGCCGAAGAATCGACTGGCAGTGAACCTCCACCCCCAAATCCGCCATTCACGTTTCCCGCTCGAATGGCCCTGCCTGCTCCGACACCAGCCATCAACACGCCAGTCAATGCTCGGCGACCCATGTCAGCCATTGAACCGCAGAGATTTCCCAGCCCGTCGCCTGAGAACGGCGATAGGCCACGCAGGGGCCATGCCTTGCCCGCCTTCAGTTTCAACCCAGGCGCTCAGCGGCCGCAAGATCTCGAATCGTCGTTTCTGAGCCCTCCAATCACCCCGAGTTCTTCCTCCCCGAGACCTTTCCCATCGCCTTCTCGCCCTCCCCGACACGGGCACCGGCGAGGCGGCAGCGAGTTTGTTGGTGGCAGCATCCGCGATGGCAATTCAATCGCCGTCATGAGCACCAGCCCTACCAAGTCGGAGAGCGGATTCGCTTCCTCACCGGGACTCGCTCCTCCCAGTCGTAGGCATCGCCGCGGTTTGTCCGGCGTCATCTCAATGAATGACCTTCCCCTGCTGCAACCACTTCCAGGTTTTCTCATGCCCAAGGGCAACAGCGCACCCAACAGTCCTACCACCTTTGACATCAGGGCGGACAACCACTTCCCCATCCCTGATCAGGCCCCCATTTCGTCTTCGCTCGGACAAGCGGACGACAAGATCAAGGTCCACGACATATCGACCACGAGCATGTCGTTACCCACCACACCTGCCGCCATGTCTTCTGCCAGCAGCAGCCCGAAGCAGCCCAGACTGGGTAGAGCGCGAGTCGGGTTCTCCGATAAGCTCGAGTTCATACCGCGACCTTTGTCCCTGGTTTCCAGCGATACCTCCAGCACGGCCACAGCGCGGCCGGGACATTCTGTTTCCGGTAGCATCTCGTCAGTCGTGTCTATCTCTTCGCCAGGCGGCTCGGATAGCCCGGTTTCTCTCTCCAGGAGCCCGCCACGACCCGGCAATGACTTGCGGCCCAGTACCGCGGGGGCCGTACTCGAACGAATGGCAGCTGCCGCGGACCGCGAGAATCACGGCCTTTCCCACAAGCGCCGCAATTCAATCGCATCCATGCTAAACCTTGTCGATTCGCAATGCGCAAATCAGGTTGTCCCAGAGGCTGATGCCAAGGCCCCCAAACGGTGGTCATTCTTCGGTCTTGACCACGCAATGATCGGCACCGTAGCGCCTCTTAACAAAGTTCGGCCGTCGAGCTCTAGCTCCTCGGAGTCCGCATCAAAAGTCAACTTTGCTCCCTCGTCCTCTGATCAAGACTCGGACTCGACAGAGACAGGCAGAGACGGGCAGGGAGCTTCGGTGCAACCGAGCAAAATGTTGAGCACCAAGAAGCTTGTCAAAGGCTGGGCGGGCTCGATTCTCCCTCGAAAGCCTAAAGGGCACAAGAAGAAGGCGGACTCGACGCGTCCTCCGACGCCACCTGCCTCTGTCGATCCGCTGGAAGAAGATGACAACGCATACAGCACCGAGGAGACTCTTGATTCCGTGACGCCAAGTCCCGAATCCCCCGTCTGTCAGGTGTTCAATCCCGAGGTGGCGGCTCCGTTGACCGCCATGGACGTTGTACCCAAGGCCGATGTCAAGGACGACTCATCGTATCAGATGATTGATCTGGACGCTGCTCTCGGCCCTTTCAATACGCCACTACCTCTCAACCCAGAGTGGGAGGCAGCTCAGCGCGCCGGGGGTTCGACTGGCAAGAAACGTATGCACAGCGCACAAGGCATGAAGGGCTTCAGTGGACCAGGCATGCACTACCACCGTAGATCCGAGTCTGCGCCAGACTTGCCGCCATTTGAATCCGCGCGCACTGGCATTCATCGATTCAACAGCAATTCAACCATGGCCGATGTGTTCGAGGAGGACGAGGACGAGGACGGAGGTGTCAGCAGCAGCCAACCAACTGACTCTGAGGCGTCTGCTTCAAAGACTCGCAGTGATGACCCGGCTGAGGTTGCTCTCGCGCCGCCTACGCTCCCCATGGCGGGTTCGGGGTCGTCGCGTAACTCTCCAAATACTACTGCATCCGCCGGTTTCAGGCGGGCTGCATCAGAACCACTCGAGTCTGAGAAGCCCATCCTCCCTCCTTCGACACCACTACAGGACGACTTCGACCAACCTCCATCAATCATTTTCTGCACCGCCAATGCAGGCGGTTTAGACCCAGTCAAGTCATCGCCCAAGAGGCTTCCAGGGGCCAAAGACCTCACTCCGGTCGAGGTCTTTCCCGTCAATCACTATAGCGCAGCCGTCTTGCCAGCCAGCCCTTACTCTACCAGTCACGCCTCATCCTCACACCCATCCCCGCGGTCTCCAATGTCGATAGACGCCCAGCACATCTCAACCGCGCCGTCTTCAATCACAGACAAGAACAGCTTTCAATCGCTCCTCATGGGCGAGCCTGGCCCGGAAGTCAGGATATCGGTTGATTACGATATCCGATCCTTCACGTCCAGCAATTCAACCATGACTCGGGACAGCAGCTTTCTCCCGAGTCAGCGTATGTCACAACCGAGTCTCCGGGATCAAAGGCCCGTCTCGGTTTCGTCGGCTGCGTTTGGGCGGAGAAGATCCAGTCTCGTCAGCCTGAGCCGGCTCATCAGCAGCGCACACGGAGAAAGAAGCAAACTCTCCATGGAGGTGACGCTGGACAATGAACCAGAGAGCAAAAAGGCCAGGTCGAAAAGCAGCAAGACGAAGCAGCGACTTGGCCGGATGATGCAGTTCTGGAAATTAAACAAGAACGGCAACGCATCGACTGGCTGAGTTTCGTCTCCAGCCCCAAAATTACGTGGGTTGGCAATTGGGCCCGTCGGCGACCATGACCCCAACACATCTAAACCCCTTCGATTTCTCGCCTCCAATCTGCCGCCTCTTATTTGTCGCCCGGCTTCATGAATGTACATGGATGTTATGTAAATTTTTCTCATCTTACACTCGCTGTTTGCCGCTTGGGGGCCTCAAGGGGCAACGCCGGCGGACAACGGAAAGAAAAACTGGCGCAGCGACTGGCGCAGCATCTGCCACTGTCAAAGGCAACAGTGTCGATGGCACACTGAATGTATAAGATTGAACAGCGGTTAGAAGGAGACAAAGGAAGGGCGAGGGAACTTGATGATTACGAATATCGTTATTTGGCATGATGGCACAAACTGTACGTCCAGTGGCCCGCAATAGCTTTGCGAACCAAAGGCGCAATAGAGAGGAGGGTAGACCGGCCAATGCGCCGCGCCTGCGTCTCAAACATTTGCGAAACTATTATTTCCACATGATTGTGATGTAAACATTTTGGCAAAAAAGACGTCCTGTCGGGAAGCGATTGCGTATCAACGTCGGCCACTTGCATGGAGTATTGAACAATCCGTTACATATCGATGCCCTATACGTGGTCGGTTCTCGGATAGCCAAAGGTGCCGAGAAGTGTGAACTTATTCATCATTCGTCAAGAGTCTCGCTATGCCAAACGTTGGTCTAGAAATGCCGACGGGAGACGGCGCTACAGAAACATCTTAGCCACGCCCCTAATACCCTCCCCCCAGCCGTCGTTGTCTCGACGAGTCTGGCTGTAAACGGATCTTCGCTCCCAGTGCATATCGCCAGCGCGAGGGCGAGGGGCGCGAGGGGCGCCGGAGCCAAAGTCGCCGGCCATGCGGACGGCGTCGGTGACGAGGCCGATGCTGTCGCCGGCGGCGGCGCGGGAGGCGACGCCGAGCATGCGCTCAAGGGCGAGAGGCATGCGCAGGCCGAAGCGGGCGAGCAGGGCGGTTAGGGCGCCGCCCGTGACCAGCGGCATGATGACGAGGAGGAAGACCTTCCAGGGATGGCGCTTGGCGTAGTGCACGAGGTCGCGGAGGAGGCGCTTGAGCTGGCGATAGGCGCGCTGGACGAAGCCCTGGCGGGGGGAGCGCTTGTAGTACGACGATGAGCGGCCGCCAAAGAAGCTCGAGCGGCTCGAGTTGTTGCCGAGGCCGAAGAAGGAGCCACGCGACGTGTTGTGCTTTTGGTAGTGATGGCCGTGACTGTGACCGCCGCCCTCGCCGCCGGTAACGAAGCTGCCGAGGCTGCCGAGGCCGCTCAACAGGGAGCCCGTCAGAGGGTTTCCCGAGGCGGCGCTGCGTCGGCGACGGGAGCTGGAGCGAGACCGGGACCTTGAGCGGCGCTTCTTTTCCTTGTGGACGGTGCGCGACGAGTGCCGTCGGCTGTGCTGCGAAGGCCGGGAGAAGCCGCCGGGGCCGACGGATAGGCCGTCGCTGAGGAAGCCCATGATTGGCAGCTCTGCGGAGGAGCGCGAGAGCGCGAGAGATTGGAGGGGTGACGGAGAAGGGAGCCGCCAGTCCGCTGGCGAGGTGATGCTAAGCTCACTCGGCGATGCTGGGGGCTACAAGCGATAGCCGGGTGGGAGGGCGTCGGTGGTGCCGGCTGCTTATACGGGGCGATTGACGGGGCAATTGGATCTCGTATGGGATTTAGGCTTGTGTTTTGTGGTCACAGAGATGGACGAGCGAGGAAATTGAGAGGGGATGGGGAGGGGATGGGGGAAAGCAGCATGTAAGAGCAAGGAGCTCTAGGCCTACTGCCTCTTGGGTCTGTTTATAAGCGGTGCATTGTCTAGTGTCTCTTCTCTTTTCCTACTTTCACTCGCCGATCCAGGCAAAGACGGGGGAAGGCTGGGAGAGAAGGCAAGACGGCGTGCGAATGGTGGATGCGGGTTTATGCAGAGAACGGGTTGCAGATGCAGGTCGAAAGGGCTCTTTTCTGACGGAAAGAACGTCAGCCCCGGCTGGTGTTCGCACTTGACGCTTGCGCTCGCACGCGGGGAAGGAGGGGGGGGCGGTTTCGGCGGTGTTGCATTGGCGTGCGGCATGGGGGTGGCGGTCAGTCTGGACGTGTGCCTGCCTCGGCAGCAAAGGATCTTGTTCATGTTGCAACTTCACCGCAATCTCATCTGCGATATATACACACGAATCAAGCCATTTTGGACCATCTCTCTGTGGTATACCATTTCTCCCTCTTCTTGGGTGGTTGGAATCTCTCTCCAACTCGGAAATGGCTACGCGAAATGTTGGTGGCTGGACGGGGTAAGCTCGTCGATCGCGGCAACGAGGGCCAAGAAAACGCCCGACACGCGGCAATGGGGTAACCGGAGGGCTGGACGAAATCGATACCCGTGCCAAATGTGCGAGACACGTCGCCCCTGTTCTCTTTTCCCCGGTCCCGTGCAGGCAGCCGTCGCCCTCTGCCGCCACGGCCAAGACGGCGGAGCAACGTTCGATTTTCCGCATCCAGCTGCGGCTCCTCCCCCATGCCGTACGCTTTTTCTGCAGTGCACGCAAGCGAATGACTGGCATTTCTCGGACGTCTGGGTCGCCCAACACATGCCGCGTCCCGGGCGCGCGTTGGACGCATGGCATCGAGACGGGGACGCAACCGAGTGGCTTCTCTGTTGGGCGATGCTGCAGATTTGTTCCCGGCCGGCGGGACAAAGGGGTCGCACGCAGGCGCTGATTACAGAGTGCATACATACTGTAGGTTACAGTGCGTGCGTTGCCCTACTGCTGCATGCCGGTTGCCAGCTAAGGTCTCCTCGGCTAAACGCGTCTGCTGCTTTTGGTGCGCGTCTTCGCCTTGGGTCCCGCGTTCCGTGCAGACTCCTACCCTATATCTGCATCGTTGTAGCCAATTTACTTGCGGTTTTTCCCTGCCGCCACCCCTCGGCCGGTTTCCTTTCCTCGGTGCAATGAGGATGGATATAAAGCTCTGGTAGCTTTGGCAGAGGGGATGAGAGAATTCTGACCGGTGAAAACCAAGGGTTGACCACATCTGCCCAAAATTTCCCCGCTGACGGGTGAGGGCCACGAACGAAATGCGCCTTGAGCTGTCGAAATGCTGGATGAGCTGACTGGACGGCTGCTGCGGGGGGGATCTACCGGGACACTTGTACTGACATCTTGCGATGTACTTTAGTGGCGTCTACAGCAGAGACAACTGCCCGTGGACAGGTGTCGTTATGTGAAACCATGTGGCCTTTGCAAGGGAAACTGGTTCATCTTGTCAGGTAGCGGTCGGGAAAAGTTAGTTTAGCTCAGCACGTCCTGTGCTCCGATAGGAGACCTGAGCGACTGAAGTCGCTGGACGGAAAATACACACACACACACACACACATTTACTTGCGCCGCTCATGGACGGCAACAGGATGAGGCTGTTTCTTTCTTATCGACCTGTCGCCCAAGTAATTAGATGCTCCTCGTGTTTTGAACCGCCTTGGGGGACCATACGACTGCCGTGAAAGCCATGGGTTGACGGTTGTTCATCATGAAATCACTTGGACAGGTAATTGACGGCAACTGTCTCAGACAGATGCGATGAAAAAAAGGCGCCTAGACCGTGCTTTACCAGACAATCCAAGACATTAAATCGAGCCAAAAGGGGTTAAAAAGTAATATGATATCCACAAGTCGTAAACAAAAAACATAAGAATCATGAAAAAAAAAATTCAACCCGAAGGAAAAATTTAGAATCCTAGCAATTCTACGTTTCGATCGTAGGACCTCCGGGTTATGAGCCCGGCGCGCTTCCACTGCGCCAAATTGCTTTCTTGGTTGAAAGAGGGTCTCATATTTCTATACATAAAGGCAATCCAATTTTGCCCCCCCTTTGTGCGGACCTGCGCCCTGCCCCTGTTTCACCGTGAGCAGCTGCTAACAAGCCACCTGGCCTTGCATCAAAGCACAAGGGGCCCCCTGTTGCATTGCAAGCCGACTTGGCCAGCTTCATCAGCGCAGCACAATCCATCCGGCAGCGTGTCCACCAACAATGCTAGGATGAAGTTCGCAATTCTCTCAGTCGGGATTCTATCCCTCCTGACTCCCCTCACTGCGGCATGGAGCAAAGAAGGCAAGTATCGATGCAACTGAAGGAGCTGCACAGCTCTCAATTCGAGTCCCAGGTGTTTCGTTATGTGTCTTTGCAGCTAACCGCCCCCATCTGTCCAGATCGAGAAATCTTTCGCATCCGCGATGAAATCTCGGCGCACGAGCCCGATCCATCGGCCACCTTTTACGACATTCTCGGCATCACCACTTCTGCCTCTCAGGAGGACATCAACCGCGCCTACCGCAAAAAGTCGCGCTCCCTCCACCCCGACAAGGTGAAGCAGCAGCTCCGGCTCGACCGCGCCAAAGCTGCTGGTGGCAAGGCAGTCAAGCAGCCTACTGCTTCCGAGGTCAAGGCTGCCATCAAGGCCGCCTCGGAGCGCCAGGCCCGACTGTCCCTCATTGCCAATATCCTGCGCGGACCCTCTCGAGAACGTTATGACCACTTCCTCAACCATGGCTTCCCTCTGTGGAAGGGCACCGACTACTACTACACCCGATACCGTCCCGGTCTCGGCACAGTCGTGTTTGGTCTCTTTGTCATCGGCGGCGGAGCTATTCACTACCTCATTCTCTACATGAGCTGGAAGCGTCAGAAGGAGTTTGTCGAGCGCTACGTCAAGTTTGCCCGTGATACCGCATGGGGTGACAACCTGGGCATCCCAGGCATCGAAACACCGCCGGCGACTGCTGCTGCTTCGGCGAACCCATCCGACGACGAGGGCCCGCCGATGCCCATGAACAGAAGGCAGCGTCGCATGCAGGAGAAGGAGTCCAAGAAGGAGGAGGGCGGCGGCCGGTCCAAGAAGAAGACGCGCAAGCTGCTCGCCGCTTCCCGGGAGGCCTCGTCTGCTCCCACGCCTGCTGGCGTGCGCAAGAGGGTCGTTGCTGAAAATGGCAAGATTCTAGTCGTCGACTCTCAGGGTGACGTCTTCCTCGAGGAGGAGGATGAAGATGGCATCATTCAGGAGTACCTCCTAGACGTGAGTTTTTCACGCCAAGTGTCGGCACCGAACCCCTGCTAACTTGTCTCAGCCCAACGAGCTTCATCAGCCTACTTTCAAGGACACTGCTGTTGTCCGAGTTCCTGCCTGGTTCTACAACAAGAGCATTGGCCGCTTCGCTAGCAAGAGTGCTACCGTCGACTCGGACGATGCTGCCGATGCTGACGACTCGGACGCTCCGCAGCCGACTCCAAGCACCGACTCTGCTGGCGAGGACTTTGAGATGCTGGACAAGAGCACCGACTCGCTCGCCAAGGCCAAGGCCAGCGGCGCTCAGCAGAGCTCAAAGGCCAACAAGAGGCGGGGCAAGAAGAGGTAAACGGAATCAACCTTTTGTTCCAAGCCCTAGGCGCCAAGTTTTGGACACGAGAGAAATAGAGAAGGTGGACAAGGCCGGTGGCTGGAGCTTTGCGTCGATATGCCTCCGTGGCAGAAGGGCGTTTAGAACCAATCGACTTGGTGCGTGCATTGGAGTTCGAAAAAGGCAACGCGGAATAAAAATCTTTTTTTGGGTCAATACTCAATAGTGCGCAACCGTGTTTTTTCTCAGCAAGTGACTAGGGCTATCTAGCTCGTGGGATGCAACCGTCTATGCAGGGCCAAAGCAAGTTCAAGTCGCGTCGACGGATATTCGCGGCTTGACGGACAACGATCAGCCATGATATCGCGGATCTCACAGATCCGAAATATAGCAAAAAGGACCAGTGTCCCTTAGCGCATCTCCAGCGATCCACCTCCAAAGACAGCAAATAGAGCATTGAGTCCCAGGTTTAGCCTCTGTAGGCCCGACTTCAAAAGTCTGCAGGCCGCTCCTCTCTAGTCGGAACGGCGACAACGGAGCCGCTGTCGCTGCAGTCGACCTGGACATTCTTCGAGGCGACCATGGTTCCCTCGTAGAAGATCTCAAAGTCGAGCGAGTCGCCGTCGGGGACCATTCGCAGCTCGTAACAGACCTGCCGAAACTCCTGGCCCTTCTTATTCTTCCACTTGGGAAGAGTATCGAAGTTGGGGACCCTGGACCAGCGGATCACGCAGAGGCGCTTGACCGAGTCATCGCAGCGCGAAGGCGGGTTCTCGGCATTGCAGTAGACGAGCTCCGTTTCGATGTAGTCCTGAGGCTCTTGGAAGTCCTGCCAAAACGAGTGACTGATGGGGGCCTCGGTGCCGAGCGACTCTCCCTAAAGTTTCCCGTCAGCGATGTGTCAGGAACTCCCAAGTATGGGGAGCGTTCTTCGACAAGGCTTACGATCTGGATGAACCACATTGCCTGGTCGACCGCCAGGAACTCGCGTTGCACCTCGCACCAAGCCTTGTCGCGGACGTCATGCTCCTTCTCATCCTATGGAAGGATATTGTACGTCGTGCCGTAGCTCGCTCGAGCGACGCGTGCGTCGACAGTGGCGAACGGCCCCGGGTCGCATCTGGCGAATCCTCGATAAACAGCTCCGCGGCAGACGGCGGTCCATCTAGCCATGTCAGCAACCAACGCAAAAGGACGAGAGCAAGGCGGCTTCTCACGGTCGGTCAGACGAGGCCTGCAAGATGTCGGTGTCGAAGCCTGCGTCTTCGAGGGACGTTTCAAGGAATTTGCGCAGAGTCTCTGACTTGCCAAAGCCGCCTACCATGATAAGGAACTGCGGCTCATGTTAGCCGTGTGAATACATCAGGGTAAAAGTAGTGGCAGGAACTCACCTGGGGTGGCTTCTTGTTCGTCTGGATAACCTCGCGGATCTGCTTAAAGACCAACTCGCTCACCTCGGCCATGACCGGCTTGTAGATGTCCATGATGTCCTTCCTAAGGCACGTTCGTCAGTTGTCACTGTATTCGAAACCAGGGTCCTCCTAACTCACCGAGAGAAATCCAAACGCGGCGGATGATAGTGGGCTTCTTTGGTGCCGCCATATGGCAGGTCCACCCTCAGCGTCACACTTGTGTCGTGTACGTTTATCTTGATGCCATTTCCCCAGTTTTCCTCCATGATGGTTTTGATGCCGACTACCCCAAGCTGATCCCACATCTTGCGCGGGAGCCTGGACTTGAGGAGTCTGAAGAAGCCTTCGTCGAGACGCACGGCACCGCATAGTCCGCCTATCTGTCCGTTAGCTGAAGCACTTACCTGATCAAGGGGTTACGGTGTGATATCTACCATCTCCTTTGACAGCCTCGCTGACCTTTGGCGGGTCCTCTTGTACGATTTATACGTAATGATGTCGACGGTGCCGCCTCCAGCGTCACACACGACAAAATGGTCGCCTTTCTGTCGACAGTTAGAACGAGGATACTCGTCGATGGATGCTTGGAGTGAAAAGCGTACTTTGAACATGGCACGGCCGGAAAAGTCCCTAATGGAGGCAAGAGCCGCGGCTTCGGGCTCAGAGATGAAGCTCATTTTCGTCTTCTTGCCCTGTCGATCCTCCATGATGCCAGAGAGCTGCACAGCTTCGCGCATTCTCATGCGAGCGTAAAGAGGCCAAATGGCAGGAAGCGTCACGACCAGCTCAAAAGCCGACGCCGCGACCTGACGCTTGCCAATGTTCTTCTCGATGTCCTCGAGCGCATGCTTCCAAAGCTCACGAAGATAATCGCCAATCACTTCGACAACGTGACGATTGCTCTGCTGCAGCATGAGCTTGGCGTTGCGCAAGTGTTCAGACCTTTTGATTTCCGGCGAAAGGTCCTTCTCTTCGAGAAGGAGAAGCTTGAACCACTTCAAGGCCGACTCGTTGGCAGGGATGTCGAACCCCCAGTGCGGAGGGCGTGAAGCAGATCGATAGACCAGGGCGCTGGGAGCCTTGAGCTTGTCTTTGCTCGACCCTGAACGGGCTGGCCAGCCACTGAGGACGGAAACATAGCTGCCGAGAGGAGCCCAGGCAACACCAGAGTGACTATATATCAATGATGAGTTTGGATTGTTTTCTTTGAGGAAAAGCATGCCAAGACTCACGTAGTGCCAAAGTCGAGGCCGATGATAATAGGGGGATTGTTGGACCTCATCTTGACGCGTTCGTGAACGTTTACGCGCAAGGAGGATGAGAAGAGCTATGGGGAGGTTGGACTGGTGAGAGTGGTGAGACGGGAAGAGAGTGAGAATATTCTGGCATAACATGGAAACATGAGTTGGCCAGGTGCGCTGGGTGAACGACAACAAGACTTGTTATGCAGCTGGCAGGTTGAGCTGCCGGGGCAACGCCACAAACTCACTGCTTTCCTGCACACTTGAACAGACGTAACCTCGAAGTCATCCAATGAAATCCCAGTGACATGGGGCTTGTTCAATGACAGAGCCCTGGCACTGAAAAGTGAACAGGAGGGTGAAGTCGCCCGTCACTCGGCTAGCCTTTGTTTGCTCGCCATGTAGAAGAAAAGAACTCAGGTGACAAAACGTACACTTTTTCAACCTCTGTACATTGAAGCCGGTGAAGCCTGTGCATAGATAGTCTAGGATATTGTATAAGTTGAGCTGTTGAATCGCCAAGGAAACGAGTGCGGTGACTGCTGGTGTATGTTGAGCGGATGAAGCTCAACGAGGCAACACGGCACTTGAATCAGTCCATCTCAGCAGTCTTGAATCATATTGAATATCCTCTACTGTATAGTGCACGGATATAATCGACTTTACATCACACGAGAAAACAGTTGGGGCACTGTGAGGACTGGTACTGGCGCCCCTGAACGAACTGCTCCAGTACCCGACTGTTCTGCCCTCCCGTGAACAGCACTGGTCGTCATTGGAGCAGAGGGCAGATGAATGGGACGTGCAGAATTTGCAATAGCTATTGTTCAGTCAGGACAGTGTCAGGGTCACTGCACTCGGCACACCTTTCCAGCCTCCCCTTTCTCCTTCCACCACCACCACTCAAAGATCCCTTAATCTTGGCAACTTTCTTCTCAGCCTCGCTGTCGAGACCAATTCGCATCTTTTGCAGGAGCCAATTCAAGTTCTGACATACACAATCTTTCTCACTCGACTCATTTCCTCCTCGTCCCCTCTGGAGACTGGAGCCATGCCGCCCGCCACGAGAAGCGGCAGACGCAAGCGCGATAATGGGGATGATGAGCTGTCGGGACTACCCCCCATGGTGAACAGCAACAGTCGCGATCCCAGCTGTGAGTATATGATTATGATCTTTTACAATCTTAGGCAGGTACTGAACCTCGCAAAGCAGTAATCAAAGCTTGTTACAGATCAGGCCCCAAAAGTGCCGCGCCCGTCGTGGATTTATGCAAAGAGTCGAGCGAACCTCCCCATCCTATTGTGCAAGACAAGCCCGCGGACCCCATGGAAGTCAAGGGTGTCGAAGTGCACACCGAGAAGCCCAAGAGAAAGAGTGAAGAAGTGGAACCGACGCTCGACGCCAAAAGACCAAAGATCGCTGCAGAGCCTCAGCCCGAGACTGTATATCAACCCGAAGACCCTCTCCAAAAGTCCAAGGAACAATTCTTTAAGGCGTTTTGCGAGCTTGAGGCATCGGCACTCGCTGAAGCATACGCTCTCAGGGCAAGAGTTGCAACGCTCGAGCACAGCTTGTTGGAGGAGCAAGCTGATCACGATGAGCTTCAAGTTGCTCACCATGAGCTTCAGACCGACGTGCTCAAGTATAAAAAGAAGAATTTTGAACAGACACAGAAGCTCAAAAAGACCAAAAATCTCGAGGCCGCGGTCGAGGAGCTAAACATGGACAAGACCCAGTTACGTCGTGAGAACGAGAAGCTCAAGAAGGAGCTGGAGAAGAAGCAACAAGAATACGACGTCTTGGACGAAGAGTACAGTGAAACTCTCAAAGAGCTAAAGCCTGACTATGGAGATCCGGACAAGGTCACTGACGACGAAATTTCTTCGAAATGGGGACAAATGCGCTTTAGAATTGCGAATATTGCCGGGGAATATTTTCCATTTCCTCTGCGTACTTGGGACTCTGTCGTCGACCCCTCCGTCACTTTCCTTATCGATGACTGCAGAAAGAATCCGCCTGACTCGGCTTTCTACCTGCAACTGTTCATTTGGCGGAGAGTCTGCAGCGATATATTCCGGTGCAAGGATGGACTCTGGGGCGGAAACATGGGCGAAACTCTTGTCGAAATGATCGCGAAGATGAGTCGTAAGCATTCCTTCTACGTCTTTTCGCCAAGCCTGGCAACTCGCTGACCTGAAGTCACACAGATGTCAACCGAAACGACCCTAAGAACCTGAGCCTCCTCAGCAGAATGAAGTTCAAGGCTGGTAAGGACATTGACATGGACGTGGGACTGAACAATCAAGTTCTTTCCAACCTTAGCACCAAGCTATGGGAGGACCTCAAAGTACTGGTTCCACGGGACAAACATGCCCCGTTGAACAGTACACTCGGAGAGGTGATGAAAACTGCCGCCAAACTGATGGTCATCATGGCGAGGTCCAGAGCCATCTGGACCGTGGCCACGGAGTATCTTCAGCCCAATCGAGAGCCATGCCCCTTTGACGCCGAACGCATGAACATTGCTTATACCGACACTCCGCACATGATGAACAACTGCAGTGCTCAAGTCACCCTCCTCGTGAGCCCGTACTTGGAGAAGACTGGCACGGCTGACGGCGACAAGTTCGATTGTCGATGCATCCTTGGCAAAGCGCAAGCGGTGGTGCGCCTGCAAGAGATGAAAGGCAGTAAACACGAGGAGACAGAGGAGGCCGAGGAGACCGAGGAGACCGAGGACAGTGATGACAAGAACGAGGATGGAGACTATAAATGCGACGAGGACGACGAGAGCTTCACTGAGACAGGTGTAACGGACGGAGAGCCCGATTCGTCGGGCCACGTCGCGGAAGAGCTCATAGTGTTGCTCTGAGATCCCATAGTTTTCTCTAGAGGGAGAGGGTGAGAGAGGGTGAAAGGGACAGAACAGGAGTTTGGTCAAGAATTGGTTGCTGCACGTCGTCTTTTTCTGCCAAGGCAATATTTGGGAAAAGCTGGATGCGACTCAATCGGGCGATTTCCCGCCGAGGCACCCAGTCGCATAGCAGGCAGAGTTGAATGGTCAGAAAGAAGGCCATCGTTGAGCCAGGCCAGTCATAAAAGCAAATTGAGCTTGCCGTTGGGCAAATGGCGTAGGGCCGGCAACATTGCAAGATTTGCCTTCGCGCGGAATCGAGAGTAGAGAGTTCAGGTAGCAAACCTCGTCACAATCAACTCTTGTTTCAGCCAGACAGCTGGAGATCTCTGGAAGCTTTTCTTAAATAATCGAGAAGCTCGGTACTGTAATGGTTGAGTCCTTTTGCCCCTGTAACGTAGAGATTCGGACATCCTGAAGCTCCAACCTGCTTCAAAGCGTCAACGCTTCTAAGAACCAGTAGCCTGGGCCATACCGCAATGTTACGGTGCATGTAGGACGCGGCGTCAAATAAGGTAGAAATGCCGAAGAGGCTGCAGTATAGCCAGCTTGAAATCGCTGTTGGGAGCCCGTAATCGGAGCACTTGTTGGCGACACCATCTTGCCCCTGAATAGCGTACAGGCCAAGAGCAAATATTCTCGATTATTGATGTCACTGCTACGAGTATCTACTATCCTTGAGGTCGAAGAACGAGGACGTGTAGGTAGGAATTTAGGTGCTGAAGCCGACGTGGACTCCGATCGGGCAGGTTATAATAACTTCGAAGCTTACTGTGAAGGACACGCGATCCGGTATGCTAACCTCGAGTCTTGGGCGTGAGTGGATTAGTAGATGCTTATATTTCACTGGTCTTGGCTTGCGGTGATCCAAAGACGCCCTGTACTCCCTTGAACGGGCAGTGAGTGGGAGAAGACGTGGCCGGGGTGATGCAGAGTGCTGCGTTCTTGAGAATTAAGACCTAGCTCCTAGAAAGAAGCCGAAAAGATGAGAGGCATAAGTCGCAAGGTAAGAATTCAAACCTCAAGTCGCGTGAATTCAAGTCTATATTGATAGTGTTCCTCAACGGGTGCAAGTGGACGCAGCAAGTTACTTGACGACGGTCTCGTTCTTACACAGGGCCCCCCGGAATCCCTTGAATAGCGATTCATAAGGAGATGTGAATCAGTATAACGGGGAGAACTGTGTCAAAAGCTCGGCAAAGCTGGCCCTAAGTCGTCATTGGCCCTACCGAGTGCCTGTTACCGGAGCTGTCCAGCACCCGGACAGCCCTTTGCACAGCAGGTTACTAGGACAACTGACAGCCTACACGAACACGTCTTTGCTGCTCGTCAAATTCACTGCCCACAACAGTTTCCTATTTAATCACTTCCCTTGCCACTCCGTCTTCTCCGAACTCTACCTCTTTTCTATCAGCAAAAGGCCAGGCACCTCCCCAGACGGACAAGAAACCGACGCCGCAGAAATCTGCTATAGGGCCGTCCGCTGGACAGCAGACCGCCGTCGACAAGATGCCCAAGCCTAGCACTCAGAATGCCAACAACAAAAGAGACTGTAGTGGCGGTGGCCCTCAGGGGCCAAACAACAACAACAGCAACAACAAGAAGAACAAACAGCAGCAGCACGAGCCCACGCCAAAGAACGCGGGCGTAACGCTGCAGAGAAAGCTTGGTGACTTCGTGGGCGAAGTTCAGGAACTGAACGCGAGAGTGGCCCGAGCCGACAACGAAGTAAAGCTCGCACGCAGCGAGACCGATGCCGCCAAGAAAGGCTTGGCCAAGGAGAAGCAAACCTCGACTGCTCTCCAGGCTAAGGTGCAGCAGCTTGAGGCTCAACTCAAGTCTCAACTCAAGGCTGCCAGTGAGCAGCAGAACAAGTCTCGCCAAGAGTACAAGGCAGAACTCACTAGAATGTGCCAAGCCCAAAATAAGAACATGGAGAAAAAGGCCAACCGCGTCCTCGTCCTCGAGGAGGAAGTTGAAAAGCTAAAGGCTAAACACGCATCCGCCCTGAAGGAACAGGAGATGATGAAGGAGAAACTCAGCCACGAGTTGAAGGAAAAGCTCACCAAGGAGTTTCAGGAGAAACTTGCCAAAGAAGTTGAGGAAGCTATCAAGTGCAAGGAGGCCAACCCGGCAGTCGTTGGCCTTGACCATCCTGAGGGAGAGGATTCCCAGGTGATTGACGGGGAGTTTCGTGCGCGATGGCTCAGCATCGACGCCATCATCGAGCAAATCACCAACAAGTGCATCGACAAATCGATCGCTGAGGTGCCTATCCACCAGGTCAACGACCCCTGGCTCTTCGTCCTCGTAGACGAGTTGAAGAAGTATCCGCACCTTGAGCCGTACATGATCCAGCGCTTCCTCTGGCACCGCGTGTGTCTCGACGTCTTCCAAGCCAAAGGCGGATTCTGGGGCGGAAACGACGACGAGCATTTCCAGAACATGCTCGACAACATGCCAGGTAACGTCGAGTGAAGAGATTCGACGCAACCACGAGAGATTCGCCTATTCACTGACTTGCGTTTCTCTTAGACATCAAGCGAGGCGTCCCTGGTAGTGCCACTCAGTCCATTGGCCAGGCCATCGACGCGATCAGAGAGGTCTACACAGACCTTCTCGAGAAAGCCGGCCGGGCCTTCTTTTCAGACATGTCGGCCCTGGCGGATCCGCCCAACCACGAGCGCCTCCAGGCCATGCTCTGGCTGCTGTACCACGAGGCGGCCGAGCTCATGCTCCTGATGGCCAAGTCCCAACCCCTTTTCATCATTGACTCGGACTGCCTGGGCCCGCGCGATGGCCCGAGCCTTTTCGAGCCGACTGCCATGCAGATTGTCTTTGTCGCAGGGGAGAACCCGTCCGAACCACGAGGCGAACAACTGACCGTCGATTTCCTCGTCACTCCAGCTGTGGAGAGAATCGGGACTGGGGAGGCTGGGAGACTTGACTGTCGCCTGCAACTGTTCAAGTCCGGCGCGGTGGTGCATTGGGAGGAATCGGCTGAGTCGCTCAGCTTGCAAGGTGTAGAGGAAGCCCATGAAGGCTGAGAGCTGGCTAGACTGGAGGACCTTGTAATCTGCTTGCCCTTGATGGTGGTTCCGTAAGAGAGACACGGCTATTCGATGGCAGGATTCGCAAATGACATCCAGAATAGAGTACAGGAGGATAGGCCCCCTCAATGCAAAATCCATTACAGACTACGTGGTGCGTGCGCTGGCATCTCATTCATTATGGTCATCCTCCGCCGGGCCCGGGCAGCCATCCATGCTTTTGTCGGGAAAGGACATCTTGCACCACATGCAATACCAATGCTCGCGGCGAATGTGCTCAATCACCCTCGCCAGGCGCTCGCCGGCGCTCAGTGCGTTGAACTTGTCCTCGTCCTCGTCCTCGTCCTCGTCGTCCTCGTCGTCCCCGTCGTCCCCGTCGTCCCCGTCGCCCTTGTCCTCTTCTCCGTCAATGACGATGGGATCATGGGGGCTGTCGCCCAGCGCCATCTTGTCATCGGCGTCGGCTTCATCATCGTCATACACGGGCAGACACGTTTTGGGCAGTCTCGCCGGGTCTCGGTGACGACGCGCTTGACGAGCCCAGCGCTCGTTGATGCCGCGTTGAAGACTGCGGTAAACAACTGGCACGAACTTGGCGGGGCGTGAGGATAAGTCGACCGGAGAAGATGATGGGTCAGAACAAACTCTTTCTTCATCGAGGCGCAGAGCCAGGCGCTGGGCTGCCTCGAACTTCTTTTGCAACTCGAAGTCTTCGTGTTTCATGCGCCTCCACTCTCGGTACTGGGCTAGGTCCATCTTGGGAACCTTGGGCTCGGGTAGCTGTGAGTCGTGATCCGAGGGCCGGCGAGTCTTCTTTGGGTCTTCATGTCCAAGGCCGTAGACGTTGTTCTTCATCTCGATCTTGATGGGCTCGACGAGCCCGGGTCCCGGGTCCCCGTCTCCCGTCTTCTTGCCTAGGGTGCCGCCGGCGAAGCCCATCTTGGCCATCATGGCGAGGCCTTTGCTCTGCTTTGCTCGGGGATCGTCAAGCAGGGACGTCGCCAGTGCCGTCTCGCGCTTCTCGGCCGCCTCCATGGCACGCAGATTCTTGGACTTGATCCTGCCTCGCGCAAGTCGCTCGGCGTGGAGGCGCTGGACGCGCTGCAGCGACGTCTCGGGCTGCGAAGGCGCGTCCTCAAAGGTCATGTTCATGTAATCGTCCTCATCATCACCGCCAGAGGCCATTTTGGCGGGGACGAAACTGGAGGTCAAGCTGTGTTTGCAGAGCGTTAGAGACACGAATGGAGAGGAATCTGTGTCATGTCGAGATGATCGTTTTACCCGCCAAGCTTGGTCTTTTTGTTCTTTTTCCGCCAACCAGCCATCGCAAAGCAGAGGTGCGTGTTGTTGAGTCGAGATGGACAACAATGGGCGAGGACGCGACGGAAAAGGTCATGGCCAAATGCCCCACCTGGCACTGTGCGAGGATGAATTGGGCAGCTGGGCAGTGGGCCCCGTCAACCGCCGTCACCACATCGCTCCTGATATTCCCACGTGTGAAGGTGGCGACACTTTGGAACGCTCAACTTGATGATGTCGGCAACTACAATGCTCAAGCTCATATCTACCTGTCCCTTGCCCGCTTCCGCGCCTTCTTCTCCCTCTCGTACGCATTCGACTCTCGCCCTTCTTCGCTCTGAATCTCGGCAATGAGCCTCTTGTACTTCTTTTCGTACGCTTCGTCCTTGGCCTTCTTGACGCGTAGCTGCTCTCTTGCCATGAAGTTGGCGTCCTTTCTCAATTCCCTCATTGCGCCCTTGCGCTCCTTCTTGTGCTCTGCCTTGAGCTTGGCCAGCTCAGCTCGCTCGCGGTCCGGATCGTAGTGCTTGTCGGGATCAAACGTCTCCTCAAACTTGGGTATATATGTCTTGATGGCCAACGGCCGATGGTGATGGAGCTCCAACGGCCGCCGTGATAGCTTTGCCAGGCGGAGCATGCGCGCCAGCTTCGCCTCGACCTTCTCCGTCATCTCACGGAGCTGTCTCGGCAAGTGTTTGCGGCATGGTTCGCCACGTACATGCTTCAATACACATGCGACTTGCTCAAACGTCTCCACGAATGCGCTTTTGCCAGTCCACAGGTCTGCTGCCGCCTCGAGTGCCTGAATGGACGTCCCGAAAATAGCAACCTTGACTTCTGCGGATTTCTCGTCAGAAGCGTCAGCCGTGATGGCGTCCGCAAAGTGCAGTTGCCTGAGGGCGACGGATTCCGACTGCTGAATCCGAGTTCCAGAAGGAGGCCCGTGCAGGGGAAAGTCACCGACTTGCCTCGAAGGGGCCACGGGCGACACCGCGCTCAGTGTGTTGAGACAGAAAGTAATCATCTCGGGGACGAACCGCTTCGACAGTTGCTGGTACTGTAACGAGAGAATGGACAAGTAGGTGCCAACAACGTAGTCGGACAATCTCTGGGGTACGCGCTGCCCGAGATATCGTCCCATTGTCAGCATGGCAGGTGTAACGACTTGATGGAAGTGATCGGAGGTTGGGAATGTTGTCCCGATGGCGGTCAGGAGGATGAGATCAGAGGGTTGAAGTGCCAGGGGTCGTTCTTGACCCATTTCCGAGAGATGATGCCTAAACCTCTTGGCAATCTCGACTGGAAACATTTTCGAAAGAGAGTGGATATGTCGGATAATGCTTTCGAGGACGGAAAAGGGGGCAGAGCCATTCGAATCCCACGGAGATGTAATAAAGTCGACAAGTGCGATAGCAAAGTTGCCGAGTTGCTCTTTGTACTTGCTGTTAAGCTTCGGGTGGTACAGGGCTCTGATCCGTTGCACGATCGTCGGGAGACTGCTCTTCGGATATGGTGCCGTGATTGAGACGAATTCTTGGCAAGACTGAGGACAAGGGAATGTAAAAGGAAGCCCGAGATCATCTGACTGTTTCTTGGCAGTAGCAGTCGAGGAGTCGGACGCGAAGGCTGGATTGCGTGCTTCTTCTTCGTTGAGGAGCCCCTTGGTGAACTCGTCGTCCTCATTCTCTGCTTCGTCGGCCTCATCCTCTTCATCCGACTCTTCGTCGCTTTCCACCAGTTCCAGATCAGACCCACTGGCAACCAGGTCGTCGTCAATGATGAAGTCGTCTTCATCGTCGAATCCCAATTGAGTGGCAGTGGGACGGATTCGAACGCCTCCGCCCAGCCCAAACTCGTCCTCATCCTCATCCTCATCCTGGTCATCATTGCCATCACCCACATTCTTCGAACCCTTCTCACCCTCCTCGTCGTCATCGCTGTCGGACACTTCTTCACCCATCATTCGTCTCCGCCGCTTGTCCTCGAGCTCCTTCAGTCTCTTGGCCTCAGCTTCTGCCTTCTCCTCTTCGGTCTTGGTGCGATCTGCAGGCTGAGCTCGTTTGTCTTGTGCCAGCCGCTTCACCTGCAGATCGTAGTTCTTTTCGAATGCATCTCGGTCCGTACCCGCAATGGTGGTAGCGAGCACTTCCTCGTTGTCCTGGCGTCTCGCGTTCTTGGCACTGGAAGAGAGCAGATGCTGAATGCTGGAGAGCTCCTTGTCGAGCTCGGCGCGCAGCTCATCATCATCCTCCTTGGCAGCTTGTCGCTCGTACTTGTGCATCTTGGACTTGGCGATAACTTCCTCCATGACCTCCTTTTTCGTCTTTTTGCGCTCCGGTTGCTCTTGATCGCCATCCCCATCATCCTCGGCAGCCATGCTGCGCAATCGCTTGAGTCTTTGGCGCTCTCTCACGGAGCCATCGCTGTCGTAATCCGCGTCCAGATCGTCTTCGTTGAAGTCGTCAACTGGCCCATCTTCGAACGTCAAGGATTTTCCCATGTGCGTGAGACCGCCTTCCAGCGGTTCGTTGTCCTCGAGATCAAAGAGCGAGGTCCTCTTGTGGCTTCTCTGCTTCTCCAAAGCAAATCGTTCCACCATCCTTTCCTCAGGCGCCATCGTGGGGTCGTTTTCTCCGAATCGCCGATCGATTATGCCTCCTACTTTATGGCGGTGCTGCATATCGACTAGCAAAGTCTCGCGGCGCTGTGAAAGGGATTAGAGACTGCACGACAGCTAATCGCATGAACCCACCTTCTCTTCACCGGCGGCTTTCGCCAAGCCCGGTCGACCCTTGATACCTCTTGAAGCATCGCCGGTAGTTGGGCGATTGGTCGTGACCTCGAACTTGGGCCCCCGCGCCGCGTGCTTCAGGTCGAATGGGTTGAATTGCTGGCGAATGCCCTCCAAAACGACCCCTCGTTGAAGCTTCTTCTCGCCGCGGGCCTTTCCATCTTGCGCAGCTTTGCGTTTTTGTTTTTTGGACTGCTGCGGCCCGGTGATGCCTTGCTCTCGCAACGACGCCTTGAGTCGCTTGAGCTGAGAGCCAGCCATTTTAATCGTGAGGCTCTCGAACGAGAGGTAATCGTCCAAAAGCAAAGGGCACAGGCGGCAGTTGCAAGTCGAGTCGAGACATGATTGGGAAATTTTCTGGACATGCACATATTATCGATTAGATAAGACGATGTGCGTCTGCGGCCTCGCTCAATGCAGACACCTGCGCTAGTCCGGATCGAGCTTGACTACGACGTATTCGTACAGGTCTGTGGTGAAGGCAGAAACCTTCTTATGAGCTCATTTGCAAATGCAGATCAACTGCCTCATGTCAGTAATTCGATTGAAGAGTGAGCGAGTTGTACGAGGAGAGGAAAAATGATTTCCGTGATGCGGGAACCCTCAAAAACCGCCCGAGTTCACCGGAGTCACGATTTCAAACCAAGATGCAATAACCGAGATTCTGTTTATTCAATTGAGTTGAAAACTTGGCCATTTTCAGCAGGCGACATAATTGCGGTGGCTCTTGAAACCTGCAAAGCCGCCTGAGGGAGTTGCTCACCTCGCCGGCTTTAGTTGACGGCGAGGCGACTGAAGTGTAGATAGACTGGGAGGCAAACTGCCCGGTGTATGCAACTCTACCCTTCGCTAGGTGATATCGACATCACTTGAGCATCCCTTAGTGGCCTCTCTGGAGCAATATTGTCAATGACAATCTCAAAGTTTCGACTGTGTCCAAGAGATTCAGTGGGAGAAAGAAAGGGAGAGAGCGCGCCAGCAAAGTATTTACTATTATAAAATAAGCGCAAAGGTACATGGTTCCCCAGCTCGCCGCCTTTTACCCCGCCAAACAGGCAAGTGAGCGGACTGCGAGCACGGACCACCCAACCATCTCTTGCGCCGGCCTTTTTGGTAGAGAGCCAGAAGTAGAGCTCCGTCGGCGAGCATGAGCTTAACGCATGCTTGCGAAACCCGGCCGCAGCCAAGACGCTTGCCAACTCCCCAGCTGCGCTTCATCTCTTACCATCAGCGATGGGCTGGGCCAGCAGACTTGCGGCCATAGTTCGCGATGAACGTGTCGTCCTCTTGACCATCGGCCTCGCCACTTTTGGCATCGTCAGTAGTATCGTCACTGGACTCACCCTCCTTCGCGACCACAACGAGCTTCCGCCCGTCGAGCCCAAGACACAGTATATCACGCAGGACACCGAAGACGCCTTGCAACTCGATACTATAGAGAAGCTTCTAAACCATCCCAGCTACTCTATCCGAGAGGTTGCCACCAAAATCCTCTGCGATCGTGCAATCAACGACCCGCAGACGACGACATACCTTCTCTACGGCATCACGAAACCCAACTATGACGAGCGTATGCAGTGCCTGAGAGCACTCGCGTTGCTGACAGGCCAGACATTAGGTAGATGCTTGAACACCCTTCTGGTTTGACTGGCACGCTGATCGATTCAGGCCTCGACGGCTTGTCCAAACTCAACAACGAGCGGGCCTACTCAGCCTTGGTAAGGTCTTTGGAGCTGAGCCTTCAAGACGTTGAGCCTCCCGACCTGAGTAACAGTCATTGGGATGAATACTATCTTCGCGATATGGCCGAGAGGTTTTGTCTCATGTTTGTCCTTGAGCTCGTCAACAAGTACGGCGCAAACATGCTCGTTAAGGCCAAGTTCGTCGACAAGTGGCTTGCCAAGCAAAATTGGGGCAAGGATCCCCAACAGCGCAAGCGGAGATTCAAGGAGTACATGGAGCTCAAGAGCAACCGGCTCGTGGACATTGTCAACAGCATCAAACACACTAAGCGCGGGCTACGGGCACTCGAAAAGGCAGGGCTGGTTGATAAGGAGAGCTCTCGCCGGCGCATACGGGAGCTGCCTGACCTGATCATGGAAATTGAGGAGGAGATTGTTGGGGAGCAAACCATTGATCCGCAGGCTCGGCGGACTAGGGAGCATTCAGCCGAGGAACGGAGACTTCGACGTCAGCACCGGGAAGCCATGGTCCTCAATGACGGCACAAGGCCGTTCGGCCGAGACGACATCTTTGAGCGTGATCATAGCTCTCCAGCTTGATAATCCCTGGGCTGGACATTCCCTCGCTCAATAGACCCGGATCACCCCCATAGCGTTGAAAGACAACAGTATCCATTTCAATGGCGAGCATAGAGAGCCCCGGAAACGACCACATTCATTTCAGACGTTCTCGACGTCCATTGCTGGACCTAAAGATCTCGTCGAAGGAGGATTACTTTGAGCGCCACCATCGTCCTGGATATGTCCACCGAGGCTGCCTCACCTGAAAGGTCGACCGGCCCAATATATCGGTGTTGCGCCTTTCGGGAGTGTACCGGTATGCCTTGCAAGCCGCCAAGTCTTGGTCTGCCGGGATCAAGCGCCCGAGATGTCACTCCCGAGTTTGCCCGACACCAATGGCATCAGGCCTTGTCCTCACGAAAAAGACAAAAAGGGCAACGCTGAAGCAAGGGTCATACTGCGAGAATGTGTCGCCGTCTCAGAACGAAGCACCTCTGGCTGAACCCGTCCCACTTGCTGAGAGGCAGCCAATCTGGGAGCAACGGCCTGCGATGCCGGTCTAGAGGCAGGTGGCAGAAATCTGCAACGAGGCCTGGCTTTGTTGCTGCAGTCGGGCTGCATACTTGTTATATGCTGGGAAATATACAGTATACAGCGTTCGCCTCATGCCTTCAGTAGACGTTGTGCCGCGTGGGGCGTGCATGGAAGCGTCCCGAGGCTGCAGCATGGAAAAATTCAGGCGAGCAGATGATTTCTGGGGTTGCCAGGCATCCAGGTCGCGAATAAGGGGGATGGGCAACGGCGAATCATGATTGGACGACGAGAGCGAGCGTTGACGCAGCCTCGTGCGCCATCCGCCGCCGAGCAGATTCAGTTGAGCCACTGCCATTGGTGCCGAGACGGGAGACGAGACGCCGAGGCGACATGCGAAGCAAACACCCATGGACTCGGCGAGTACGAAGGAGTCGTGCACCAAAAGAATGACTGTATCGAGGTATTCAGCTTACGTAGCGAATAATGATAGCGTCATTCTATCGTTGCCAATCTCGAGCCCAGGCCAAGCGCGGCTGGCAATCGCGCGGAAGCTTTGGGCGGAAGAGTCGAGTCCCTACATACATGAGAAGAGCAGATCCAAGGCAGGGAGAGAGTCGGGGTCCGACGGAGCATCAAGCTGTGTGCCTCGAGGTGTCAGCAAACAATCACGAGTGGACGGATGGCAGAGGGCCAGCGGCTGGGCGCGCGATCCCGTCCCTTGTCTCATCTGGACGCTCCCCCTGTCCCGGGAAGAGCCCTCCCCCTGCTAAGCCAAGGCAGGCATAGCAAGCTGGGCATTCCCCCGCCGGCGGCGCTTTTCTTTATCCTATGTGCGGTCCCTGCCGCGGTGGTCCCTGACCTAGATCGGCCGACAGAGGTAGGTTAATTGATGGCAGCGCGGCTTGGCTTGGGTGATTAAACATTGAAATGTCCGAGGCCAGCCACGACGTTTGAGTGCGATTTGCGTCCCAGCGTCCTTGTCTGTACCAAGGAATGGACGGCGTTAGATATCGTGTGACGTCGTCTGCGGGATTCTTTGTTTACATTGAGCCTGCCGGCAGGTGGCCCACGAGGTAACATTGAACCGGCCGAGCCTGCAGGTGGGGAGCTGGAGGAGGAATTGAGGGCTGCAGGCTGCAGGCGGCTGCACAGATCTGACAGGTAGACAGGAGTGCATAGTCAAGCTGACCTACCCCCCCCCCTCTGACCTGACCTAGCCCCACCAAATTTACGCTCAACTGACCCTGTGCGAGAGCTCGCCCGACCGTGTGCGGAACCTTGCCTGACCCTATCCCTCCGAGTGCCCAAAGGCTGCAGTAACAACTTTGCCCCATATGACCCCTGCACCGATACCGTGACCTCGAGATACTAAGAGCCCACGTCGGGGTCGCTAAGAGTGCAATGTAGCTTTGTGTAAGACTGGGGATGGTTGGGACTTCTGTCACCATATAGTTTAGCAGGCAATCAATGTACCGCTTATTCGTTATCCTCTTATTGGCTCAAATCCCTGCAAAATTTGTACTGCAGCCTTCGGGCACTCGGAGGGATACGAAAGCTGCCCTGACCTTCCCTACGAAAGTACCTCTTTCCTTCCTTGCTACCTAAGGTAAATCCCTCCTATACCCTAGAGCCGCGCAGAGCCGCGCGCAATTCCCTTGCTCTTTGCAACGCCTTACTCTTTGCAACGCGTGCGATTGACGGAGCGCTATAATTAACGGAGCGCTGTAATTAACGGAGCGCTACAATTGACGGAGCGCTACAATTGACGGAGCGCTACAATTGACGGAGCGTTGCAATTGACGGAGCGTTGCAATTGACAGATCTTGCGTAGAAAATTCCTCGCAAGATACGTATACGTAAGCGTTACGCACGAGTACTCTACGTCTTTTACTTCTATTAATTGCAGCGCTCCGTTAATTATAGCGCTCCGTCAATTGTAGCGCTCCGTTAATTGCAGCGCTCCGTCAATCGCAGCGCTCCGTTAATTGCAGCGCTCCGTCAATCGCACGCGTTGCAAAGAGCAAGGCATTGCAAAGAGCAAGGCGTTGCAAAGAGCAAGGGAATTACGCGCGGCTCTAGGGTACGGCAATTACGGCGTAAAGAGCGGCGCAAAGAGTAAGGGAAAAGGTCGGGTACTTCGCCGAGGCGCGCGGCGTAAGGTCGGGCGAGCTTTCGTGTAGGGTCAGGCGAGATTCCGCACACGGTCGGGCGAGCTCTCGCACAGGGGGGGGGGGGGGGGGGGGTAGGTCAGCTTGACTGTATACACGGTAGACAGCATGGACAGCGCGCAGCGGGCAATACCCGTCCACTGAAGGTGCTGCGTGTGCCAGGACTTGGGAGGGCGGTGACGAACCGGCTGCAGGTGGTAGGGCATGCCGTCGGGCCAACCGGCCAACCAACATCCAACTCACGGGCAGCAGTGAACAGGCTCAGCGAGGACCTGAGCGCCAGAGGTAACGATAAGAACAACGAGGGCAAAGCAAAGCAGCCATGTCAACAGAAACGCGCAATGACTGTACGTACAGAACCGCACCGGTCGAACAGCTTCTTTTTTGCTCTGGCGTTTCCCCTCTCTTGCTTTCCTCATCCTCACCCTCACCAACCCTCGCGCCCTCATGATACACCAACAGCAGGAGCCCCAGATTCATCAACAGCAGCTCAACACGGGCAAAGACTCGACGCTACCTACTCTCCGTCTTTCATACGCCCCTTCTCTATCCCTCTCCCCCCCGCCACCGTCCGCTCAGCTGCCGCAGTTCATCAAATCCACCGCCCGACCTGACGTTTCCGTCCCTACCTGGAGAAGAAAAAGCGTGAGCGACTAGGCGCAACTGCCAACCAAGGTCCGTGGGCCCGACGCAGAGGCAGCCCAATTTGCCAACCCCGTCCGTCACGCCTGACCCTTTCGTCATATTTGCTCGAGCGAGCCTAACGAGCTACAGTACCAGGAACCCAGGCTAAGAAGCTCGCAGCTTGTCCCTCGCCGTCTTTGCTTTTGCCCTTGTCTCTTGGGGCGTGCTCGTCCCCTCTGCGGAAACCCAAGGTACCGTCGAGCTCGGCGATTCGCTAGCAAAGCAGCTCATTCCAGCGGTAAGAACATTTGATGCCCATCGCTGCGTGCCATGCCCCCTGGTAGCCGCTAGAGCTACAAGCACGAGGTCTATTCTTTTTTTTATTCAACACTCTGCTCCCTCTCTCACTTGTGCGATTGCGTTGCGATCCCCCTTGTTAATAATCTGAAGGATAGTGCCCTCAAACCATCAGCAGACGCATTTCAAACACGAAGCGTGGTGGACCAAGAAGAAAAGAACCGATTCGCCTCGCTCCTGTTCTGCGCCAGATATATTTCATTCTTCGACCGGCGGACCACTTGCTTGCTGCACCGTGGGGGCCGTCTGGATACCCGTGGATCCTGCAAAGTATCGCCTCTTGGAAGCAGGCCCTGTCTCGCGGCGACCAACCTGCCCAACCTGCCTGCTCGTCCACCGCCCATACTTGCCGCCACCCCCCACCAGGTTGGTACTTGCTTCCAGTGGTCCAAGTACCAGACCTACGTTACCGCTGGAGATAGCGACGGCCCTGGGCCGCCCTCTTGCTGCCTTACGGCCCTTATTACTGCTACCAAGCCCAGCTGGGCCCTGATCCGCCCGGCACAGGGAGCCCACTCGCCATCGCCATGGCTCCCACCGCCACCGCGACAGCGACCGCCACTCCCGCGACTTTTCACAACCGCCCAGCTTTCTCCCGCTCGCTGCGCAGGCCAGCTCCCTCGGCCTCGACTCCGGACCTCAACTCCCTCTACGCTGCTCAATCGAGGCTCGCGCCCCCGGGCCTGTCACGCAAGGCGTCGCTCGTCGCCCTGACCCCCAGCTCCCTCGCCAGCATTCCCGATGTTAGCGAGAGCTACGCCCTCGACTCCGTCCTGAGCGACTCTTCCTTCGCAATGGCTCCCACGACGCCTGCCCGCTCGTCGGCCGAAGACGTCAATGTCGGCGAGCCCGTCGATGTTCCCGGTGGCATGCATGGCCTCGTCCGGTTTGTCGGCTCCGTCCAGGGTAAAAAAGGCACCTTTGCAGGAGTCGAGCTGCACTCGGATTTTGCTTCCAAGGGCAAGAATAGCGGCGATGTCGATGGGTAAGTATAAGCTCGCTACACTCTCGTGATCCAATTTAGAGCAAAGCTGACCATCTTCTCTTCCTTGCCCTTTAGCATCTCTTACTTTTCCACCACGGTCCCTGGCGCGGGCATCTTCGTCCCCGTTAGCAAGATCGCACGCAGAACACTATCCAACGGCTCCTCCAACATAGCCTTTCCAATCACTCCTACATCGAATGCTCCTTCGGCACTGAGAAACGGGGGCCACCTGACAAGCCTCACGCCTCCTACTCCAAGCTTGTCCAAGCTCAGCGCTTCAGTCGGCCCCGGCGCCAGGGCGCCCAGTCCCAAGATCAAACCGCCTAGAGCTTCGCTGCCTCGACCCGAATCTCCCCTTCGCCGGGGGCAAGCTACGCCTGGGGGGAGACCGTCGATAGCAACCCCAATGAGGACACCCGCGAGGTTCGGAAGTCCCACAAACAGATTTGCGCAAAGTGTCCGCGGCACTGCTGGCGATCCCAGCAAGAAGCTGCCCAGACTCGACACGAAACCCGTTCTTGGTTCCCGGAGCGCTTCGGCAATGGGGCCACCCATGAACTTTGACGAAGACCCAGTGCCCGGCGGGCTGCAGCGAACAAAGACAAACGGTAGCAACGGCTCTGTCTCTTCGCTGGGCGTCAAGATGCATCGCCCTGCCTCGCGCGCGCAAGCTGTCAATGACGACGAGATTGAACGCCTGCGTTCTCAGCTCGAGGATCGCGATCGCCAACTCAGGGAACAGGCAACGACCTTGGCAGAGATGGAAAGCAGCCTTGTTGAGCTCCAGACACTCATTGAGCACCCAGACATGCCTAGGCTTAGAAAGAACAGCATTGACGACAAGGACGCGGCTCAGCTGCGGCACATCTTGCGAGAGAAGAACGACAAGATCGCCATGCTCACCGCCGAGTTTGACGCTCACCGCGCAGACTTTAGAAGCACCATTGACACCCTCGAGCTGGCGAGCGCCGAGACTGAGAGGGTCTACGAGAAACGCATCGAGGAGCTCATGCTCGAACTGAGGGAGTTGGAGTCTCGAAACCTCGATGTAGACTCAGTCGCGACGCAGCTCAAGCAGCTCGAAGAGCTTGTGCAAGAGCTCGAGGAAGGCCTGGAAGATGCCCGTCGTGGAGAGGCAGAGGCCCGAGGAGAAGCCGAATTCCTGCGTGGGGAGGTGGAAAGGACTCGATCAGAGCTCCGCCGTGAGCGTGAAAAGGGAGACATCAACTCTAGTTCTCAGGGTGACGCTACTTCTGCATCTAAGGAGTTGGAGCAGAAAGAAGATGAGATACGGGGCCTCAAAGCAATCATCCACTCGCTTAGTCGAGACTCTATTCCGGGCACAGATGCCCGGGGCTCTGGACGGCGTCCGTCTCTTAATGGCGCAGGCGACGACGCTACAGATGGGAGCCATGCTCGCGACAACCTGGAAAGACAGGTGGCTGAGCTCCAATCACTGTTGGACCGAAAGAATATGCGAGAGGAGGAGCTCGAACATGAGCTCGACGCGCTCCGGGGCGGAGCACTGAGCCCGCACGGAAACCCACTGCCCGCCCAACGATCCTCCCAGAGAGACTCGCGAGACACCGTGATTCCGGTGCGGGCGCATGGCTCGCGAACACCTGAGGCGATGCGCAAGCCAGGGCCCGGGCTAGACACCATGCACGAAAGCGACACTCACTCATCTGCGACGGAGACGAGCACGCTATGGTGCGAGATTTGCGAGACGAGTGGTCACGACATCCTGACGTGCACCAACATGTTTGGCCCCGACAGCGCCAAGAATGGTGGTGAAGTCAAGGCTAGCAATGACGTCTTCAGTTCCTCATTTAAGCCAGAAGGGCAGCTCAGCGTCGCCGATGCGCAACCAGCACCTCTGTCCCCCACCAAGGCCAGGACTCCAAACCAGTCGCCCGTCAAGTGCAAGACGGTAGCGCAAGTCAAGACGCCAGTCAAGGTGATGCCCAATCCCATGGAGTCTGGGCCAGTCGCCGGCAAGGAGAGCGGCGTGGTAGACGCGAGCAAATGGTGTGCAATCTGCGAGCGAGACGGCCACGACAGCGTCGATTGCCCCTTTGAGGACGCGTTCTAGGTAACATGTTCTCGCCGGCTGCGCGCGTCTCTTCGCCGCGCGCAAGAAGTGTCTGCAAAGACTGCAAACGCCGTAGGAGTATGGGGATTGGGAGGCTGCTGAGTCCATCTGCGGAACCGCGAGGCATTACTCGGTACAAGGCATTCTTATTATCAGTGATACCACCATGTCCACTCTTTGTTTGGGTGGAGGATGGTCTCGTTTGCAGGAAAGAAAACTGTTGTTATGACCGGCCGACGCTTGTACTGTACGGAGTAAAGCATTTGATATCACGAGAACAATCGCATAATGGCATGGCTAATCGGCGCGATTGTCGTCTCGAGCCGCGTGATGGCCTTGATACTGGGATATACTTGATCCTGTGACACGCGGCAGTGGAGAGAAGGATAGTCGTGACGTGCCAACTGCGGGAGGCGCGTCTTGGCGCTTTCGCGTCGTCTTTGAGATCTGACGGATAAGTTGCTATGCAAGGCCCTGCATCTCTCACAGGCGAGCGCTAGCAGTAGCAGTCCGAACCTCGGGCGTCATGCTGGGGCAGCGGGTCCCCATGTTAGACGTCTACCTTGTCCCGGTGCGGCCGCGCCGTCTCGAACTGCGTCCGGAATAGCCCGAGGGGGCGGTTCGGGGCCCGGACAAGATGGATCTTGGATTGTCCAAAGAATGCGACGACGGTCCATGTGCAACGATTGTCAATGACGTGCGCGGCGGGTGGAAGGCCATGGATGCCGAACGATGCGCAATGGGAGGACTCGGAGAGTCGGAGGTCGTGCATTATCAGCACAGCCACAGCGTCGACATTCTTCGATGGAGTTCCATGAGGCGCAACGCGCATTCGAAGGCAGACCGGCCCCTCCTCCCCCTGCAGCCAGACATGCTCTTTTTCAACCCCCCCCCTTCTCAAGAGCCTCTAGCACGCCCGTCCGCTTTCGACAAGAGAAACCGGTGCGCACCCAAATCTGCTCCAGTTAGGCCTAGGATAGTCGCCGTCCCGGCAAGAAGGAAAAAAAAAAAGAGGCCCTTTCATTCTTCTCTACGCTTCTCTCTACCAGCACTTTTCTTCCGTCACATTTCCCCCCTCCTTTGAAAGGAAAAAAAGGTCTGCAATTTCTCCTTTACTTGTCTACTCTCGATACCATACTCCTGCGTTGTGCAAGGATTTCATCTCGTCGCCGGCAACCCTTGCGTTTGGGTTTAAGGACGGCAAAGAGCGACTGGGGAGGAAAAGTACCTACCCAGTACACTGAAGCAAGGCCCATTTTCCCCTACAGCTTCTGCACCTTGGCCCTTTTTTCCCTCTCACATCCGCTCGCTGCAACTTCGCCCCCCCTTACGCCTTTATCCCTCGTCCCTGTTGTTTGAGCCGAGTACACGGCCTTTCGCCTCCCGCATCCTGCCTCGCTGCTTCAAGTTCCTTGCCAAAGGGTAAGCTGCCTCTTCACGTCAGCTTCTTTCCCGGTGTCGTGGGCTGGTTTGGGCCTTCCGGCGCGGATGAGGTCAGCAAAGTAAAGGCTGGCTTGGCTGCCTGCATCGCCTGGAAGCTTCTTGCGGCCCACCCGAAAACACAACCCCCCCTTCTTTTGCCCAACTTTACCAGCCAAGGTTATTTGTACTGACTTTCAGACTCCTCAGAGCGCCGTCTGCAATCCCCATAGCGTCTCGATTTTCTTCTCCGCCGCCGGTGTCGATTTTTCTCTTCTCGAATTTAGAGCAACAACCGTCAAGACTTTAGATCCCTCGGATCGCCATTCAAGATGGTCAAGGAAACAAAGTTTTACGACACCCTGGGTGTATGTCGCCTCAACGGACGTCCTGGACGTCGCCAAGCTAACTCTCGCGCCAGGTCTCTCCGACAGCAACGGAGCAAGAGTTGAAAAAGGCTTACAAGATGAATGCGCTCAAGTACCATCCTGGTAGGCTTTGCTGATTCGGAAGATTTGCGATGAGGACTCCCGCTGACCCGTCATCAGACAAAAACGCCCACAACCCCGATGCCGAGGAAAAGTTCAAGGAGGTTTCCCATGCCTACGAAGTCCTCTCCGATTCCCAGAAGCGACAAGTCTATGACCAGTACGGCGAGGCCGGTCTCGAGGGCGGTGCTGGCGGCGGCGGCGGCATGGCTGCCGAAGACCTGTTCGCCCAATTCTTTGGCGGCAGCGGCTTCGGCGGCATGGGCGGCATGTTCGGAGGCATGAACAACCGCGGTCCCCCCAAGGCGCGCACCATCCACCACACTCACAAGGTCTCGCTCGAGGACGTCTACCGCGGCAAGATCTCCAAGCTTGCCCTGCAACGCTCCATCATCTGCCCCAAGTGCGAGGGCGCTGGTGGCAAGGCCGGCGCCGTCAAGACCTGCTCCGGCTGCGACGGACACGGCATGAAGACGATGATGCGCCAGATGGGCCCCATGATTCAGCGCTTCCAGACTGTGTGCCCGGACTGCAACGGTGAAGGCGAAATCATCAAGGAGAAGGATCGTTGCAAGCAGTGCAACGGCAAGAAGACAATCGTCGACAGGAAAGTTCTCCACGTCCACGTCGACAGGGGTGTCCGCAGCGGTACCAAGGTTGAGTTCCGGGGCGAGGGTGACCAGGCCCCTGGCGTTCAGGCGGGCGACGTCGTCTTCGAGATCGAGCAGAAGCCTCACACGCGCTTCACGCGGAAAGAGGATGACCTGCTGTACAAGTGCGACATTGAGCTCGTCACGGCGCTGGCCGGTGGTACCATTTACGTTGAGCACCTCGACGACCGGTGGCTGAGCATTGACATTCTGCCGGGCGAAGCCATTGCTCAAGGTAGGCAGACTTGCGCATTTGATGCGAAGCATATGCTAACGTGATATGTAGATTCGGTCAAGATGGTTCGCGGCCAGGGTATGCCGTCGCCCCGCCACCACGACTTCGGCAATCTCTACATTCACTTCAACGTCGTCTTCCCCGAGAAGAACTGGACGGCAGAACCTGCCGTTTTCGAAGAGCTCCGAAAGCTGCTACCCGCTCCATCCCTCCAGAATGTTCCGCCTGCTGAGGCTATGACCGAGCCGGCCGACTTGGAGGACTTGGACAACTCGACCCAGAGCCGGGTCTTTAGCGGCGCCGGCATGGGTGAGGATGAGGATGAGGACGGCCACCCTGGCGCCGAGCGTGTGCAGTGCGCTTCGCAGTAAAGCATGTGAAAATGAGATACGCGAGGATGATGATGAGAGCTCGGGCGCATGGATGCAGCTTCGTTTGACGGCGACGAGATCAAACACCAGATTTAGATGCCCGCAGTGGAGCGGAGGCCAGTGCATACGCACGTTTGCCGTCTAGCGATTCAGCGATACCATGATTGGAGAGGGGGGGTAATGGGCGCTCTGCACGAGGTGGGAGGAGCGTGGCACATGGATGCATTGGGTCCAACAAGAGGCTCCGAGCATTTGATCTGGATGGCGTTAAGAGGATATAGACAATTCGATGCGCTTGTAGTTGCAGACCTAGACCCACGAATATGATGATTTCCGCGACTTTTACGCTGTGTCAGTAATGCACCATCATTACCTCTCTGGTAATCGAGTATAAGTAGGCTGCGTAGGACGACCTTGATCATGTCTTCAGATTACTCTTCGGCTACTTGTGCCATTTCAGCCTCTGCTTCCGCAGCAGCGTCGCCGTTTGTAGGCTCGTCTTCTCCGCCGTCCGACTTTTTGCGCAGATGTTCCACCGTGTACAACAGCCGCCGAACCTCATCTTCCGATGCGTCTCCTTCATTGGCCTCGACCTCTTCGTCGTGGAAGGGGGTTTCAGTGTCGGTGATGAGCCTTGAGTTATCGGTGGTGAGCGAGTACCCGTGAAGGCTCTTTGCCGACGTCTGCGCCGGGTCCATGGCGACAACGAGCCTCGGCCGCGCCTCGTCCGCGAGGGAGACGGAGAGGTGCATGGCGTTGGCGGGGAGCTGGATGATGCTGGGGTGGTGAAGGGCGTTGTCGTCGGTGAGTTGCCAGGTGAAGATGGCAGGGACACTGAGTGACCGTACGTTAGCTTACGGTGAAAGGGATTCGGAAGCGCTTTGGGCTTACCCTTCGCAGATGGCCAGGATGTAAGTTAAGGGGCCCTCTTGGGACGGATAGACGAGAGAGGTCAGTCCGCTGACGGCCACTTTTGTCGTCTGCGGCGCAACCTTTTGCGCGAGAGACAGGACGCTCGCGCGCGAGAGCTGCTCGCCGGCCTTCCAGTCCCAGACAAAGAGCTCTTCATCGCCGCCGCCCGAGACGAGGACGTCGCGCCTCGAGGCGGGCACGACCATGGCGGCGACGAACTCGCGGTGGCCGAGGCAGAAGCCCTCGATGACGTGGGCCTGGGGCGCGTAGCGCGAGACGCGGACGTGCTCGTCGCGGTCGCCCGTCAGCACGTACGCGCGGCCGCCGCTCTCGCCCAGCGCCAGCGCCGTGAGCATGGACACGTGGCCCAGCAGCAGCGTCAGCTCGAACCCGGGCGCGTCCTTGGGCTGCTCGGCGGCGGCGAGGCCGCGCTCCCGGCGCAGCTCGAGCTGCCGCTGCTGGTTCTGCAGGGCCTCGAGGTTGCGCTTCGAGTGCACCGTCAGCGTGTTGGCCGCCGGGGCTGCGGGCTGAGAGACGGCCGCGGGCGATGTCGTCGGGGGCGAACGGGCTGCGGACGAGGGGGATGGGGGCTTCGGGATCAGGGGGAGGGCGTAGACGTCGCCGAACTTGTCGGCCGAGATGATTTGAGAATCGGGGCCTACGGTCACGGCGCTGGGCCGCTTGGGCATCGTCCTTGGTGGCCGGTTAGCTATATTGTTTCCCCCTCGCAGCAAGACGTGAAGAGCGCGATCGATACCTTTGACTGATTGCCTTCAAGCCTCCCTGGCCGTCGTGCTCAAAGACCCAGATGATCTTGTCATGTCCCGACACGGCGAGCACATGCCGGCCGTCGGCGGTGCTCGTCAACTCGGTGATGACGGGACGGTCCGGCACGCGACCGAGCTGCTGGCGCTCCCGATCCGACTTGTTCTTCTTCTTGTTCTTCTTATCATTGGCCTTGCTGCCGCTGTCGCCTTCGTTTTGCGCCGCGTCTCCGTCGGTGGCCGGCGTTTCGGCCGCAGGCGTCGCATCGGCATCACCTGCAGGAGGAACCTTGAGATCCTTGCCGTCTCCCATCTTTTGCCTCTTGGCCGGCGGCTCACTTTCATCGACGTCGCGCGCATCGTCGCTGGCGGCTGCCACCTTGGTGGCGTCTGGATGCTGCCATGTTGAGATGTGCTTGCCGTCCAAGAGACTGAATGAGTGGATGCTGCCCCCGCGCGCAGCAAAGAGGACGTCGCCCTTGGCGTGCAGTCGATTATACGGAATCTTCATGTCTGCGCGCATGAATCGACGAGCTGACTTGTCTCTGAAGTTGTGGCTTCAGACGGCCTACGGTCATGAAATGTTCCTTCATCCAGTGAGCCGCGACTTTTTCCCCGTTCACTGAGCTAAGCTGTCGATAAGAGGCGTCGTGAGCTGAGAGAAGTAGGGGAAAAAATACATCCCGCATGTACCTTGGACCGACCTCAGATCTCAGTCTAGTCCAAACAGAGACTAGCTTATTACGAGCCCTAAGCACAACAGCGCGCGATTCCGACACACACACTTTTCGCTTGTCGGGCGGGACGGGGAGAGGGAGAAAAAAAGGCGAAATCTCGGCCGCCCGCGCAACCTCTTCCTTTGCCCACCCGCAACACCACCACTCCCCCCCAAAGCAAATCACCAATTCTCCCGATATACCACTTGCCCTTAAACATCCTGCCTTCGTAACAAAAGAAGTCATGGGGGGCAAGACTGCGAACAAGGCTGGCTACTTCGACAAGCTCAAGGGCTTGTTGGAGGAGTACAAGTCCGTCTTCGTTGTTACCATCGACAATGTCTCTTCGCAGCAGATGCACGAGATCCGCCACGCCCTCCGCGGCAAGGGCGTCGTCCTGATGGGCAAGAACACCATGGTAAATTGCGACCTCCCAAATTTCGGGCGACGGCTGGTCGTTAAAGATAATGGTCGCATGGACTGACCGAGGGGACTCTTTGTCTAGGTTCGCCGTGCCCTCAGGACCTTTGTCAACGACACCCCCGAGTACGAGAAGCTGCTGCCTCACGTCAGGGGCAACGTCGGCTTCGTCTTCACCAATGAGGACCTTAAGGAGGTCCGCGACCTGCTGCTGTCCAACCGCGTCGCCGCCCCCGCCCGTGCCGGTGCTCTGGCCCCCGTCGACGTCTGGGTGCCCGCCGGAAACACTGGCATGGAGCCCGGCAAGACCTCCTTCTTCCAGGCCCTCCAGGTCCCGACCAAGATTGCCCGTGGTACCATTGAAATCACGACCGACCTCAAGCTCGTCGAGGCCGGCACCAAGGTCGGCCCCTCCGAGGCCACCCTGCTCAACATGCTCAACATCTCCCCCTTCACCTACGGTATGGGCATCGCCCAGGTCTACGACCAGGGCCAGACCTTCCCCGCCGACATCCTCGACATTGGCGAGGATCAGCTCCTGGCCACCCTGGCCAAGTGCATCACCACCGTCGCCACCATCTCCCTGGCCCTCAACTACCCGACCCTCGCCTCGGCCATGCACTCCCTCGTCAACGGCTACAAAAAGCTCCTTGCTGTCGCCGTCGAGACCGAGTTCTCCTGGCCCGAGATCGAGGAGCTCAAGGACCGCATCGCCAACCCCGACGCCTACGCTTCTGCTGCCCCCGCCGCTGCCGCTGCCGGTGCTGGCGATGCCAAGCCTGCTGCTGAGGAGAAGAAGGATGAGTCTGAGGAGGAGGACGAGGAGGGCTTCGGCGGTCTCTTGTTCGTGCCCCCGGCAGCCATCCGTGGATTTCGCGAGCTAACATTCGTCGCAGTGACTAAACGTTGCATCATAAGAACGGAGTCGGGCTGGCTTTCAACATTTCACTTGGGTTCACCAGATGTGGATCTGAAACGGGTATATAGATCGCCTGCTGGCCTACCGGCACTGCAAAACGATTACACGACACGAGAAGTAATGAAAGCCATGCTCCCACCAGCTTCCAAAATCCAGTGAAAAGTAATGATACATCTCGTTCTGCGCTCATGAAAAGGTAAGCCTATGCTCTCCTGTCAGTCTTGTCAGCAACCCTTTTACTTTGGATGATTATAAACTTTACATCATGAGCTTTTTAACCCTGAATTTTCCTGATGACACAACCTATCAACAACACCTTATGACCAAGCTGTTGCAATCACAATTCTGTTTGCTTTAACCATTCGCAATGGGTATCATGGCTAACAATATTCAAAGGTACATATGTCGCGAATGCGCCTCGAACTTGGACGGCTCAACATGTCTAACCTGTGGCCAAAATGCTGTGCCCGCCCACACTATCCATCAGACTTTCTCGCCAGGACTCTGCGCGCAACGTCGATGGCTTGGTCGGGCAGCCCCGCGAGTTTGGCCACCTTGAGGGCGTGACTTTGCCGGTTGACGCCCTTTCGTAGCTTGTGCACGTAAACGAATCCTCCTGCACCGTCTTCCTCGACGTCTGTGCAGTACGTCTGGATGGCACCCTCGTCCGATCTATAAAGACCTTCCTCCTCTGCCAGATCCACCACTTCATGGAAGTGCGTCGCGAACAGCGTCCTGCACTGGTTGACGCTGGCGAGATGGTGGAGACAAGCGTATGACACCGCCGTGCCATCCTCTGGCGTCGTGCCTCGTCCAATTTCATCCATGATGACAAAGGATCTGGGAGTTGCCTGTCTCAGGATTTGGGCCGTCTCGAGCATCTCCACCATGAATGTGCTTTGGTCGCGGTAAAGGTTGTCGGCTGAACCCACACGGCTGTAGATTGCGTCGACAATGCCCAGCTCTGCGTACGAGGCCGGGACATAGCATCCAACTTGGGCTAGGATGGTGATGAGGGCATTCTGGCGGAGAAACGTGCTCTTACCCCCCATGTTGGGCCCAGTAATCAGCCAGACGAGGCCGCTCGAAGGTGCTCCGACCATGCAGTCGTTGCGTACGAAACTTCGGCCATGCTCAAGCAGTCCTCCTTCGACAGTCGGATGTCGCCCGCCGATAATGGTATGACTAGTCGAGTTATTGAGCCGTGGACGCACCAGATTCTGCTCAATGGCAAGTTTGGCGAAAGAAGTCGCAATGTCAAGTTCGTCGAGGACGGCGGCGTTGCGTCTCAGTCTCACCAGGTTGCGAATGACCTGTTCTCGCAACGTCTGGAATACGCGTTGTTCTTCGCGTCTTATTTGCAATCGGACTTGGTCGAGACGCTGACCTAGAGTAGTCCATTCGGGAAGATGAAAAGAGCGAGTCGAGCGGCTGGAAGAGAGAGCTTTGATCTCGGCAAGATTGCGTGTGTCTTTCCCCTTGACGTGAGCAATATGCCCCAACCCTGGGGTCCATCTGAGGGTCAGACTCGAGGCTCCAAGGCGCTCACGCAAGGTCTCACTCAGTTGAATCTTTTCTTCCGCAAGCGCGCTGAGCTCGGCATGAAGTCCTGTGAGAACAGTGCTCGCCGTTGGTTTCATGATCCAAACCTCATTGTCCTCACCGTAGTAGTCGCGGATGGTTGTAGGGCGCTTCTTCTTTCCTTTTGGCAATGAGGATGAATCTTCCTCGGTTCCTTCTGAAGCAGCGACTTCTTGCGCCAAGGCCAATAATTGACTCGCCTCAGCTTCCTCAACCTCATGCTGATGAACAATGCCTTCTTCGTCAATGGCTTCCTTGATTTTCTTGGCGAGTTTAACTGGCTCTGTGAGATCAATTCGTCGGACGAGGTGTTCAAGAGAAAGGATTCCCGATCCTTGAGTAGCTGAGTTTAGGGCCCGAGTTAGGACCTTTACGATGTCTTGAGTGACCTTGATAGTATTGGCCAAGCCCAGCAGATCATCCGGATCGCCTCGACCTAGAGCGAACTTCTGGACGAGACGCTGAGAGTCATGACTTCGGCGAAGAAGTAGAATGATGGAGTCACGGACGTCTTCTTCTTGAATGAATTGCGCCACGATATCCTGCCTATCGTTGACAACCTCGAGAGAAGTGGACGGCGCGCTTAGCCATTCACTCAAGAGTCTGGCGCCACTTTTGGTAACGGTGCGCCGGATGGCGTGTAGAAGGCTTCCGCGAAAGGCGCCATCGCGAATAGTCTGTCGAATCTCCAGAGCGCGCATGCTATTCTTGTCAATATTCATGATGTGCATGCCTTCATGACGCAAGGGGGGCTGAAGTTTCATTGAAAGTCCCTGCAATCGGTCTTTGACGTAGTTGAGCACTAAGCCCCCAGCAGAGATCTCTTGCTGCGTAAATGAGTTTTTCGTGGCCTCGGGTACTTCGCCCTCGAGTAGAGGCGCCCAGTCTTCGACGTTGCGCAGCACACCTGCTGGTGAATAAGTGATGATGTGCCTGTCATCGGTTAGCATGGAGAAGATGCCATGATTACGCTGCTGTTCCAGGTCTTGGTCAAGTACAACCTCTCGAGGGGCTATGCGAGATAAGACGGACGGTAGTGAAACCAGGTCGGAGGCTTGAGTAAAGAAGTGGCCAGTGGACAAGTCTAGCCACGCAAGGCCGAGAGATTCGGGTTCGGCGGCAGATGAGGCATCGTCTCCAACATGAATCGCCAAGACGTAGTTGTTTGCGTATGGATCAATGAAGTTCTCGTCAATGAGCGTGCCAGGCGTGACGATGCGAGCAACTCTTCGATCGTGCATCAGTCCACCGGACTTTACCTTGTCTGCGGCTTCATTGGGGTATTCCTCTGCAATGGCGACGTAGCGATTGAGGTCTTGAACTAGGATCTTGAGATAGCGATCCAGTTGAAAAAAGGGGAAGCCTGCCTGTCAGGAACGCGCATGAGCCAAGTCGCTCGCAATACAATGGGGGTGGGCAGTACCATGGAAACAGGGCCAGCATTGGTCTTTTTGGTGGCAACCTTGAGGTTCAACAGAGGTGCATACTCATCTGCGTGCTCCAGATAAAGTTCGTAGAAGCCGCCGACACGAGTGAGCAGGACACAGTTGTGGAATCGACGCATATTGCGCCATGCCTGGAGCACAACCGTGGGATAGGCTGGGCCATCTTGAACGTCCTCGACGTGCTTCAAGGGCTGAGCTGCGCCGAGAGATCCTTGAGGTAGGCTGGACAGTTTAACTGTTGTCGTCGTCTTTTTGCCTCTGGTCTGTACGACGGCGATAGATTCTGCTTCGAAAGGCGATGTGCGACCGACGTACAATGAGGGACGTCTATTGACTCCTATTATACATGGACGATTGCCCCAATCACGTAGGCGACAGTGTAGTCCATGAGGGCGCTTGCAACGAAACATGAATGTCGGTTGGTCGCGTGGGTGTTCACTTGGACATTGATGCGACGACTGGCGAGAGCTTCAATTCATGTTCCAGCTGAATTCCAGTCGAAGTGGCGCTAGAGCCAATCGGGTGCCGGCAGTTTAGGCGTGCCGTTTGACGTGGTGCCCCGGTGCTGAGTGGAGGCTCTGAGGGTACCCTGGACCGGGGGGAGTCTTTTCGATAAAGTGCCCACGAGGCCAACTGCAATCAATGCATTGCGCAGCACATGGTGGACCGCAGCGTGCAGGTCTCGAGCCTCGATCTCGACTTGACATTTAGCCGGCCGCCTAGCGAGGGAATGATGAGTTCCCGTAGTATCTGCTGCTTCGCATCGATGGCTATGGTGCAGCATCTGATGCGTCCGGCTTCTCAGTGCTCCAAGCCACCACATTTGTCTCACTGGTACTCGCGGAACAGCCACAGAGTTGCAAAAGGATTCGAGGCTGTTCCTGGGAGAAGTCAGGTGTCGAGGTCAGGATGCTCGTTGTGCCGGCTCGAACCTGCTCACAGATGAGTTCGGACGGAAATGTGCGTCGCATAGTAGGGGCTTGGCGAGCAGCTCGTGTTGCAGTGCACTGCCCACCAGTGATGCGCCACAAGGATTGATTTTGCGACTTATTCTCTGCGATGAGATTGGATGTGAATATCGGCATCCCTTGAGCTGGTGATGGACTCGACTTTGGAGGAGAGGAGCATGACTGGTTCTTGCAAAAAGAGTGGGCATTTACGAAGAACTGGGCTCCCAAATAGGAAGTCGCGATGCCGCAGCTCTCGCGTAGGAAAGAGCACTGCAGAGACCATGACTCCCGAAATCCAGCCTGCAAGCCCGCTCGATATCGCCATCATCACGAGACAGATTTTGCTTCGCCCATTCAGTTACTTCTTTTACCTGAAAGCAGCGTCTGCCGCTCCGCACACAACCGTGCCCATTGCGACGGTGAATGACCTACAAGACCCTTTATTGCTCAGCCGATGTGCCGTGCCACCTAAGCTTCTTGCAGCAAGTCTGTCTCGGCACTCTGCGATCCACTTGATTGCCGATGAGGACGGCGCATGACCCAAGAGTACATTTTGCGAATACCTTACCAAGCATATACGTATACGAATACATTCAATTGTTATCAGACATTCAGACAAGACAGTCGTCTTGGTGAGTCGAGACCAGAACCAAGAGCAAGTGATTGATCATTTGCCATTTGTTGGAGGATTTGCCTGCTTGCCATGAATCAAATATCCCGAAGCTAACCTGACCAATCTGTGAATAGCGTCGCCGAATACTTCGTACACTCTGCTGCAACCAACCCCAGTTCCTTGGCCAGCCAACGACCTTCCGCTTCCCGCCCCCGCCGCCAAGATGAGGTGCGTAAACCGGCACCATGATGCATGCATCTTCAAGGCACCGTCCCACCTCGACTGGCCCGTCCCGCTTCCCCGCACAACGCCACGGCCCACGATGCCCACCGCTTCCCTCCCTTGAGAGCCGGCAGGTCACAGCATCACAACTTACAGAATTCAGGCACTTGAGACGGTCTCCCCCATTGTACCAACTTTTTGCTCAACTTACACTCTTAACGCGGTCCATCCATCCACTGCACCCCAAGCTGCCTTAGTCTGGAAGCTTTGCGAGCTGAGCTTGAGAGCTCCCCCCCTCCTCCCTCTTGCCCCGCGCCCTGGACGCATCGGCTTACTACCTCAGACATTTTACCCCCTCGCATTCTCCCGACCAACACAAGCTGCCATTTCTACCCGACACAATCGTCACCGGCCCGTGATCACTAGCTATATTTCCTCGTCGACAGCCACTCCGTACTACCGTATCATCCTCCCGCCCTGATCATCACCAACAGCTGCCGAATCCTGGCCGGGCCGGTCATTTGGCCCCGTCAGCTGCTGATCCGCTTTCGGCAGTCCTCTAGATCCCGTCGACCATATCTTGCCCCCTCCCGCCGGTTATTCGAGAGCATTTTCCACGGCCCATCGAGCACATCCGCAGAGGGGAAGCCAGCGTCGTCTATCAAATCGATCAGCGCCCCCAGCGCCTGGACACGCCTCAGAATTCTACATCATGGGTGGTGGTCACGATTTAAAAGACAGGAGCACCTACCCGCTCTTCGCCCAGAGGCCCGTCGGCGTTCCAAAGACGAGCATCCTCAAGAGTCGCATTGAGCCCTTTTACAAGTCGGGTCAATATGACAAAGTCAATTTGCTCGCGTACGTATTCTTGTCCAGGCCCCATAACGCCCCAGTTTCCTTCTTGACTCGCACGTTTCTGACGTTCACCATACAGGAACCTTTTCAAGGGCAGATTCTCAGGGAAGCCGCACGTGAAGCTCGAGGTATGGAGCGCTCCCGGACAGGAGCGCCCGACATTCAAAGAAGCCGTCTCCCATGATTTCAAAGAGACTAGCACCGGCGCCTCTTTTGGACCCTCGTGGTCGACCCATTGGTTTCGAGTTCACTTGACGGTCCCCAAAGACATCGTTGACGAAGAGCTCGTCGTTTTCGAATGGGATGCCGGCAATGAAGGTCTGGTCTGGACAGAAGATGGGATGCCTCTACAGGGCCTGACCGGCGGTGGCGAGCGCGTCGAATGGATCATCCCAAAGTCCTTTCGCGACAACAAGGAGCACATCATCTACATCGAAATGGCCTGCAATGGAATGTTTGGAAATGCACCCAATGGCAAGACTAGCATTGCGCCGCCTGATCCAAACAGATATTACACCCTCGGCAAGGCCACCATCGCCGCCGTCAATGTCCAGGCCCGCATGCTCTATTTTGACATGTGGGAGCTTGGAGATGCCGCGCGCGAGCTCCCCGAGAACTCGGCCGAGCAGAACCACGCCCTCGCCGTTGCCATGAAAATCATTGACACTTTCCAGGTCAACAACCAGGACTCTATCCTCAAGTGCCGCAAGCTAGCGCAGGAGATTATCGGTCCCGACGTCGACTCGCACAAGGTATACCAGGTCGGCAAGGATCCCGTTGTTTTTGGCATTGGCCATTGTCACATAGACACATGTTGGCTCTGGCCTTGGGCCGAGACAAAGCGCAAGGTTTGTCGCTCTTGGTCCAGCCAGTGTGACCTGATGGACCGATATCCCGAGGCACACTTTGCCTGTTCACAGGCGCAACAATTCAAATGGCTCAAGCAGTACTATCCCGGGGCTTTTGAGCGAGTCAAGAACAAGGTCAGGGAGGGGCAGTTTCACCCCATCGGCGGCAGCTGGGTCGAACACGACACCAATATGCCTAGCGGAGAGTCGCTCGTCCGTCAGTTCTTCTATGGACAACGGTTCTTCGAGGCCGAATTTGGCAACCGATGCCGGACTTTTTGGCTGCCCGATACCTTTGGATACTCGAGCCAGATACCTCAGCTTTGTCGCTTGGCAGGCATGGATCGCTTCATGACCCAGAAGCTCAGTTGGAACAATATCAACAGCTTCCCGCACACGACCTTCATGTGGGTTAGCCCGGACGGCAGCCAAGTCATATGCCACATGCCACCCTCGGAGACGTACACTTCCGACGCCGATTTCGGTGACCTCAGGCGCAGCATTGCTCAGCATAAGACCATGCGCGTTGACAAGTCTTCGTTGCTTGTGTTTGGCAAGGGCGACGGCGGTGGTGGACCAACCTGGCAGCACTTTGAGAAACTTCGTCGATGCGCCGGAATCAGCAATACTACCGGATCAATCCCCAAGGTCAAGCTCGGACTTACCGTCGACGATTTCTTCGATCGCCTGGCACCCAAAGCTGACGAGTTTCCAACTTGGTCTGGAGAGTTGTATTTTGAATTACATCGAGGAACCTACACTACGCAGGCAAATAACAAGCACTTCAATCGCAAGGCCGAAGTCATGCTGCGAGATGTCGAGCAGTTGGCGACGTTTGCTTCCCTCAAAAGCAGTTCTTACAAATATCCATCCGAAGATATCGACACGATGTGGCAGGCCGTCTTACTCTGCCAGTTTCACGACTGTCTTCCCGGAAGCTCAATCGAAATGTGCTACGACGACTCGGACAAGGTAAGCTTCTACTGCTATCCCCACCAAGACCATCACCTCACTGATTGCATCCAGCTCTACGCCGAAGTTTTCAAGACTGGTGAGAAGCTCCTCAAGGATTTGTATCAGAACTTGAACGTCTTCAACGCGCAGCCGTCTCAGCTCAAGGAATCGGTTGTGCTCAATACTTTGCCTTGGCACCGCAAGGAGATTGTTGAAATCTCTGAGACCGAGGCCGGTATCGCGTGCGGAGAGGGTCATCTGCTACCGCTACGTACCTTCAAGATTCAAGACGAAAAGCCTGCCGTGACGGTCGAGGAGACCACACATGGCTTCGTTTTGGAGAATGATGACCTTCGAGTGATAGTCGAGGGCGGCTGCATTACCTCGCTTTACGACCGTGTCAATAACCGTGAAGTCATCGAAAAGGGGGGCAAGGCGAACAAGTTTGTTATCTTTGATGACATTCCCTTGTTCTGGGAGGCTTGGGACGTCGAGGTCTACCACCTTGAGACAAAGCGGGACCTGAAGTACGGCCACACCAAGATCTTTGAGAGCAAGCCACACAAGGCAACGCTGGTCACCGACATTCAAATCAGTGGTCAGAGTTCTTTGAAGTCGTACATTAGCCTCTCTGCCTCCATCAAGGGCCAAGCTTCCCAGGTCAACTGCTCGGCCGAGGTGGACTGGCACGAGAACTCCAAGTTCCTCAAGGTCGAGTTCCCTGTCGAAGTCGTCAACAATGAAGCTTCGTATGAGACCGCGTACAGCATTACCAAGCGGCCTACGCATTACAATACTAGCTGGGACATGGCCAAGTTCGAGGTCTGCTGCCACAAGTTTGCCGATCTCTCGGAGCACAACTATGGCGTTTCCATTCTCAACGACAGCAAGTATGGTTTCGCCACCGCCGGCAAGACGATGAGGCTTTCACTTCTCCGCGCGCCCAAGGCCCCTGACGCCAACGCTGACATGGGTAAACACTCAATTCGTTGGGCCATCTTCCCGCACAAGGGATCCCTGTCTGCGGCAACTGTCAAGGCTGCATATGCCTTCAACAACCCGCTCAAGCTGTTGTCGGCCTCAGATGCTGCTGAAACCCTGGCCGCGGCCCCGATCAAATTGATCAACCAGGATGAATCAGAGTCGTTGATTGTGGATGCTGTGAAGCGAGGTCATGACGACGAGGACGTCAGCCGGCACGAGGGCTTGCGTGTGAACAAGGGCCAGAGTGTCATTGTGCGCATCTTTGAATCTTTGGGCGGCCGTAGCCGGGGCACGATTCAGACGACGCTCAATGTCAAGCGCGTAACCAGGGTCAACATTTTGGAAGACGAGCTGGACGAGGTCAAGTTTGCCGATGGCAAGTTCGCAGTGGAGCTGCGGCCTTTCGAGGTTGCCACTTTTAAGTTGCAGCTCTAGGTCGTGGATGAATTGAACGTTGCGATTCCTATCGTTGGAAGCCCCAAGATGCTGAAATGCCGATAGATGAAGGGACGGATCCGGATTCCGTAGACCTCGAGTCCGTGCTGTGTGTCCCTGGACACTGACTGGCTCCCGCAATGGCTCGAGGCTGTAGGGTGAGTCTTGCATTATGAGTTAAGCAGCTCGATCACCTGCTGCATCTGGGCATACTATTTACATTCGGGGAACAGCATCATTTTGCACACTTTTCCGCCTCCACCTCATCACTCCCCCCCTTTTCCCAAGTTCGCTGACGGCAGCATTCCATAACGCCAATGCACATGATTCAATGAGATAGTAGACTCAAAAAAAGACAAAATCATGGACATACGCAAGGAAATAGATGACCTATTCGTGACATGATGGCCAAGTTTGAGTTGGCGAGGTTAAGTCGGAGCCGAGGGTGTTGAGATGATCCGAAACAGCCTCAGGGAGACCCGGGTCGGTCGTCGTCGGGGAGCTGATCTATGACTTGCTCGACCAGTGTGATGAGCTCATTTATGTCGGGTCGCTCGGCCGGCTCGACCTTGAGGCAGCGACGGACAATCTCCCGAATTGGTTCACGGGGAAGCGCCAGTCGCCGCCGAGGACGCAGAGGCTGAGGGTGCCGCCGGTCTCGTCGGAGCGCATCTCAAAGGGGGATTTGCCGACGAGGCAGGCGTAGAGGGTGCAGCCGAGGGACCAGATGTCCGTCTTGGTGTCGATGACGGTGCCGGTGCGGACGTCGAAGAGCTCGGGCGCGCGGTAGGGCATGGTGCAGTGCTCGGCGGCCGTGTCCTGGATCTGCAGGGCCAGGGACTGGGAGGTGACGGGGACGGGCGAGGGCGCGACGGAGCCGAGGTCCATGAGGATCGGGGTGGAGCCGGAGTCGTCGATCATGATGTTGCCGGGCTTGATGTCACGATGGGCGTAGGCTTGCGGCTTGCCGCCGGGGCCGGACGAGGAGCCGAGCTCCGACTCCATGAGGGGCCTCTCCTGCTCGGGCTCCTCCTCCTCTTCTGTGCGGCGACCGGCGGTACCCATTCTATTGCCGCGGCGGCTGCGGTCGGCATGCGCAGCGTCGTCGTGGTCGAGATCCTCCTCGTTGCCCATGTCCATGCGCTCGGCGGGACCCGGGCGGTAGTGGTGCATGGCGCGGAGGGCCTTGCAGACGCCGAGGAAGAGGACCATGAGGCGGCGCTCGGGGAAGCGGGCGCGGTTGACGAGGTTGGCGTTGATCATGTCCTGCAGGTTGCCGCGGCGGTAGTAGGGGAGGAGGACGTAGACGGTCTTTGTGGCCTCGTCGGCGCCGCGCTCGGCGGCGACGGCATGGTCGATGGCAGGTATGATTGTCGGCACGTGGGCGAAGAGGCGGTAGGCGTCGACCTCGCGCATGGCCTGCTGGACCGACTCGGCGCCAAAGGGGCAGCGGATCTTCTTGAGGGCGAAGAGCTGGTGCGACGACGTGTCCTCGACGAGGTAGACGTAGGAGAAGCCGCCCTAGAGAGAGTGTGTGTGTGGCACGTCAGTCTTGGGCTTACGCAGCCTCGGATTGGGAAAAGGCTTATTTGGGCGGACGGACCTCGCCGAGAAGGCGTAGAATCTTGAAGCTCCGGCTGTTGACCTTGAGGGTCGGCGAGCCGGGGAAGCAGTTGAGGCAGTTGCCGAGGGAGTAGAAGAGGTCGAGCAGGAATTGGGCCATGGCGGCGGGCGCGGATCGGTGACAGCCAAGGGTATTGATTGGGGCGACGACGTCGAGCCGCCTTGATGAAGGGTGATGTCGCCGACCTTGAGGGAGGGCGGAGGATGAGGGTCGGGAGATGCGATGCGGACGCCGCTTTCTGGGGGGTGAGACGAGGATGAAGCCAGGCTCAAGCCAGCCCGTGCCGGCTGCGTGTCCAGTCTCGGCCGTCGCTTGTCGGGATGGACGTCGATTGGGGGCGTGTCACGTCCGGAAATTGGGCCCGGATGATGGAGATGGGCGCATCGATGTTGGCGCGGCCTCGGGGGAGATGAGGGAATCGAGGATCGTCGTCTGGAGGTAGGTAGTTGAGTGATTGAGGCGTCGTCTGTTGCTTCATTGTCGCAGGAAGCCGGAGCTGACGGCCGGGTACGGAGTACATGTACTGCATGGCTGCAGGCACAGAGGACAAAGTACCCGCAGGCCCCGCCTCTACTTGCAGCTGTGTTCGACTCGACATGGTCCAACAGCCAACACCAGCAAAACCTTGGCATTATCGACGCTCTATATTCACTACCTAGGTAGTAGACTGATGCTCGAGAGCATATTCACAGTAGGGTCTGGATAAACACGAGTTGAAATTAGGTGGTCGTGTGCATTTAGTGACAACCCAAATCCAGTTTCGGATGTCTGCAGCCAGCCTCGATTATAGGGTAGGAGCAACGTGTAACTATTATATTACGAGCTCTCATTATTTGGCTACGAAGTATGGGATTAAAAGACAGGCATCTTTGGCAGTAGTTCATGTCCTTCGCCCTGCCAAGGCCATGGTCGCTTCCCATCCCCTTCACAATTGATTGCGCGTGCATGCTGATCTAGGAGTCACGTTCGCGATTCAGACAATCTCATGGAATCAGGCTGGTCATATCAACTCTATGTTCGTTTCGCTGACTGTATAGGTGTTTCTTTGGCCAAACCAGATCCTCCACCACTTTAGAATCGACAACATCGAGGCCGAGTACTGCGGTCTTTTATAACCTGGAACCGGTCTTATCGGTTGGAGGCCGATTTGCAGAGATCCTTTGCAACCTTAACAATTGTCTCTGTTTATTGATTATCCGATTAGAAAGCGTTTCTCTTCTCAAGTGGTTCGATTTCGTGCTTACGAGTCATGGACTTGTCGATGCCACATTTCTTGGCGCACGGCTGCGTTTTCTGCTTAACCTCGTCCAAGTTGTTGCACAGAGTGCTCAAGGGACCCTTGCCGTCACAATCCAAGGCGTCCGACGCCTTGTAGAGACACGGAGCCACGCACTTGGCCTTCTTCAACAAGGGCCCAGCTTCACCGAGGAGCTTGCCAATATCCAGACCGGCCTCCTCGGCGGTCTCGACTGCGGCAAAAGCCACACTGGCGAAGAAAACGGCGGAAACGAACGAGACCTTCATCATGAAAGATTGGTAGAGTTTCTTGGTAGTCGTCTGATTGCTTGAAGGTGCTGCTGTCTGCTCGATGAAGATGCATCAGGAGTGGCCATGGCGGTGGCCATGGCCTTTTATACCTCGCGAGTCACAGAATGAACATCTCGCAACTAATGGAATTCCCAGAATCACAAAGGGGAATGCATGAGCCTTCGGCGGCCGTTACCTCCCATATCTGGCGTTGACAGTCAACAGGGCTTTCGTGGAGCAGACGGACAGCAGCGAATGCCAAGACGGGCTATATTTAACGGGTGAACACGGTACGTCGCGGCAGACATTCCCTCAATTACTCTTGGAATTAAGCCTTCGCCGTTGATATGCGTCACTCGGAGCCCGGGCCAGCTGGATGGCTTGCGAGCGGCAAGACAATCGACCAGAGTGCGAAGGTTATACCAGCGTGAGGGTTCCTTGAGCGCGCAGCTTGAGGTCTCAGAATCGAGGGGCCCCTGAGATGCGAACGGGGCACAGTGAGGCGTACGGCGGGCTGCAAGACTCTGCCATTGTCGCATACTTTTGTCTTTGTGCTCCAGAGTAGGACAATGGGGGTTTTGAAGCCATTCTGGTGTCAAAGTGGTGTCGTTTTGCATACGTGAGCAGCGGGTTAGCGAAGCCGCACGTATTTGCATCGACATTCTCGACGAGATAATAGCCGCTATTTTATATCAAAGTCGGGTCTAACCAATCTCGTGCTGCTTTCACGATTGTTTTTACTTGTTAGTTTGAGCCGTCTTGCAGGGCTCTACGCGTAAATGACGCGCAGTTGCCCGACAGCCCCCTTTGTTCCTGGCACGGTTCATCGTGTCTCGAATTGCCGCCCTTGCTGCATTCCAAGTAGCCAGTGACAGCTTGAAGCCAAGTTACCCGGAGGCTCGTGCCGTTTGCATGCCAACTGAGCCCCGTCGCCGCTTAGTTGGCCTCGAAGCCCCGGGACAGCCTCAAGACCCTGGGACAAGGTCGTCGCTTCGGTAGTTGGCATGCAAAGGGCCTCGCCCGTCTGCTCGAGCCTACGCTACACCTCATTTCGAACCAATGCTGCAGTCGGAATGTGCCGAGCAGGGCTTTGCTTGCGAAAAGTGGTCAACGCTTCGGTGCAACTGTGAGGGAGCAGTTACCATGGCCACACCCCCCTCGAATGCGAAGGCTGAGAATTCCCTCGACCAAAATCCGGATCCCGGATCTGCTTAGAATGCCAACAGTGCCAGGGTGCTCTTGACTACATGTTCCCTTTCTCACACTTGCAAGGGCTCATCCATCTCAACTGGCTGTTCGAATGGTCATGAGACTCTGACGATTATCTCGGAGGAAAGCTTTATACTTTGATGAGTACATTGCTTCGAAGCTTGGGCAAATGAACCTCCCCGTTGCCGTCTTGAAGTCTGCCCCATTTTCCAGTAGAAGCTCGAGTCGTGATTAAAGCCTAGATCTTCAAACGGGGGCGGCCTCATCACTCTGATCTGAGGAACTCGCCTCCAAAGCCTCAATCCTTTCTGAGGCATATACGCGCCATTGCCCGGTGTCGTGGCATACTTCCGTCTAGCTTGCACGTCGAATTCGAGAACCACCGGGATCCGCGTCTGGCAGAGTTGGGCGAGGATGCCGCCATGTTCTCCACGACTCGAACAGTCCCAGGAAGCGTGCTCGATGTCCAATTTGTTTTGGCCCTCTTGGCGGTCGCGCGGGAATGCCATGAGAATCTTCACGCTGAAACCGCCCGGAATATCTTCTTCATTCGTGGCTACTGGACATGGCCCTTCGTCAGCCGACCTCGGAGCCCTTCTCAGAGCCCTTCAGCTGCTTCCCGTGGAGAGTCGTGCCAGAACTCATGAAAACTGCGCGGTTTGCCGTGGTTAACTCGCGTTTCAGCCCATCTGCATCTATCATTCACACATATCTTCCGCCTATGTCCCCGTCCAGGAACTTAGACTTCTGCATGTGCTTGAATATTGCTCACGAAGAGTGCTCCGATATACGTTCCATGGTTGAATCCGCGCGTAGTGCTCTCCAAGAAAATTCCCTCAACCACACGGGGTATTTCCCGTTACGATTGCCCTTAGTATCGAGACTTTGACTACCAGTCAAGACTGGGACAGCGCGGCGTTGCAACTCGGCGTGTGGCAAGCCTCTCATTGGAACTTTCTCGACGAGCTCAACCGACTCTCCAAGGCTCGATCCGGCCGATCCCAAGACTCTGCGCCCGACTTTCTGCCTTGCATTCTGATTCAAGGACCCGCGTGGCAGCTGGTTATCACTACGCGCAAGGACTCTGAGACGATCTTTTGGCCCCGAATTGATCCTTGAGTCCACAGGCAGCTCGCAAGGCGTATATCGGTTGATCCATGCTCTCCAGCGCCTAAGGAGAATGGGTCGAAGACAAAGTAGAGTATTGCCTTTACTACCTTTACTTCCTCTAGCTTTTCTACTACCTTTGCTGCCTCTAGTACTTGCCCGGCAGCCTTATATGTACGATCGAAGCCTGAAACGATGGAGACCACTCGACGGTAAATATATCGCCAATTCCATGTCGTTGCCGAGCGCTATCATGCCACCTCATAAGCGCCAAGACGTGGCAAAGCGCGATCCGCCGTCCCTCACTCGACTGGAGGTTGAACCACTTCGAACATTGCAAGTGGACCGTCCCCTGTAATAAGCTCTTCTTGAGTATCCCTAAAAGTATAATTGACAAATTCAGTGTAGTACGATCCGAATCGAAAATGCTTGTAAATACTTTTGCTCCCATGTACCTTCTATTTGTGTGAGTGTGGAATAAGCCATCGCCATCCCTATATCGAGACTGACAATCTCCTCGGATTTTGCGTGGACCCTTGCGTCTTCTCCGTTTCCTTCCTTGACAAAGACTTGAGCCAGTGGCCAGCTAGCCCAGCAAACGCGGCGATAACAGCGAGAGCCCACCAAGAAATGCCTATGACACCGTGTTTCAGCCCTATGTCAAAGAGCCAAGCTGTAAGAAGGGGCCCAAAGACTCTTGCCGCCGCCGAAACACTCTGGCCAATGCCATTGATTGTGCCGAGCGTCGACTTGTTCGGACTGGCGGCATTGAGGAGCATGGTAGATGATGGCAACGCAAAGGAGCGTGCCACAGTCTGTATCGTCAAAAGCGCGCCAATGATGATCCACAGCAAGCTTCCGGTTGCCGGCATGGGCGGCAGCGAGGATGATGGCACGATAGACATGTAAGGTGTTGCGAAGTAGGCGATTGGGAACAGCAAGAGTGAATATTGGTAAAGCCTGATGAGACCGAAGTGGTTTTTCAACAGCGGAAAGAAGATCAGTTGAAGGAGAAGACCTGCCGCTCCTCGAATGGTGAGTGCCACAGCAATGTCGCCTGGTCTGAAGGAGAGACCGCCAGTGAAGGCGAAGGGTGCTTTCGGTTGGTAATCCTTGGGCACGACCAGCTTGTTATTAGCCACTGCAGGATTATACCTTGGCGTGGCGATGAAGACCAACAGCAGTGATGGATACGCGCTGACGTGAACCGTCATGAGCCATCGAGCGACCAGCGTGGCCACCAGGCGAAGGGTCCAGATGCGAGGAGACGGCGCCCTCGAATCAGCTCGCTTTTCAGCGTGCTCTGGTTGTTCTTCAAGCTCGAGATCCTTGTCGGCAAGCCTCTCGTACTGCTGCGCGCAACGCTTGAGCCCGAATATCCTCTTGAGCCCATCGGCAAAAGGAAGCGCGAGGCGGGCATTGACACCGTCAAGAGTCTCCTCTAAGCCAAAGGAGACGAGTGCGGCGCAGAGAATCAGGCACATTCCGTTCACCACGTTTGGAAGAGCAAATGGCCAGTTGGAAAGCCATCGAGCAGCGCCTCGCCCATGTTGACCTCCGCCGGATCCAAAGACTGTTGGGAAAGATCCTGCTGGATCAGCCAGCAAGCCTCCTATGACGGGGCCAACAATCGAGCCCACGTTAAAGGCAGCGGGCATGAGCAAGACGGCGCGAGACTCGAACCGGTCTCCGCTGATATCCCTGATCATTGCGCGCATCACGCCTTGGTTCCCGTTGATGAATCCGGCGACAAATCTCCAAAACACCATTGCCGCAAAACTCTTGGAGGCTCCGAGACCTAAACTGCCGATGCCCGTCCCGATGAGCCCGACGAGGATGACGTACTTGCGTCCCATATGGCGCGAGTCGGCCAGACGTCCCCATAGGATCGAAGTAAAGAGCTGCGGGCCCGCCACGACGGCGTTTAGAACAGAGAGTTGGAAGGCCAATGTGAAGACGCTCGAGTTGTTTCCATGCGGCGTCTCAAAGGACCGCAGCTGCGACACGACGTATGTTTGGAAACTGCTGTTGGTGGCTGTTTCGCAAAGTCGTGCCAAGAAGATGAGGGCGAGTTGGTCCTTGTTGGGCATGGTGGCCCAAGAAGCCGGAGCTGCTTCCTTGGCTGGGCTCGCATGAGCATCGTCTTGATCCTTGTCGAGTTGCTCGGTGCGGAAAGGAGACGCGAGGGCTGCGGAGTAGAAGATGGCGTCGTGGGATTTTTCGACTTGCAGTCCGTCAATGCTTCGGCCATCCGTTTGGGAGCGCATTTCGACATCTGCGAAATGCTTGGCCCAGGGGTTTCCTGTGCCTCGACTCCTGGGACAGTTGTCTTGACATGGCGCGTCCATGTTGCTTTCGCCCACTCGGTTGAACAGTCTCGCGTTTGGAAGGGCTGATCCTGCTATCGTCGGAATACTCGAGAGTCCGGGTTCACCGGCACTCACTCCTTGTTACGATGCGCCTTACAGGAGAGGCTCCCATTACGTAGAAAGGTTCTGAGGAAACGGGAACGGATGCCATGGAAGAATCACAGCGACATCGGGAAATAGGGATACAGCGGCTTGGATACCATCATAATAATGACTGCCCCAGAGGCTCCTGTTTTGCTTTTCTCTGCTGTATGTTACGAAAAGGGGCAACGGGCCCCACGGTCTCGGAACATGGCGTCGCGTCTGTCCCTGGAATGACGCTCGCCGCGAAAGTTATGACCTGACCGCGACGGAGTGCATCCTTGCACAAGCACAATTGCTCATCTCGGCCAGAGAAAAAGATGCACGGGGAGGAAAAAAGCAAACCCAATGTGCGGTCCTGATGATCCAGGCCGATGACAAGGTTTAGCGAACCGCGTCAATCTTACTCCTGAGGCTGTGTCTATTCAGTCCTGGGGCTGTGTCTAGATTCTGGAGAGACATACATGGCAAAATGTCGTTCAGTGCTACAACTCCGAGAGTTCCGAAACTGTGCCTGATGCGAGTTGTGAGGCCAAGTGCCCCTTAGCAAGAGGCCTCCCCTGTTTCCTCGACTAAAGCCTCATAACAAGAGGCACTTGTAGGACGTCTGCCAAATAATGAATCCGGTTTAGCTTGACCATTCGGGGTAAAGACTCTGATGTTTGTAATGAATGAGCCTAAGCCTACAAGTTGGGACTTTGTCGTACAGCAGTTTTGAGACATACCTTTGACTCTCGTGTCCTTCCACTCTGCAGCGCCGATGCATGCAGTTGTCTCCGGCGAGGAAAGCAAGGGAGGATGGGCTGTTACATTACTATGTCTTCGAGTGCAAAAAGCTAACGTCGTAATTCGTGCAAAATTGTCAAGTCGTGCTACCTCGGGCCAACGAATGTCATTCCCAATATGCAGCTTGGCTGCATGTGCTGTGTTGACCAGACGTGCCCCGAAGTTGCGGACAAACACCCGATCTTCACTTGCAGAGTGACGGCATTCTATGTTCTTAGAGGACATGGGATATGAGATCTAAACTCGACTTTGTTGGGTGGACTTCTGTTCTAGCCATGTTGTAATAACCCGAAAGCAACTCGTTCGTATACAGTATTTTCTGAATCAACGTTCAACTTTGCAGGTTCAACTGGCCTCGCCCTCTGGTATGTTGATTCGGACACTTGGATCCTTGGCTAGCTCGTCGAGAACTGCTTCAAGGCCTCCAACGAGGTGCATGCTTCCTGTGGCAAAACACTGCACTTCATAGTCTTTCATTAATAGCTCCTCTCGTACGTATTCGACTGCTTCTCGCACAGTCGGATATGTCAAAACGCTCTGATTCGCGTCGTCGCAAAGAGATGCCCAGATCATGGCGTTTTCCTGCTGGTAGTCTTTGCGCTTGCCGTTGGTCGCACACTTCTGTGTCATCGATCGGGCTTCAGGTCCAAATGTGTTGGCGTGGAAAGGTGCATTGGACGCCATGAGAACATGCGTAAAGCCAGGGCCGGCTTTATCCCCATGATGGCCATGTCGTTGACAGAGTTCCCTGTGAAGAACCGAGAGCATGGGTTTCGTGTCTCGTGCCTCCTGGTTGAACAAAAGAATCCTCGCGTCGGATCGCTTCCCCTTGATGCATGCTGAAAACCACTTGGCGGCCTTTTCGAGACTTTGAAGAGTATGTGCGCCGTCGATATACCATGCGCTCGTCCCAATCTGTCTCGTCTCGAAACGGCCGGGCAAGGGCTGCTGGAAAATCCCCCTTTGAACTTTCCTTTCAATGTCGCCGTTCGTCACCCAGCTTCCGCCTCGAAGCTTGGCGAGTGTATAAAGTGCGAGTTGACGGGCCAGGGCAGCATTGACACCAAGGCACCCGCTCTTGTCCATATGCTCAGGAGAGGCTGGAGGATCAACAACTAGAAGCCTGGTTCCCTTTTCTGCGGCTCGGCGTTGCAGCTCAGCCAGGGCTTCGTGTCGTTGAGGGATTGTGAACGCCGGAGCTCCGGCTCTCATGATACCTGACTTGTGCCACGCAATGCTTGTCAAGTCGTTTCCAAGAATCTCGACATGCTCCAGTTCCAGCATCGTGATGGCACTGACGATTGGGCGATCAATGAAATTTGTCGCATCGAACTCTCCTCCAATTCCGCACTCAAGGATAACAGTATCGACGCCTTCGCACACAAAGGCATGTATCGCCACCGCCAAGAGGCATCGGAAGAAGTATGGCAATTCCTCCAAAATACCGCTTTGAAGCAGTTCTTGCACCTTCTTCCAGACCTGGAAGAAGTAAGTCGCGAATTGAGACTCGGAAACTTTCCAGTCCGAAGTCTCGGTCACTTCCCCCTCAATGATCTGAATCCGCTCTCGTATTGTCCGTACATGGGGAGAGGCAAATATTCCGATTTTGGTCGGAGCGCGCCCATCCGAGAGAAACTGCGACAGGATCGAGGCCGTCAATGCCGCCGTTGATCCTTTGCCCTTGGACCCGGCAATGTGGATGATGTTGAGATGGTTGAGGCGAGCGGCCTGAGTTGAGAAATAAGCGTCAAGCCAAGATCAAGGAGTTGCGGTGGGAGTACCGGATATCCTAGATGGGTCATGGTATTTGAAAATAATGCAAGAGTACCTCGACACCAAGACTTGTCGGCAGATAGGGCCCTTTGTCGTGCAACCGCATTGCTCGGCAGCGAGTTGAGGAGGCGCACGGCATTCTACCAATTCAAAGTCAGCTTCAAAAACATGGAGCAAATGGGGGATCTCGAACTTCGAAGGTCTCGTCTGACATCTTGACGGCACAATCACCCGGGAATTCTGCTTGGTGTTTCCGTGAACCGGCCTCTCCTTTCCCAAGTGGAATCCAGTGATGCAGACCGTGCTTTCTATGACTCCAAGCTTTGAATAGAGAAGAGTTTCCCATCAGTCTACCCCGCTCTCCAAAATTGTCTGGATGACATCTTCGTGCATGCTCAGACGCAGCACATGGATTGTAGGACACACGGCGTGAAAGATGAGTCGCCTTTGACGGGGCATAGCTGCACGAGCCAATCACAAAGACCAATTAAATATCTTATTGCCTCACTTGCTTTTGAATGAATGGCAAACAAGGGAGTTTCGGCTGTTGGCCTGGCGCCTGCCGGTGCAATGCCAGCAGGACGAAGACTATTTGCCGTCAAGGACAGCCGTGAGCCACTAACTGAGTGGCACGCCTGTGCTTTGCAGATTTCGGCAGGTCTCTTTTTCAACTCTCCCCGGCATCCGGAGCATTTGCTTTTGTGATACGGTCATATTAGCCGGCCTTTGGATCGGCAAAGCCTGAGTTGGATCGAGAGCTGAAGAACGTTGCACCTCGCCGAGCTCCATCGGAACCGAACCGACGCCCGGGACTCCTGGAGCTGCATGGAGGCGCAGCTCGAGATGCAGTTATCCAATCACTGATGAGGTACTACATCGTGCCACATCAAATGCTGTAACCTCGGATGGTCACATGCAGTCATGCTGTCCGAAAAAACAAACACATCTCTGCGTCTTCTCCTGTTACCTCTCAAAACGCCGGCTAAGAACCTCGAGCAAGACTTCGCAGCTAACAAAACCATCTGACTGCGTTGACTCATAGTAACCTCAGCCGCTGAACTCTCCCGTACTGAAGTGTCAAGTATCGCGCCTGCTGATGGACTGGTTGGCCACCCAAGGACGGAGTCTTTGGCCAGCTCACCGTAAGTCGGACAATTAACCCTTTGGTTCGCAACCTGTCAGCAAAATCTCGCTCCCGCGATCTCTATGGAGGAAAGACCAAGACTTACAACTACATTGCCATTCGGGTCGACACAACTTGGAGGAGGCAGATTTTTGATGGGGAAAGACACGACCCTGCATTTGAGGCCGGGGCAGCATTGACTGTCGTCCTTGCACGGCTTCGTACCTTTCTGTATGCAACCGTGTGGCTGCGTGTGAGGATAAGGCTTGGGAGTATAAGTCTGCTTGGGAGGCTAAGGATTGGGACTCGGGGGAGTAGTATCACTCAGAACCACACCGCGATCCTTGAGAACGCTGGTAGACCCGAGTCCGACGAAAATGGCGGCCAATGCAATCGAGGACTTCATTTTGATAGCCTGATGAGCAAGATTGTAAATATTCAAAGCAGTGTATGCATGGCGCTCGGTTGAGAGTTGGGGAGACCGTCGCATATATAACATGACTTGTCGTATGCGTCGCTGGGCTCATATGATGTAACACTATCTGTTGTGCAGAATTCTGCAAACCCAGACAAATGGATGAAGGCTTACGATAGTCAACTATCTTTTGCATTCCGATCTAACGGATACCTGGAATTGACGTCACGTCCGAAATGGGTGTCTTACCAGCCACGAGGTGACTGGTCTTGCGGGCTTCAGAAAATGATCATGACCGTTTCTATTTGTTTTAGTGCGCCAGAAGTCGGAAACAAAACTGTAAAAAGCTGACGACTGTTTACCCGGCAAGAGAATAACATCTGTCACGGCTTTGGGACGAAAACCCCTCGCGCGCCGCACAATTAACCTGCGATGACTTGGTGAGAAAATTACATCACATTCTTAATCGATGCAAACCAACAGCGAGACTATCTTACCTCGAGCAAAGCACAAAGGCAGAGAGGAATGCTTGTCGACGACATGAATCAATAGAATCTTTGAGCGCCTGGACTTGAACCTTGCTTATAGCACGGTTAACTACCTGACCATTGTCCATTAAGCTTTACATGATGCCAAGGTTGTTCCTGGACGTCGCAGAGCCCAGCGATGATGTGTGGTGGTTGCCAGATGCCGCAGGTTCGGGACGGTCTCATTCAAGGAACCGAATACCTTACCATCACACTTGAGACTAGATAAACTCTTAATTGCACTTGTTTAGTTACGACTTACCATCTATTACTATCGTGGTGATACTTTTACTCAGGGTAAACGACTAAACGTCCTGTTTTCTCAGCCAGCACGAACCTAAGTCTATCTTACCCCTTAAGGATGGCCTCAGCCGTCGCACCGGCTTCTACATTATTCACTCAGCGGTAGCACTAATGATCCTGCAATATGGTCGATGCTTTGCACTGTGAAGCCAAGTTCCGGGCATCTTTCTGCAAACACAGACTGAACCTCCCTTTCTTACCCCGGCTAGTTTGCTGGCCAATCATGAAGTTCGCCTTTGATTGATTACCTAGACTGTCTCTGGCGAGGAAATCAAGTCATCCGGTCTTGGCCACTCTTGCATCATCAAATCCTGCTCGTCCAGAAGACTGCCGATTTTATACGAAAGGAGATCTAACATCTCGCCTTGTTCAATCCCTGCCTCAACTCGTGTAGATCTCTCTAACTCTCTTGAAACCCTTTGAAACCCGGGGCGTGCCACAAATCTCGTGGCAACGCTAGCTTGGGCTTTCGAAGCCTTGACCGATGGTTGTTGAGATGGAGTACGGCGATATTTGACTTGATCAAGCACTTTGTACAGTCTTTCTAGAGACTGCGGATCAGGACTCTTGACCGATTCATGTGTAGGGATTGAAATGTGTTTGAGGTCTTTCAGCCTCCCCTGAATTATCTCAGGAGACTTGTAAGAGCCGGGCTGATCCCTAGGGGAGTGCTCGATAGAGCGTCAAAGTCGCTATAGACCTCATGCATGGACTTCCAAGACCTGGGGCTTGCCAATGCCTTATCCAAGCGGGGTTCTATCTTCTTGAGACTATCTTGCAGACTCGCGGAGCCCTTGTCAAGCTTCTTAGCCCCTTGCTTGGAGAAACGGCGTTCCCGATGCACGAGAGACTTTATGAACGCGAGCTGCAATTTTCTGGGCTCGCCATGCACGCTGTCCCCATTTGAGCACCTACAGCACTGGCGAGATTGGCGTTGGTAAGAGATTCAACACTTCGAAGAGAATCTGAGCTTCTATTTCGGCCAAGGAGGGCAGCTCTGATTCAGGCACATCGTCGTCATGATATCTCTGTTGCTGGGAGCCAGGTCTGGCTTGTGAAGAAGTCTGCGCCGCCGCCGTTAGGAACTCCGTGACAGCCAACTTGGCGTCGTAAGCAAGATCTGATATATTGGCAGCGCGGGATTGAATGATCTTGTTCAGCCCGAGGCGTTCGAAATCAAGCTCGATGACCCTCAGGAAAGCCGGCTAATTGTGGCACAAAGTCGCTCGCGACACTATTGTCGGGAGCCGGGTTGTAGTCTGTATTCGAGGCGTACTCTGTAGCGCTCATCTCCGATATCATTTCTGGGATTGCGCCAAAGCTGAGCGTCTTGATCCTCTCTATAAGTTGTGGTAGCGCCTCAAGCTTTGACCGCCCCAGAATCTGCTCCCGTCGAACGCCACCAAGTGCAGGGAATTCATGATTGTGCGTTTGCCCAATATACGACCCTATCTTTTTACTTGCGTCAACGAAAATCGGCGTTGGACGGATGAAGTAGACCCAAGTATGCTGAGCATCTAGTGCCATATTCGGATCAAGCGCAGTCAAGGCGTAGAGACCTGCTACATCCATGTCCGCTGTTGTCGAGACATAATGTGTTGATTCCTTTATTCGCGGTGGCTGGACATGCTGAAAGATACCAAAGCCCCCTTCTGTTGCCTCTGAGTTTGTTGGCGAAAATCCACCCGCAGCACGTATCTTACGAGGCGAATGTGAGTCTCCGCAATACATCTGACCGTTTCGCCCAGAACTGTATGAAGTAAGAGACCAAGCATGAGGCACAGGGCTCGCGTTTGTGTGGACAATACACGCGCCATGATAGGCGGGCAAAAGCGAGGACGATGCCTTGAAAAGGAGCATGTAGCCAAAGTAACGTACATGTGAAGGGTTCAAAGCGAGTAGGAAGTGTCCCTAAGTAATGAAAAGGAACGCGAAAGGACAGCATCTACATGCATATAATGTGCTAAGGGGTAGTTTTACTATATGCCTAGAAGCTGGTTCTTGCCTCGAATTTTTCATTTTAAGCCTTTACTTAAGATTAGATTATTCTATATCTGCTATGGATTATAGGCAGATCCCTTGTAAGCTAACATGTGCCGTGTGGTGATACGAGACACCAGCTACACAGAGGCATAGGTTATTCCGGGCGATAGGACGTCGCCAAGGTGACATGAATGAGCATTGAGACGATAAATAATGGGCCTGAGGTCCGGTCCCATCTTTAAGATATTTGACCTTGGTAAAAGAAATCCGATAGCGAGGCCTACCATGATGAATACTGGGCTCCGGAATCCGAATCACCGAGAAGCCTCCTGACGTCTGGTGGAATTGTCTGTCCTGAGTAGGACATCCTACCGTGGGCATCTGACTTTTCCACTTGCCCTATTTGATCTTGACTCCGTCTGAGTCTTATCGCTGGCTACCGGGGGCTACCAAACGCTCGTATACACGTTGCTCGGCACTGACGATACGACATATCTCGGTTTCTCCATGCTGAGGTCTACATTTCGATTGAATGTCCACTCTGAGATCCAAAGCGATACGATTTGGTGGGCTGAAGTCCGCCGATCTTACGATGAACGGCCATTTCTGAGCACGGCTATATCTGGATTGTTGCGCATTGTGGAGAATGAGGCTCTCCAGGAGAGCTCCAGAGACTTGGACAATTGCTTGATCTCTAGTGATCATACACAACAGGCAAGGCCAAGCTTACAGAAGAGCAGCTCACCGGCGGGAAAATTCACGCCTCAAAGGGAGATGGAACCCCCCCAAAGGCCAGTCGCTAACCCTTAAAGCTCAGCACGACTAGAATTGGCCGTATGTGATACAAATCATGCGGCGTGAGACAATGACACTTGGAAGACGTTCAAGGCAGCTAACAAGGATGCAGCTCTCGACGTCAAAGCGGAATACTGAACTCGGTCTTGACGGCCAAGATCCTTATCTTGTGTCAGATCCCGGATCTCGGAACCCTTGGCACTTTTTGCAGCGATTGCTTGTAAGCCCGACGGCAGTTGTTTGCGTATTCCAGGCCGAGTTTCCGCAACTGCTCTGCCAAAGTGGTCTTCCAGCTCGCATGTGTAAGAGGGGATTGCGGGGGTTTTATAAGGGAACGCTGAGGAGTTCTTCAGCAATCTTTCAGCATGCATGATGCATAACCAACGAGAGTCCGGGACGCAGCAAGATCTTTCCGACTTGCGTCCACCCATATTGTAGCATCGTTACCTTCGCCAACAGAGGGGAAAAGGTCATGACTTCCTCCTGTTTAAATTAGGTCGTTGGTTCATGGAAGTTTTACTAGTCAGTCTTTGCTCATTGCATGCGTACTCTCCGATTCAGGGATGAGCGCTCCTACGGGCAGTAAGAGTGGTTACATGTAACAAAAGATAGGAAACCTGAATGCACGCACGCGTCGTTCAATGACTCTTGCCCGGGAGCCACCATCATCAACAAGCCACAATCGGTAGACTCCCAGAAGAGGCTAATCAGGGACATTGGCATGGCTAGCCAGAACCCAAGTATTCAACTTGGACAGATATAAGGCGAATCACAAGGCGGCGCCAAGGAGAGATTCACGCTACGTAATAGTTGGGGCTTTCCCCGGCGTCCCCTTGCCAGATGCAATTGGTGCCCTCTTAGCTCGCTGTCGCGGATTCATGTAGGCGACAAAGAGTCCAGGCACACAGCGTCTCCAGCCGATACATACATAACTTAATAGATCCCGTCCCCGATGTCTCCTTGGCTGACGCTGCGTCCTCGAACCTTTCCGACAAGACAGATGCGCGTCAGCCCGAGCGGCCATGCTTCGCCGGAGACACAAAAAGTCGCGCAACGGCTGTAACGAATGTAAGCGCAGACATTACAAGGTATGAGCAAGCCAGACTTCCCTTGATGGGTCGCCACCAGATGTTGGCTGAGGCCCAGTCGGGCAGTGCGACGAGAGGCACCCCGTGTGCACCAATTGCGCCCTGTCGGAGCGCGACTGCAGCTACCCACGAGCTGCTCTGGCAACCCAGAGACTGCCGGCAGACTTGGTCGGTGCAGGGTCCGCTGCCTCCAGTCCATCTGCTTCGGAATACAATAGCTTGCGCTCGTCGGAGTCGGTCCCGGCCACGCCGGAGTCCTCCGGAGCCGGCGGCGGGGCGGCCGGAGCCGATCTGGTCAACGTCGACCACATGAGCTTCTTGCTTCATTTCTCCATGGACATTATCCACGCCGAAATCAATGATGATCTCAAGCAGCTCGCCAAGCGTCTGACGCTCCAATCCGCTTTGGTCCAGCCCTTTCTCCTCCACGAGGTATTGGCCATCTCCGCCCGCCATCTCGCCACCATCGATGCGGCCAATGCCGTCTCGTACCGCCAGCAGGCCACCAGCCTGCAGACTCGGGCCATACAGCTCTTCAACTCGGTGGAAATGGTCTTCGACAAGTCCAACGCCGTTGCCGCCATCTTGTTCTCCTCGTACCTGGGACGACATGCTCTGGTAGACACCTTGACCAGCCGCGATCACCACATCGACGCATTCCTCGAAAAGTATGCCGATTATGCACAGCTGCACAGAGGCTTGCGTGTTGTTGCTAGTGGGGTCTGGCCGCTCCTCGCCGATACAGAGTTTAAGCCTCTTATGGATATGAATCCCGGATACGAGTATCTGCCAACTCGCGGTCACGAATTTGATGGCCTGGCCAAGTTCATCTCGGCCGATTCTGGCCTAGATCCCGAGTCTATCGATCAATGTCTCGATGCCCTTCGCTTCTTACAAATAGCAAAAGACGAGATATCCGACCCGCGCCCTCGCACTCTCATGCTTTTCATATGGGGCCTCATGTGCCAACAACCTTTCGTCCAAATGCTTCTTGAAAAGCAGCCCGTGGCACTTGTCGTCCTAGGCCACTACGCAGGCCTATTGCACTACGCAAGACATGAGTGGCAAATTGCGGACTCGGGTCGTTATATCTTTGGCCTTGTTTCCGATGCCCTCGGACCCGACTGGGCACAACACTTGACGTGGCCGCGGACAGTTTTCCAGGCTCGACATAACGTCCCGAATCTCAACTTGATTACCGATCCTGGACCCGAAGTCAAAAAGTTGAGATCTGCCTCTATTTCGTCCATGTTAAACTAGCCGCTCCCAGTGCCGCCGCGCTTCTGGTCCTCTCATGGCTTCAGAAGCATCACCTGGGTCCAATACATGTAGTCATAACCAAGCCGGTGCGCGTTCAAGAGTGCTCATTTTCTTCAACATGAAGAAATAACGCCGCTCTTTCCGGCTACTTTCCCAACGGGATGGAAATCGATGCGCGTGGCAGAGTCTGCCAATGGTGTGCTTTCCAGAATATCATCAATGCGTTGAGTGCGAAGATCTCATACAGCTTAGCCGATCAGCCGGAGTACGAATATTACGGGCAGTCACTCAACATTCTGCATGGATAGGAGGGTTTTGAGAGATTTGAAGGGTCAAAAACTGGCCGATAGGTTGACTTTTGCTAAACTGCCTTGACCTGGGTCTAGAGATTGGGTACCACAGCTTACGCCTACCAACTGCTTGGTAACGCCGTTTTGCGAACAAGACCTGACTTGGCAGTAGTCTACTCAATCCGAGCTTCCCTGTCACTGGCCGATCACATGTCCCATGATGACGTTTCGGTTCTCTCCAAGAGCTGCGCTGCGGCCTCGTCACCTGGCATTGCTTTCGGATAACCATTTTCTCGTTATTCAGAGTACGCAGATGGCCTGCAATGGTCCCTGTCACTCCCCTTTTCCATAGGCTGTGTGGAGGGGCCAAGACTTCGCGGCAGCTAACCTCTCTGCAAGGGTCAGTTGTTAACAGCGCTTAATAGAGCATCCCAACTCATCAAGCGTAACGTGTTGAGACTTGATTGTCGTGGATTGGATAATCGGTGGATATGAAATTGTCTTGGGAGGCGCATACAGGATCGCATCTACATGATGATTCGGTCCATGAGATATTGATATCCCGAATCTGAGAGCTTTCGGCGATCTAAACTAGACATAATGCTCGCTCGAGAAGAGTCCCAGTCGAGGTGGTGCGCATGCAGCTACCAGCCTAGCATATAGACACAAGCAATGAGAGTCAACTCTACAATTTCTCGTTTGAGACGCTATTCGTCAGACCCTCCGTTGTCGCTCCGATGATCTTATAAGATTGGCCTATTGAAGCTGAAGTAGGCCGTACTGAGATGAGTGTACAATAAATGGCCTGTAGATTCTGGAAGAGGACGGCCAAGAGGAACCCATCTGTGTTCCTACATAGTCGAGGCATGATGCGGGCGAAATCACTGTCTGAAGACAGCCGACTTGGCTACGGCGGTACTTTGAGTGATATGCTAGATAGATGAGTTCGCTTCAAAGAAATCCAGACTTACTTGCACTCGCTTGGAAGGGCTAGGTTTTCCAGAGTCAGTACAGGACGTCGCTTGCCGAGAGTCCCGTCAAGTGTTGGCCTTACCAGCTTGGAGCTCACGGGTATTTGATTTGATACACTCAAAGTAGGGAGCTGATGATCATAGATTCGAATTTGAAGCCTTTTAACGATGGTCGACGTGGTAAAGCCATCACTATGAAGGTCTGATAATCTCCTTAAGGGCCACTACCATCTCCTCGCATTGACAAAATTCGTCACGGTAGGACGACAGTGGACATAGCATAAAGGGGGGGCCCTAATGGAGCGGGTTTCAAGACAAGAATCTTATTACAATGAGCAACCCTTCAGTCTGTCCGGTAGATGCGTCTGCCGTACTCTGGTGTAGCGCTTGCAAGCGCCTTGTTACGGGTATGCCCTCCAGCCCGTGGCTTCCAAGGGCAAGGACCGAATGCGCAGTCGAGTCTCGCGATTGCATGTTTTCATCTGCTTACCTTGCACCCGTCCCGCATATCAAGCTTACCCGGCACCAGACATCTTACCGAGATGCGATCGACGATCTCCGTCTCTGCGCGGAATTCCTGCTCCAAGATAATTCTCATCAATTGACTGATGACTGGTGCCAAAGATGGACCCAGTCCTCCCAATTGTCTGGCACCCGGACACCGACCCCAAGAACCCGCACAATGCAAACCAGCCGGCTAAAGAAGTGTCGGTCAGCCACTGACAGCCCTGAACCCTTTAAATCGAGGAGCCGCCGCACCACTAAGTTTACAGGACAGTGTGCTAGCTGTAGGGCACACCGAAAGGAACGGGTAACCAAGTCCAGAGCCGCCGTTGCCGCGATGCGAAATATCGCCTCAAGGCTACCACCACGCCAAGCCACGAAGAGAACTGATTCGCTAGCTAACCTGACGCCTCCAAGGCGGATTGCGCCAACGCCTGCGTCTGTGAACGGCTTACAATCTCTTGCCACGCCTGCCTTATTCTGTGGCCTGGCCCCCGCACTCCAGGGACTGCCTAGACCTCTGCTGAGGCCATCTATCCCAAGCGCTGCAGAGGGGCCTTCTCCTGTCCCTTCTACCCTTAGCCTGCCAAGAGTAGTTCTGGGCACGCCGATTCCGCAAACCCCGATTCCGCAAAACACTCTTCCTGCCACTTCTTTACTGTCACAGGATCATCGTCGCGGCCGCTATACCCGTCAAGGCACTTTCAACCCACGGCCACAGCCTCAAGAGCGACAGTTTGATCGGATAGTTGATCCACCTTTTACAGCGGACCTTAATCTGCCCGCCCTTAGTGAGGAAGATCAAGAGCTTGTGCGGGAGTTCTATACTGCCCTGAATGACGACAAGATGCATAGTTGCATCCGCTGCCGGGAGCGATGGTTCGATATGAAGCGAAATAGCTTGAAAATCTGCAGTCGCTGCGTTGGTCGAGACAGGAAGAAAGTCCCTAACGAGCCCTACTTCTTTAGCGCCGCGAATCACCTTGACTTTGGGGAAGTCCCCACCAATCTACCTGATCTAACGATGGTCGAGGAGATGCTCATCGCTAGGGTTCACGTACACGTGAAAGTCCTGCAGGTGCGTGGCGCTCAGTATAAATATCGGGGTCACGTTGTCCACTTCCTTCGCAATGTTGGTAGGCTTTTTGAAGAGCTCCCAGCCCTACCTGAAGAGCTAGATATCGTCCTCTTGCGGCCTCCTAATACAGAGGGCGACCCTCGCTTCCGGCAACAGTTTGCTCGCGATTTCCGGGTACGTCGCTCATGCCTGTCGGCCTGGTTGCATTACCTACAGCGTCACCACCCGGGCTATCGCGATACCGTTGTGAGCCAGAATCGCCTGCAACGGATTCCTCTTGATGGCAGCGTAGTTGCTTCCATTGCCAGCCAAGTGGCTGACATACCTGACGGCGAGGTTCCCCAAGGCCCCGTTGAGGAGGTTGTGGAAGAGGACCCTAGCGATGCCGATGCATCAGCGATCCCGAATTTGCAGATCACTGATACCGAATTGAACGCTCTGCAGTCCCGATTTCTTGATGGGACCCCTAACCCTGAGCGCATGACTGATCTGGAGTATATGCCGCGTAGCGCGCAGACTCACCACCAGATGCCACTGCCTTCCATTCGCAGGACTCCTATTGACGAATTCAACCGTTCCCAGCCGCTGTTATCGCTCGCCTTCCCTACCCTCTACCCCGACGGCAAGGCCGACTTCGTGGAGCCTCGTTTACGGAGTATCACGTACCAGGACTACCTTGGCCATGCGATGAGATGGCATGACGGACGCTTTGCCCGCCATAAGACGTGGCCTTTCGTCGCCCTCAACACGATGTTACGTGCGCAGGTCCGAAAGCGAAGTGACTACTTCGTCAAGAAACGCGACAGCCGCCGTCAACCCCTTACCCGCGCCGACCTAGAGGAAGCCATGGCTGAGCCTGACGAGCCGGAGGCTCAGGCTCTGATCCAGTCAATCACGCGCCAAGCCGCGGTAATCAGGGGCACCCGGCCGTATTGGTATAAGCAGAGGAAGGAATTGGAAGCATATGCCTATAATCTAGGAAAACCTGGCCTTTTCGCTACTGCAAGTGCAGCCGATTACCACTGGGAATCCCTATACCGTCATATGCCTAGATTTGACGAGTGGCAAACAGCTCCTGAGGTGGCGCGGATGGCTCTATCCCGGCAACTGCTGCGGGACAACGCCCACATCGCTGCTTACCACTTCCATAAGCGTTATACGCTATTTAGAACTATTGTCCTGAAGCAGAAGTTCAACCTAACGGACTCTTGGGGCCGCTACGAGTGGCAGGGCAGGGGCTCCAGTCACCACCACGGCCTATATTGGCTAAGTGGCCACCCAGACTTGGATCCCGACAACGATCAGTCCCGTGAGCAATTCGCCCGCATCTGGGGATATCACGTATCTGCCGTTAACCCAGAGCCACAGCGAATACAGGCTCCTGGAGAAGGGAATCCCCTGATTGTTAGTCTATTGGAGCATCCCCTTACCGTTCAGCTCCTGTCGATGGTACTGAACCGCGTGCAACGCCACCACTGCAACAACTACTGCATGCAGCTCAATAAGCATACCAAGCAGGTGGAGTGCCGCTTTGGATTTCCTCACGGCCAGCGCCTACTAGCCTCCCTTGACAGGGTTCCTCACTCTAAACACTGGAGCTTTAGGGGCGAGCGGAACGATGGCCAGATTAACCACTATAACCGCTTGCTTACCGTTGCGTGGCTAGCCAACACAGATGTTTCGCCGTGCACGAGTCTACAGCAAGTAATCGATTACGCGGCCAAATACTGCTCCAAGTCGGAAAAGAAGAGCGAGTCTTTTGCCCAGATCGGGAGGGCCCTGATGCCCCGGGTCAAGGACCACAACCCCCTAATTTCCTTCACGTCAAAGCTCCTAAATCAGCTGGTTGCTGAGCGAGACTACTCGAAGCAGGAGGTCAGTCACTTGCTCCTCGGCCTGCCGTTACAGGAAGGCTCACGAACCTGCCTGTACGTCGACTGTCGTAATCCTGACAGGCATTCCCGCTCCCTCCGTATTGACGGCGATGAGGTTGACGAGGCCCCCAACGTTTACGAAAAGTACACTCAACGCCCGGAAGCCCTAGCGGACCTAAGCTATGTCTCCTTCCTGAAAAGTTGGAATTTCCGCCCTAGGGACCCTTCCAAGTGGAAGCTATGGCAGCCAGGCAACATTAACGGCAGGCCTCGTGTGCTGGTTTACTTTCCTCGCTATCAGGCCGATCCAGAAGGTCAACAGTGGCCAGATTACTGTCGTGTAAAGCTAACATTAAACCACCCACATCGGCGGGTTGATGATCTCCTCACAATTGACGGCCAGCTTTTTGGTTCTCACGCTGAGGCCTTCTCCTATTGTTGGCAGCACCACAGTCATGGTGATGACCATTACGGTCGCCCAAAAGATGCTCCATTACAGCCCCAAGATGATCAATACAAGGCTCTGCCTGTGGAGGAAGAATTTGATGACGAAGACTGGATTCGCCTCGCCGCCCTTTTACCTGGGAACCCCCTTACCCAGGAAGACCTTGACCTTCTTGGCCGCCGCGATATCGACGTCAATTACGACTGGACACGGCATGTGGGTACATATCCGGAACTTCGAGACAGCTACTGGAAAGACCTTATCGCTAGCCACCCCATGGCCAACGATGTGGAGGTCCTTGGCCCTCACTGGCGTAATACGCTGAATCCGCAACAACGGCTCGTGTACGACACATTTATGGGTCACTTCCAGGCGCAAAATCCTACTCAAATCCTTCTCCACGTTGATGGTGGTGGTGGTACAGGCAAGTCATTCCTTATCAAGGTGCTTTCATCCCATCTCCAGGCAGCCGCCCTACCGAATCTTAGCCCTATTTGCCGCGTGGCGCCAACAGGCGTTGCGAGTAACCAGATACAGGGCAGCACCATTCATTCGTTGCTACGCCTCCCAGTAGGAGGTACTTTTACCGACCTTCCCCCAGCCGACGCAGCCGCCCTGCAGTCCCGCCTACGGCACATTAAATACCTCGTTATCGATGAAAAGAGCATGCTAGGGCTTGAGCAGCTCGCGCGAATCGATTCCCGTCTGCGGCAGGCCTTTCCGCAGCGTAACCTCGAGTTCTTTGGTGGTGTGAGCGTCCTGCTGGTGGGCGATTTCTTCCAATTACCACCAGTCCGACAGAAGCCCCTGTATTCGACTAGCACCGGCCTGTCTTCGTTGGAAAGGAGAGGGCAGGTGGCCTACCAGTTATTTGACCGCACCGTGTTCCTGACCACGGTACAGCGCCAGGCTGGTGATGATCAGGCCCAGTTCCGTCAGGCGTTGCAGGAACTGCGCGATGTCAAGTTATCTATATCATCCTGGAACCTCCTTAGCAATCGGGTGCAGGCCAGGCTAACGCAGAGCGAAGTTGACAGCTTCAGGACCGCTTTGCGAGTGTATTCTACAAAGGCCCGAGTCAACCAATACAACCACGAGCATATGGTGCACCTCAACGCCCCGGCAATACAGGTGGAGGCAAAGAATCAGGGCAAGGGCGCGGGGCAGGCATCAAGCGACAATGCTGGCAATCTATCTAACAAGTTCCCTGTTGCTAAGGGCACCAGGGTGATGCTCACTACTAATCTGTGGCAACCAGCTGGCCTAGTTAACGGTGCTCAAGGTACTGTATACGATATCGCCTGGAGCGCCGGCGCCGATCCATTGGAAGACCCCCCAGCCGTTATTATGGTGGACTTTGATAGCTACGATGGACCGCCATATCTAACTAACGAGGGCAGGAAAATCTCGCCCATCCTCCCACTCAGGCGAGACTTCCTTGTGGGTGACGAGACCTGCGCTCGCACGCAGTTTCCCCTAATCGTGGCGTTTGCTATTACTGTTCACAAATGCCAGAGCCTAACGAAGGATAAAATAGTTACTGATCTCGCTACACGCGACTTCCAGGCCGGTATTAGCTATGTTGCCGTCTCACGGGTTACCTCGCTCCAGGGCTTACTCCTTGAGGCGCCATTCGATCGCCAGAGCCTCTATAACCACACGCCGACGGAAGGTTATACGCCTGCGTTTCCTATGTACTGCATTCACGTCTAACTATGAGACAGGGATGAAGATGCGCCTCGCTGACCAACAACGGCGTCAGGGTCAACAGCTGAGCGATCCACCGTATCCACCACTCTACTGTGACTAAACGTCGTCTTCTACAAGCTACAGGGAAGAGGGAGGTACTATAGGGTATATAGTTAGACTGGGCCTACCAGGAAGTGGTTCATACAGCTGGTTGGTCGCTGCAGGCGGAAGGGGGGTTCTAGGGAAAGTCGAATGCAGGTAAACGATATTCACCCTTCGGGCTGGATATTCAGCCGTTAAGCCTCTTGCATTGGCAACTTAACGGGTGTTCGAAGTATTTTATATCCGTTCGTGCGGGCAGTTATGCCGTCTTGTTCTTTTCGATAGACTAGGGCTCCTGACGAACGGGCTTAGGGCTGATGATCTAACGGGCAGCTTGTGCAGATCTCTCATCCTCCCTCTTGTGATGCGAGGCCTCTACGACCTAAGATCGACTTGGGGTTGCTGAAGGGTACGAGGCTGCTGAGTTTGAGCTGACACGAGGTGAGATTATACATTCAAGGTTGCAGTCGGCTTGCCGGGCCACGCTTCGATAAATTGTAAGGGTTGACGAGGAGAAGCTTGGGCTGATCGTCATTATCAACAGTTTGGGGAGTTTCGAGTATCGGTTTCAGAAATAGAGTCATGGTTTTTGTGAGAGCAGTAGGTGGGCCAATGCCTAAAGGCCAACGCAGCGATAATCTATTCCGGCCTCTTCATGGCGATATTTTGCAATGCAATCAATTCGTTGGTTGGTACTCCGTACTCCGTAGCCCTTTCAGGTGTAAAGCCAGGTGCGCGGTCTATATGGTTGTCCTGCCCGCGCAGTCCCCCCTCAGCCTTCCTCATCAAACCGTCCCTGCAATCCAACATACTATGGCTGATTCTATCCCTTCAACGAATGTTTGCAGGACGTGCAAGCAGGAGAGGCCGGCAGATCAATTCATTTCGAAGACAAAGTCCTCCATTACACGTGGAAGACGCACGGCCAACTGTCTGGACTGTAGGAATCGACAGGCCTCAGGCACCTCTAAGCGTACTGCAGAACAAGCTGAGTTGTCCCCAATACGCCGGCAAGGATTGCCATTATTAGACTTACAACTAGGTACACCAATTATCTCACAAGGACCTATTCTGCTGGGAACGCCACTTGCCACGTCAACAGGAGCAGACGCGCCTGCGCCGATTACTTCCCGACCAGGTCCCTTGGTTCCATCTCAAGAAGGCGTACGACTTGGAGCGCCGATCGAATCTCCGGTATCAAGTCCTTCTATTTGGCCGAGACACGCCCGGGGGAGATATTCCCGCCCAAGTGTCCAGCAGTCGGTCATCGAACGTCGAGATTTCCAGCTTCCGGACCCTGACTGGATGGGTGATCTGTCCCATTGTCCGTTGTCTGATAGGGATAAGAAGCTCCTGGAGAAATTCTGGACGGAGCTGGAAAACGACCGAATGGAACGTTGCACCCGTTGTCAGGAGATATGGTTTGACATGGGCTTGAAAGATGACATTTGCAAGCGTTGCATCGCCAAGGACAAGAACAAAAAGGAGGATGAGCCTTGGTTTTTTTCAGCTGAAAATCAGCTGGATTTTGGCTTAATCCCTGTGTTCCTCCCTGAATTGACGAAAGTAGAAGAGATGCTAATTGCTCCAGTTCATGTATTTGTGAACGTCATGCAGGTTCGAGGGCAGCAATACAAATATCGTGGCCATATTGTGCACTTCCTCCGCGATGTTGGCAAAGTGTATCGACAACTTCCCCTTTTACCCACTGAATTAGATGTTATCCTGCTACGTCCTCCGAATGCAGGTGAACATGCCCACCTCAACCGCCAATTCAGACGCCAGTTCCGCATACGCCGTCGTTGTCTTCAGCAGTGGCTGGACTTCCTGTCGAATAACCACCCGGGCTACCGAGATATTACTGTCTGCCAGAAGCGGATGTCAGTGCTGCCCGAAGATGGCGATGTACTTGATCAGGTTGCTACCGTGGAAGTCACCGATCCTCTGGCAGCTAATTTGGGTGACATCGAGAATGACGACATTGAGGCAGATGAGGTTGATCAGTCTGCAGTGCCAGATCTACTACCAGAGGATACAGAGATGGAAGCGTTGCATTCACACGTTCTTGGCGAAGAGCGCGACGCACCGCTCCCTGCACGAGCAGCGACACAACATCAGCTTGAAATACCAAATATTCGGAGAACACCGATAAACGAATTCAACCAGTCACAGGCACTCCTGTCCCTAGCCTTTCCAACACTATTTCCTCGTGGTCAAGCTGATTTCATTGAGCCAAGGTTACGGCCTATCAAGTATGCGGACTACATACAGCACGCCCTTCGATGGCATGATGGCAGATTTGCCCGCCATCCCACTTTCCGGTTTGTGGTTTTCAACACGCTGATGCGAGTACAGGCACGAGCGAAAAGCAGCTACTTCGTCAAGCAACACCAACAAAGGCAGGGTCTAATAACGCGAGATGATCTACTGGAGGCTTTCCAGAACCCTGAATCTGCAGAAGCTCAGCGGTTGCTCAACTCGATCAACCGCCAGACAGCACAGCTGCGCGGGACACGACCGTATTGGTACCGAAAGCGCCGAGAGCTCGAGTCTTATGCCTACAACCTTGGCTGCCCTGGTGCTTTCATTACATTCAGCCCGGCAGACTTGCACTGGAGGAGCCTCTATCAACATTTACCCCAGTTTCAAGACTGGCAGGAGGTGTCCGAGCAACAGCGAATGGGGATGTCTAGCAAACTTCTCAGGGACAACCCACATATTGCAGCCTGGCACTTCTACAGGCGGTTTGGCTTATTTAGAGATATCGTTCTCAAGCAGAAATTTAATGTCACTGATTTTTGGAACAGGTATGAGTGGCAGGGTCGTGGAAGTAGCCATTGCCACGGCCTATTCTGGATGGATGGTGCGCCCAGTGTTGACTTGGAAAAGGAGCATGTGCGCCAGGAGTTCGCCCGTGTCTGGAGTTTCCACGTCACAGCCTTCAATCCTGAGCCAGCCCGAGTCCAACAGCAAGGAGAGGGTAATCCCTTGGCTGTGAATCCGCTGCAGCATCCCTTGACGTTCCAATGGCTCTCTCAGATTCTGAACCGCTGCCAACGCCACCATTGCAGTGAGACATACTGCCTACGAAAGAAGAAGGGTTCAGACGAGATTTCTTGCCGCTTTTTCTTCCCCCGGGATACGAGAGATACGGCTGACGTGGTTCGACGCCAAGGACAGTCTTATTTCTCCTTCGAGGCGGCCAGGAATGACAGCCTTATGAACCACTACAACCGGTGTCTCAGTCTTGGCTGGTTAGCCAACATTGATATCTCCCCCTGTACCAGCCTTCAAGCCGTCATTAATTACGCAGCCAAGTATTGCAGTAAGATGGAGAAACGGACTGACAGTTATGCGAGCCTGGGGCGGCAGATCTTGCCCTACGTCTCCCATCAGAACCCACTTCTTTCTTTTGCCTCGCGGCTAATGAACAAGCTGCTTGCTGAGAGGGACTTCTCGGGGCAAGAGATCTGCCATGTGTTGCTCAACTGCGAGCTCCAGGAGGGTACCCGTGTTGTAAGAGCCGTCGATTGCCGTCCCTACGAGCAACAGGGCCGGCCGCTTCGCCTCCAGGGTGATCATGATGATGACGCTGAGGTCGTTGGGATATATGAGAAGTATCTTTCTCGCCCTTCCCTTCACGAAGAACTCACCTACCTTGACTTCCTAGCCAACTGGAATACAAGCAAGAGGGATGGGAGAAAGTGGGCACGTTGGAGTCGTCAAGCTAAGCCTCGAGTGCTATACTACTTTCCGCGGTACAAGTCGAACCCGCAGCATCACCAATACAATGATTTTTGTCGGGTAAAGCTAATGCTTGCTCATCCACATCGCGATCCCAACGAACTACGCAAGATCAACGGTGTCGAGTTTGACTCGTACGCATCTGCCGCCGAATTCTGTTATGCGAACCACCAGCATCCTGACGATTACTATGGCACACCTAACGCTGAAGAACGTCGGCCGGATCCGGATGAGTTCGAGGAAGAATTTCACGAGCCTGACCTTCTCGAGGAGGATTGGATTGAGCTTGCCCGCCAGCTTCCCGACTGCCCACCAAGCCAAGAGATGGTAGATCTCCTTGGTAGACGGGATGTCGATATCCAATACGATTGGACACCCCACGTCGGCCGCTACGCCGATCCAGAAATCGTTCAGGGCGATTATTGGTGCCAGCGCATTGCGCAGAATCCTCTCCATATGGATGTTGAAGACCTGCCTTTAGAGGCCCGCGATACGCTCAACCCAGAGCAGCGGATAGTATACGATACATTTGTTGGACACTTCCAATGCGGCAGCGAGGAGCAGATTCTACTCCATGTGGACGGTGGTGGCGGGACAGGCAAGTCCTATCTGATCAAAGTCCTGTCTTCGCATCTTCAGAGGCTCGCTGGTAACCGACCCAGTCCAATATGGAGAGCTGCACCAACGGGCGTTGCAAGCAACCAGATCATGGGGACAACATTACACTCCCTACTCCGGTTACCTGTGGATAGGGCTTTTACAGAGCTCTCCCCAGCAGATGTTAATGCTCTTCAGAAGAAGCTACGGGACGTTAGGTATATTGTGATTGATGAGAAAAGCATGCTAGGCCTGCGTCAACTTTCGTGGATCGACAAACGCCTCCGCCAAGTCTGTCCTGCCAGAGCAGCCGAATTCTTTGGCGGCATGGGCATCATCCTCGTTGGTGACTTCTTCCAGCTCCCGCCGATTGCGAACAAGCCCCTCTACTTTGATGGACCGCTCAAAGACCTGCAAGAGGTCTCTGGCCAGTCCGCATATAGCGCGTTTAGCCACACTGTCTTCCTGAAAAAGGCCCAGCGGCAACAGGGCGATGGCCAGGCCGGCTTTCGTCTTGCGCTTGAAGAATTGCGTGGTCTAAAGCTATCTATAGAGTCATGGAAACTTCTGAGCCAGCGTGTGCAGGCCAAGCTAAGCCAGCGCGAGGTAGATACGTTTGATGCTGCTCTTCGTATCTATAGCAAGAAAGCCCGTGTTAACGAGTACAACTATGAGCATCTCGTCCGTCTCAAGCGCCCAGCAATCCAAGTCATGGCGAAGAACATTGGTAACGGTGCTGACAAGGCAACGTCTGAACAAGCTGGCAACCTGGCTAGCCAGTTTCCTGTATGCATTGGTGCTCGTCTCATGCTAACGCAGAACATCTGGCATCCTACTGGCCTAGTTAATGGAGCCCAAGGGACAGTATATGACATCGGTTGGGCCCCTGGCGCTGATACGCACCGTGACCCGCCATGTGTCATTATGATGGTGATGGATAAGTATACCGGGCCATTATATCTAACCACGGATGGTGGGCGCAAGGTAGTACCCATACTGCCGGTGAAGCCAGATTTCTTTCTTGGGACGTCCGCCTGTACACGAACGCAGTTCCCACTTATGGCGTCATATGCCATTACTGTTCACAAGTCACAGAGCATCACGGTGGATAAGATGGTGACGGATCTGTCTGAACGGGACTTCCAGACAGGGCTTAGCTATGTTGCGGTCTCCCGGGTCAAGATGTTAGATGGGTTAATGATCGATACCCCATTTGAACGGGCGTCTCTCTACTATGAGAAGCTACCTGATGGCAAGTGGAGTTCTCATCATGTTATTTATTCACGCTTGAGGCTCTACAAGTCCTAACAGAGCAGCAGGTGTTTTGATGAAAGTCCGCGACCAGGACCGGCGCAAACAACAGCAACTTGACCAGCCACTATTCCAGCCTCTCTTTTCGTGATGACGGTATTGCATGCATCGCTTCGCGGAGCACCAGCGCAAAACCACACATTTAATATGAAATATCATGCCATAAAGATACATCCTTCGGACTGTATTACACCCTCCCCACCTCCGGTGAGGGTGTCAGCATATTTTACCTACATATCACTTGTCAACTTCAAGTAACGGATGGACCTTGGGTCAACCACCAGAGCCTTAAAAAGAGGGCCCAGGTGACGGGCATAATTAGGCATTTTTGAATGTTGCGGCGTGCGATGAGCCGAGATTACCGAGTCATAGGACAGGCTGTCAACTCCAGACTCGACATCGCCCCCAACCATCTGTCGTATCCGGGAGAAGTAGCCTCGGGTAACATTTATTCGAGGAGAAGAGAGAGACGTGGTGAATCGATGCGTGAGCTTCTCGGAATATGTATCCCAGTCACATATTCGACGCCTTTGCCCCGTGTCAGACTCCTGTGCTAGCCTAGACGGTAGCAAGGGACTAATAACAGATCTGTCTCCGAAGCCAGAATCGTTGAGCAAGCTAGCCGCAGACCTGCCTGTTGCGAGGGGCTCCTCTCGAGCGGGGTAGAAAGCGCCGAAGCAACCTACAATCAAAGAAAGGCAGAATGCCTGGTCTGGCCTTGCATAGTCGGTGTGGCCTGGTAGCTGATCTCTGTGAATACAAAGGGTTTTTTGAAGAAACATCTACTTGAAGTGGGCTGCTTTGGCCAGTAAATCGCGCTTACTGCAATAGCCGAGTTTGCCATCACCTCGGGTATAGCTGGTTAGTAGTAGTAATACTGAAGGATTTCAGCCAGGATCTCGATGGTCTTGCTCATCCTTGGCTGTACCGTTCGAGTGATTCTTTGCTCGAGACACGGTTAAGAAACTTGGAAAGGTCAGCCGGGACGTACACTGAGAATCCGACAACGAGCCTCTATCACATACATACCATACGAGGTGATACTATAGCGTATCAAGGGGCGACCGTTTGCACGGCCGTATACGGAGTACGAAGACTGAGCAAGGGTATCGGAGAGTCGAGCAACAGTGGTGGAGCACTGGAGACTCGATTGGCTTGGCGGTCCGGCGATGGAACCACGGATCCCAAGTGTCGTGATGGCGCAATACTAAGAATTTCGCGGCATACGTTCGTACTCGGTATGCATCGGCGAGGGGGTGATGTGACGGCAATGTAGACGGCCAAGACCGAATATGGCGTATCTTTATTGGAAATGTCCAGTGCCTCAAAAGACTGGCAACGCACACGATTTCAGACACTGGCGACTCGCGAGATCACGCCGGATACGGTCAGTCCCGAGGCTAAATGAGGATTGAAAGCTGATGAGCGAGGTTCTAGAGAAGTGATTGGCATGTTTAGCAACGATGATTTGCGTGACTTGGCGAGGTGCATCATGAACCACCGCGCAGGACGCGGCAGAGTCTTCAGTGTTCTCATTCGCAACCGATCATTGCCGGCCTCCAACGCACTTGTATCTGCGAATCATCCGGGAACCACGGAGCAAGCGGACTCACCTGACATGTCGAACCCCGCTGCGGTTTGCAACAGAGCGGGTGCCCAAGCAAGCATGGTGAAGCTGCGTTTTGGTCGAGAAGAGGGCCGCAGCTGTGTGGTAGCATAGACGGCCTGCATACTACGATGGCATCGCAGAAGGCTCCACGCCAATCTCGAGCGCCCGCGACAAGAGCGAGGCCGCCGCATGTACTGCATGGCCGATCTCTGGACGGACGGCTGCTTCGATGTCGGGTCAGGTAGATTAGCTTGGCTCTAGGTGCAGAGACCTAGCGCCAAAGTCGAGCTCCGAGATGCGCGACGGGTGGCTGCGCAAGCCAGCGGCCCATCTTCGTTGACGATGGCGCATCGACCAGCGGATGCCAAGGATGCCAGTAGCGTCGAGCAGATGCGAGGCCGGCCGAGATGGGCAAGCGTGCTGATTTTGAGCCCGTCAAGCTGGAGACGGCTGGTGATTGGGCAGTATGATACTGCCAGCACCAGTAGCGTCCGCCACTGAGATGGGCCTTCAGACTTCACCTGAGGTAAGGGTACCGTCCGGGCCGGAGCCTGCCGCGGCTGTAGTATCGTAGCGCCGAAATTGGTTCAGGCCATCGCGAGTCTGCTCTGCTCGTCCAGGCGTTGTGGATTCCAGGATGTCGGGGAAAGTGCTCACGGCCCCAGGGACCGGGGTCTATCCCCAGTAATTTACCTAGGTAGGTACGTACCTAGGTACGAAGTGCTGTAAGCGCCTATTAATAGAGGTTCTTTACAGTCTCATATCCACTGTGCTGTCTCCTCTACGTGCCTTCCGCTGACATTCATCAGATTCCTCGCGGTCGTGCCTGCCTCACTCGTCAACGTTGAAAATTGCGGTCCGGCATTGTACCTTTTGCAAGGCGGAAGGTGCAAGATGCAAGTTGGGAAGTAACAGGAGTACGTCCCGATGCCGCCTCCAGATGATGCAGCAAGCGGACTTGATTTGTGATGCATGGCTCAATGGGCACCACGGTGTCAAGACGGTCCGTCGAGATGGCCCGCGTCGCACGCCAAGCCGGCAGTCGTCTGGAATCGGCCCCTCGTTGCGGGCTCGTCATGCATCATGCAGCCCCCCTGCCGCGCCCTTACACTGGTTACCAACGTTGGACCCCGGCCGACGTGCTGGAGATTCCGAGCAAAGGACGCTGGCTCCAGATATCAGTGGCACCGGCACCATGCTGTATGCAGTGGATGCATGCACGCTCGCATGCACTCGCGCATTGGGTAGCCTTTGCGTTTGGGCATGGCCGCCTGTACCAAGTAGGTGTACATGCGTCCAATGGGCAGGCATCAGCATCGAGGTAAAACTCCGAAGTCCAAAAGCCCCTGTCAATGGAAGTCGTCGTCATCGTCCGTTTACGTGCCTGCACTGTGTGTGGGAGGGAGCGCATCGGTGCGGTGAGCCAGCTGCCAACCATTCGATGTCAGTACCTTACCAAGGTATACTTGGTGAGCAAGCCGCAGATGCTGCTGCTGCGCCTCTCAGATGAACTGTTTCCAGGCCTGCCCTTCCCGCAGAAGCCTGGATCATTCCCTGCTGCCTGTCTGCCACCTACCTTACGGAGTACGGTACAGTATAGGTACGTACGAAGCACAAAGTCGGGGTGGTACCCGCTCAGTAGCCCCATCGTTCCTCAGTACAGTGCGAGGCAGGCCTAAGCAAGAGTGGGCGTGAGGGTCCATCCTAGCTGACACGTGCTGAACGCAGCAGGGGCCTTGGAGTCTGCACGTTGGATCTTGTCGCCTGGTGAGCTCTGCCCGCCGATGGTGACTATTTTGCGTACGGTACTGTCCGGCTGCCTCTGCTGTTGAGATTTCACGCGCGCATATGTCAAATCACTCCGTGACGCCCCTCTAATCCCTCAACGCTTTCATCTCGGGGACCCTGGGAACCTGGGTCGGTACAGGCAGTGCCTTGGGCAGGCATGGGAACACGGAAGTAATCAGGCACAGTACCTTTCTTGAGAGCTCTTCACCGTATGCGCAGCACTGTCCTTTTTTTTTTCAACAAGCACACGCACCTTGGGTGTCGCGAGTGGGAACTTGGCCCAGGACTGACTCCTGTCTAGCGCAGCCCAGCGATAGCCCGCATGGGCGAGATCAGCATCAACTCCCGCATCTCTTTTTGGTCTGGGAGGCCGAAGAGAAGCCACTGCAGCCTCTGGCGATGACGGGCGGCGGCGGCGGCGGCGCAGTCGATTGCGCTCATGACGGACATTGAAGATGACGCTCAAGTCTGTATGTGCGAAGTACGAAGTAGGCCGAAGATCAAAGGACCACTCTACGGAAAGCAGCCGGTAGTGGGCTTTGGCCCTAGGAGCCAACAGGTCATAGCGACCCTTCCCTTCCTCCGGGGCATGTCTTGCCGTATGTCTGCCCCCCCTCCTTCAAAAAAAGGATGCACGTGGTGCGTGCTCCATGCTGGGCCTTAGCCGTTTGTACTCGTCCGCACAGCTTTCCCCACGAATCGACTCCGGGGCGCTAAGTATTGCTTCTTCAGACGCCAGAGTTTAGAGTGGCGGTCCCCTGATGGTCAGGTCGGCCAAGTACACAGATGGCATCCATGGATGTCTTCCAAGTGGTGCGCTTGCAGCCGAGGGTCTGAAGTTGGCGTTGCCGCCGCCCGCCGCGCATCTCACACCTTGCGCCTACGCCACTTTGAGGCAAAAACCACCGCGGCCACTCCGACTGGGCTGCGCGGAACCTCTTACCGTGCTGGCATCATCATGTACACACGCATGTACGCATATGTCGTGGAGAAATGCCCGTCAGCTTTGGTGCGGAGGCAGCCAATCGCGCCTCCCATCGCTGTGAACTCACGGCGTCGGCTCCATTGTGCAAAGCAGCACTAGCTCCAACGAGAGGGCTGCTGTCCAGCAGGGCTGCGACAGCGACATCCGCCAGTCCCCCTGTCCGGATTGATGGAAAACCGTGGGGGAGCTGGGGTTGCGCCCTCCATCACGTTGCGGGCTACACAAAACCATGCCCATGGGAAGTGTGTTGTTCATTCTGACCAGTGACAATCGTAGGGCAAGGCATCCGAGAGCCGTCTTCCAAGGTTGAGAAACTCCGTGTCCCCAGACAGGCGTTGGCCTGCTACAGCAGTACAGTCGTCAATACATCAAGCAACTCAACCCAAGTGACGCTCTCGTACTCATAAATCCCATCCAAAACGGGTACCAAGTCCTATACCCTGCCTTCTACAGATCTGCGCCAGCACCGGCCCGGCCTGATGGCCTCATGCCGCCGTCCCTCGGGCTGTAGCATGTTTCCGTCAAGACCCGTGACATCTTCCCACGCAGCCCCGACGCAGTACTAGTCCGAGTACGGAGTACGCAGAGCCGTGCCCTGGCGTCCGCGCTCGCTCAAGTACCCCGTACTCGGACCCTGGTGCAACCCCCCCTGTGGAGGCGGCAAGGCCAACCCCAGTTAACTGGGCAGGTTCTCCTGCGCTTCTTCCGCCCACGCTCGTTACCTGCCACTTTCACTCGCCTGCCTGCCAGCCTGTGTCGCACTCCGTACGGGCGAGTTACATAGGAGTAGGTACCCGTAGCTACCCAGGCAGCGAGGGCTGTTCCATTTCTTACCCTGACAACTTTCTCCTTCTCTCACTGCCACGCCTCCCACGCGACATCGTCAAAAGATACGGATGCTGCGCATGCTCCCGGTTCTACCCCGACGACTTTGTGCAAGTGCGCCTCTTCCATCGAATCGACGCATCTGAAACAGACGTGGGATTCCATCTCACAAGCAGTCCGCGCTCGCCAGTTTCGAGCGCCTCACCCGTCATGGCGAAGCTCTTTATCGGGTCAGTCGCCATTCCCGGTCGTTACTTTATCGAGTTCCTTCATCCTCCCTGCCCGCCCTTTGCTTCATCGACCACGATCGATGCTCGCTATCTGTGGCACCCCGGCGATGGCCTGTCCCATGTCCTTGATCGAAGCATTGTCGTTGGGCCACCTTGTGTCGATTTCTAGTCGGCTAACCCTCGTCGCAGTGGCCTAGCATGGCATACAGAAGAGGCGACTCTACGCCAAAAGTTTGAGGAGTTTGGTGTGGTTGAAGAAGCGGTACGTCGAGTGCCTCCCTTCCTTGTTCCTCTGCCTTGCCGCGCTTTCCGGCTACGCACGATTGAGTGCCCCGCCTGCCATGCTCTCTCCTCCATGTTCTGCCTTCATCTCCTGCCCTCATTTGCGCGCCTCAGAGTTCTCTTCTAATACAGGGGCCCCTTGTGGCCGATGAAGGTTGTGGTCAAAGACCGAGACACTGGTCGCAGCCGTGGTTTTGGATTTGTGCGCTATACCAACGACGCAGACGCCCAGAATGCCATTGCTGCCATGAACAACGTCGAGTATGATTGCTTCCCTACTTGCGCTGCTCTTTCGCTGCTGGCTCAAGCTTTGCTCGCGCTCATCGCCCGTCGACGTTCCCTTGGGCTAACATACGGCAGATTTGACGGCCGGATGATTCGTGTCGACAAGGCCTCGGACAATGGGCCTCGCGGAGGTTTCGGCGGCCGTGGAGGCGGTCAGGGCTTCGGGGGACGAGGTGGCTATCCGGCTCCCATGCCGTACGGCGTCCATCCCCAGGCAGGTGGCTACCCAATGAGCGGTCCTCAGATGTATGGCATGCCCTACGGACGAGGATATGCTCCGCCGCAGCCAGGATACAATGTCCCGCCTCAAGGTAGCTATCTCCCAATGCTACAAGGAACTCCTCGAGTCTCACACCTTGCTTACACTCGGTCCAGGCTATGCCGCACCGCCATACGGATACGCGGATCCGTCCCAGCAACAACCGCAGGGAGGCGTGCCCCCTCAGCAACAGCAGCAGCAGCAACCGCAGGCCCCGCTTCCACCGCAGGGGGGCCGTGGCTATTAGAAGGGACTCTGCCGAGACGGTGCCGACTCGACGAGGGCGATTATCGGAGAAGGATCTGCATATAACGGGACACCCATTTGGGGACAACTACTCAGACCGTAACATGCCTTGAAGGTATCGTCATGGTTATCTATGCCCGCGGCCTCGCCATTGGGTTCATCATGTGGTGGGTTCACGACTTTGTCGAACGCAACTATACCCTGGAATTCTTCGGTCGATATTTGGGCCGATACTTGGGCCAGTCGCCCAAAATTGACGCAATTTGCCTGTATGATGTGTGAATCGCCTGGAGTTGGCGGCTGACCGTTTCCTTCGCTTTTCTATGTTAGTGCTCCGATGGGTTTTTGTTCGTCTGGGTAGGGAGATGAGGCCACCTTTGCTTGGTTGTTTTCTTGATGGATGGCTGGATAATGGGTCATGCTCTTCGGAACTTGTCACGCTGTGCACTATTTCTACGCACTACCCGTTGGCATCATTGGTCTCCTTGGAGGTCGACGTTCGTATACGTTGGGCATTGTGTGAGTCCACGGGGTCAATGATCGGTTCAATTAGCCGCCCCGGTCTGGTGATTGGCCTGGTCAGACACGGAGTACTGGAAGGAACCAAGGAAAAGGGGGGCGTCAAGAGGAGAACCCTAGGGGGTGTTGACAAAAGCCTTTCGTGTTCATGGTTCTCATTGTTGAGTTGTGTATTTGTGCATTTTTCAGTCATGCCTTTTCAACCTCTTCGGCTTCTGTTGTGCTACTTTCTTGTCTAAAATCTTGGTCGGGGTCTCGCGGCGTAGGCGCGGCCACACCAGAAGCTGTGTCGTGCTCGAGCTTCTTGACACGTTGCGCGAGGTCGCTTATATGATGGTCCCCGCTCTCGGGACTCAGCTCTTGAAGGGCGACATGGAGATTGTAGAGATAGTCTTTGTTCAGGCCGCTGGGGCCTTGGCTGCGGAGAATGTGGGCGGCAAGCTTGTGGGGGTCCTGAGGCCCGACGAACTGCTCATTATCGGGGGTGCCGATGTAGACGAGGGTGGTGAGGGAGGGGGAGCCGTCGGCGGGATGGAAAGGCGTGTAGTGGATGGAGTAGCCATTGATTTCTCGAATGTCGAGGTAATCCTTGACTTGGGCAACACGGTCGGAAAGGATACGATAGGCAACTCCCCAGACCTTGTCGGGTCCCGCGGCATGCTGATCGGTCAACTGGTCCCAGTATGACTTTTGGATGAGGGTGACGACACGTCCTGGCGCTTCAGGGGTGCCTCTATGATCCTCACTGCGCGGCAAGGGTAGAAACGTCAGGTCAGACGGCAAGCCGGTTTGAATATAGCTCGACATTCACGAGACGTTGGGTCCAAAACATACCTGGCCTAGATGATGTCAGCATAGGGCGACCACAAGAGACGAAGGCCGGGGCTGCTTACCTGCCAGAAGCGACGGACATAGCCCGTCACCCAGCCGGGAACTCGACGATCTGAAATTCATGAGCGCGATGAGCGGTCAATCGTGTGATTCTCGACGATTATGTCGACGACATGGACGACGTCTTACCGAAATGCGGCGGGGGTTTCCATATCAAGCTCCTGGATCCATTGGTGAGAAGCAGTCCTGGGACGCAAGACGCCCGGAGCCCGGGTCGGGGCCAAGGGGAAGAGATTCAAGAGCATACCCGTAGCCAAAGAGCCAGAACTCGGAGGACTCGGATGCCGTCATGTTGGACGGGGTGCCGGACCTGTCTCTTGGCGGCGCGCCGATTTGCGGGTTCCGGTCGTCGAGGTGCGGGGATGAAGAGACGGGGGATCGGGCTATTCCGGGCCAAGACAACGGAGTTCAAGCACAGAGGCGTTGGGGAATGTTTGCTTTTCAACTCGGGTTTTGCGGGGCGAATTGGGGCGAGGGAGGAGATGTGAGAAATTGTGCAATGGTTTTTCACTGACGATGCTGGGGCGAAGCAGTGTAGAGTGCGTGTGTGATAAATGCGCCGAAGGGGGAAAGGTTGGAGTCGGAGTGTTTGTAAGCGGGCCGACGGTCCCGGCCGAAACGGGTCACGCCAAGATTAACGCGGGAGAGTGCGGTCTCTTGAATCTTGGACCCGTGATATCTATCCACGGGGCATTTGACTGGATTGTCTTGCAATCGGCGCTGTGCTTTACATCGCGGATGATGCAGGGGAGGTGTCCATGTAGGACTTCCGGCTGTTTAGCACTTGCAGTATGTATATTCGCCGACCGGGGGAGCGAGCGAAGTGTGTAGGCGACCCGCACCAGGCTCTTCCCCGATACCCTTGCCTCAAGAGCATGAATAAGACGACTCCCCCAAGATAGACAAGACAAAAAAGAAGCTGAATGGGGATGCGGCGTGCTACGGGCTACGTGATTTGGTCGCAAGGAGCGAGGAGCGTCTCGGCCGAGAGATGGGACTCGTCCGGGATTTGCCCGTGTCCGCCCGGGGGGTCCGTCTCCGTGTGGGGAAAAGGGTACGGGGTGCGACGAGGGATTCTGACGAGTGCCTTTTCCGATGCGCCGGCTCGGGACTGTCTCTGCCGAATGCCTGTAGGCATGTCAAGGGTGTCGAATGTTAAGGCCCTGAGCAACGAGACGAAGACTGCCGGTCTAGGTCGATATAGAGTGCATTTATTCGTATTCAAGTGCGGATTTCCGTCTAATTTGGAAGTCACCTGGTCTGCTTATTTCCACCATGGCACGCAGCAGAGCAGACGGCAAGGCGGCTGACTTGTACTGCTTGCCAAGTTGTAGCGAGCGTCCGATGGCGTGCAGACGAGGCGATGCTGCTGCGATGCCGTACCCGAGTATGCCGATGGAGAGCAAAGTGCAAGCCGCCTTGTTGCGCGAGACACGGGGCTCTGCTCTCGTCGGCTCACCATGATTCGGCACCGCCTCACCCACGACGACCACGGCAACCAGACGGACCCCAGCAGCCCGGCCGCTTCCTGTCGCGGATACGACATGGGGCTCCTGCCCCGTCAGATGCCCGCTTGGAACGAAGTATAATCGAGACGCTTTTTTCCGCGGAGCGTCTCCGCTGCAGTTTCCGCCCTCGTCCCCAGCCACTGCGGCTGAGCAACAAGCACCCGTGCCGAAAAGGACGGGGGAGAGGATCGGGAGGATTCGAGACGGGCACACAAAGGGCGCCGCCGACGATGCGTTTTGGTCGCACAAAGAATTACTGACCATGGTTGCACCGGCAGTCTCTGGCTGTTGGGGGCTCTGTTGGTCGCCGAGTTACAAGGACAAAACTGCACGAGTACGTACCTAGGTACCTACAATATCAATGGAATGCTGCTAGCGCTCCTCGATTCAGTGACGATTGGACCCTTGGGCGGCCACGGGCGCCGGCTACAGCGGCATGCCCGTTGGCTCGTACTGTAGCGGCTGCCCACCTCCCCTGTGCTCAAGCCTGGTCTCTCCTTCTCCGTGCTGCTTGCCCGCCTTACGTCAAGTCTGGGTGGGGGCCGCCCGTTGGCCGTTCGGGGTCCAGTGTCCCGCCCGTTTCTCTCCCCTTTGCCCCGCCAAACCTGCAACGGCGAGTCGTCGGGTCCTCGTCGCCCTTTTTCGTCACTGCCGAAAACCCCCCTCTCAACTCTCGCTCTTCGCCTCTTCGCCTTTTGTGTCGCCACTGCCCTTTCTTCTTGGTCCAGAGAAAAACCTCGACGCCTGGAATTACCAACGCGCATTCGTCATCCTTCGTCATTCTCGGGCACGACATCTCATAAGTCCCCCCTCCATTCCACCCGAGGACCTCTTCTCTCTGCCTTACCTGTCCTCAACATTCAAACCTCCTAAAACCTGCCCGTCGATCATCATGGCCTACAATCGCCCGTATAATCCAGACGCCCTTCCTAGGTACGTGCGGCGTGGCCCGGTCACCGAGGACCTCGATCGTTACTGACTCTCCATGGCTCTGCTGCAGATTCGCCGAGCCTGATAATGTAGGTTTGGTTCTGCTTGCCTCGGCATCAAACCTTGGTGTCGACGCCGACGCACACGGTTCTGACACGAATGCCTTGCTCTACAGAAAAACGGGCCTGTCTCGCCGCCAAACTCCGCCCACACGCCCTCGCGATACGAGTCTAAGCCGCCGCCTCCCGTGCCGCAGCAGCAGCAGCACCATCCCCAGCACGGCGGTTCCCTAGGCGGCGGCCGCCCGCCTCCACAACAGCAGCAGCAAAACTACAACTCTCGACTGCCTCCGTCTCCCGTCCCGGACGTCACACCCGGCTCCGAGTCTACGCTGCGTCCGCCCAACGACGCCCCCTTTGCCAGCCTCTGACCCCCGATAGGCACCGGCCAGCTGTCCGAGAGGGAGCTCTCGGCCGCCCTCGTCAACGGCGACTGGACGGCCTTTGACATCCAGACGGTGCGTATGATGATTCGCATGTTCGACTCGGACCGCAACGGCACAATCAACTTTGACGAGTTCTGCGGCCTCTGGTCCTTCCTCGCCTCCTGGCGCACCCTCTTTGACCGCTTCGACGCCGACCGCTCCGGCAACATTTCGCTGCGCGAGTTCTCCGACGCCCTCGTCGCCTTCCGCTACCGCCTCAGCCCCCACTTTGTCGAGCTCCTCTTCCGCACCTACGACAAGCGCAATGAGGGCGTCATGAGCTTCGACCTCTTTGTCCAGAGCTGCATCTCCCTCAAGCGCATGACCGACGTCTTCAAGAAGTACGACAACGACCGCGACGGCTTCATCACCCTGAGCTTCGAGGACTTTTTGAGCGAGATCCTCAAGCAGCTCAAGTAGAGCGCCGCTTCTGCTAGCCCCCCCGCTTTTTAGCGCTCGACGGCGCGTCACAAAACTCGTCACCACCGCCGCGACCCGGTGACGCCAGACTCCCGTACAAAGTACTCGAGTCCGCTGATAACCCACGTGGCGCTCACCACGTACTCACCAGAAATGCCTACCCATTGACGTGACTGAATCAGGCTGGCTAGTCTGGGCTATGCATGACACGTCCAGTCCCAACCATATGAACAACCTCTAGATCAGTTGCGTATCCGGTGAACAAAGATGGAGACATGTTCACGGGGCTTCGATATCTCGAAATCCAAGGGGCCGACTGCTGGGCATTCGTCGCCGGCCACAGAGGGACAGGCGTCATTGGTCTTCGTGCAACCGGTCCACTCCAGCGCAGTCAGTCCATGTTTTTACGTGACCAAGCCAGCTCGAGGCGCAGGATGGGACCCGGCGTGGCCTCTAGGACTCATGTGGCAGATGGTCTTTCAAGCTTTGGAGTCGATCAAGAGGACTGGCTTCCCAAGCATATGGCAATGGATTTAACGAATTTGCCAGTCACTATTACATGCAACAAATGCGTGCGCCGTCGTGACAGTGTGCAAGGAAACGTGTTACCGCGAGCATGCATTGGGCCATCATCCTGGCCTGGGGCTCGAATTCTGACGCAGGTCTATTACCGCTCAGAGCGTGCCGTCCAGTCATTAATCGGCAGCCGCTTTCATATGGGTCATGTTCGAGTTGCGCAATGCTACTCAAGAGTCGAGTTCGAGTCAGACGAGACGCAAATCACGCTACTGTGGCTTGTTCCAAGGCCGAGGAATCGTTTACGAAGGGTTGTACTTCGTATACGTAGTCAGAACCAATGCTCGCGCATCAAAGAAGTGAGCCTGCTCTATTGACAAGCAACACAGTAATTCACTCAAGCCTTGTAACAGCCAAGGGAGCTACCTAGTAGTTAGCAGTGGCCAAGACGTCTGACGACAGCAGTAACACATCACATCAAAACGCTCGAGCTTGCGATTCGTCGAGACTTCTGCCCCAGAACAGCTCCAATCGATGGCGGTGAAAGGGCGATGCAGGCACCGCCTTTCCCCCGTATCGAAAGCTTGCTCGGGAATTGCCTTTCAGAGCGCGCGAAACAGAGTGGGTGTCTGGTGATGGCGCCTCCCAAAAGTGGCCCCCCTGGCCCGGTTTGGGTTTGCGCAGAGGGGAACAAGGTGCGGTCTAGGCGCGAATGGTTCCAAAGGTGTCGCACCAACGAGAGAAGTCGGGGGGGCTCGGGGGAGGAAAGCTCCAAGCTTTGACTTGAGGGTGCGGTGCGAGAGTTGAGAGCGGGAATTAGTGTTGGCTCGGGCACGTGCTGGAGGCCGTGCTCTGTGCTGTTCGCCTTCCAGCCTCGAGATGCCGTTGCGGACCTCTACCACTTGGTAGAGCTCCGTAGGTAAAGGGGCGCCTCGAATCAGTGGCGGGTGCGTGTATTGTACCTTTGGCGGTCAGCACTTGGCGTCTTGCTCTTCAAGCTCGGAGCTGATGGAGCTCATACACGGTGGAAACCTTGACGTGCCCCTTGATGCGACGGGCGCCTGGCTGCCGTCAGCGAGACGGCGTAGAGGTCAGGCAAGAGAACGAGTAGCAAGCAAAGCTCTCATATTTGTCTCTTGACTTCCGTCGAGACTGGCCGTCCGGAAGCCCGCAGTCGATGATGTTGCCGGGAAAGTCATGCGTAATCCTCCAGGTTACTATGGTGCGAGGAGTCGACCAAGATTTGAGATGGAAGGCAAAGGTAGGTACTTCCTTACTCGAACCGTGCCGAGCTCCCTGGTTCCTAGCGTTGACTGGTTGGTGCTTGAGGATCGGGCCTGCCGGTTGATGGCCGGACCTCTAGCGAGACGCTGCTTCCCACTTCGAAGAGCCCCGCAAACGCAACAGTTGAAGCACATGCAGTTGCTCATCTTGCTCGTGCAGCACCATGTACTGAATCGGTCAATACAAGTACAACCGTCATGCGTCAGGTACCCATCGGCCACGCAGACGAAGAAGCACAACCAGCTCTTTGGCTGCTGGGTGTACGTACTCGGTTCTTGGTGCAGGTTGACAGACATGAGGTTCGGGTGCAAGCTTATCTGCATTGGCGTCTGGCAACGAAGGGGCACCAGCGTGTGCCGAGTGACGCATGCTGCACCCCCTTTCGACAGGACAGGTCAGGAGCCACGACCCGTGTTTTGGCTGTTCTGCAAGGGCACCTCTGGATGCTGGAGTCAGGTTCTGTACCTTTTGCTCTTGTGCGGTACCTGCAAATAAGGCCAGGTACAGAGGGGTGTAGGCAGGTACTTGATGCAGCACAGCATGATGTCCGAGTCCCACTGCTCCTTCCCCGCCCAAGGTGGCTTGAAATGCTGAGAAGGGAAATTCTTCTCGTCGCCATCTGCCCTGGAAGCGCCTTCCTCGCAGAGAATTGTTGCGTAACGGCCGATCTTCTCAACAAGTGAGCAAGCTGGCCAAGCAAGTAACGCATGTATCCAGGGAGGCAGTCGTCATCATGGCCTGTCTCTCCCTCTGTCAAACCAGATCCCCTGGGCCATCTCTCTCTCTCCAACTACCACGCCGCCGCCTTCTAGGGGTGGGCTCAGGAGGGGCGTGCTCCACCGAATGCCCTGGTGCCCACAGCCACCATTTTGCCTAGCACGAGGTGCCAGACCATGCATGCACTTTACGCCCACCGCCCAGGAAATGGCGCCTCATGATTTGGCATGGGGGCTCTCTGACACACCACCTACCCGATGCAGCGAGCGTGGCAGCAGCTGGAGCTGGGCGGGCTGAAGGCAGACATGCGGCGTACCGCATCGTTGGCCTACATACCTACTAGTAGGCTTGAGCTGCTCGTTACACACGAAGCTACGCAAGATGGCAGGGATGAGCTCTCTGCCATTTGCCCGGCCTGCGTCCTTGGGTGAGTAGACAAGTGAGGTACGCAATCGACGGCTATCCGTCAGCGTCGCCGCTCAGCCGGCAATCAGCTCGAGCCGAGGCCGGGCGCAGGACCCAAGAGGCGCGCCGCCAGGAAATGAAAAAAGGGCAGCAGCTCTGCCTCGGCCGGCCTGGTGATCGACTCGGCGCTCGTCAAGTACCCTGCCTTACCTTACTTACCACCCAACTTACTTACCTCTACTTACCTACCTACAGGCGACGCTCCGCCCTCCTCATGACCGTCAGTGGAGGCAATCCATCCCCCCTCCCCACAAGGTGCCCCCTTGGGCAGGTCTCCAAGTCCCCTTCCAGGGCCTCCTCCCCCACCGGCGGCCGTCCCGAGTCAGTGGGCACTGAGCAGAAACGGCCGCCCATGCAGCGCCAGTTATGGTGCTTGTAGCTCGTGTCGCCCGTGCTTCGGCTTCAGGCGCCCCCGTCGACGCTCTGGCCACTCGCCAGCTCCATCAGGTCGCCGGGACACGCGCTTTAACTCGTTGCGTTGCGGTGCGCTGCGTTGCGTCGTGCTGCGGTGCCGAACAGAACGAACCGGAGCTCGTTCGTGTGGCGGAAGACGTCTGGCGAGCTTGCGATCCAGAGCTCGCCATTGGCTCGGTCGCCATGCCATGGATTCCCTGGGCCCCCCCTCTGCTCGCGACTCGCTCGTCCCTCTCTCTGCTTCCCGGGCCCGAGGGGAGCGCCGCATAGCATGACAAGGGCTTGTAGCATGAAAGGTAAAGATGGAGGAGCAGAGGCGTCTAATAACACAAGCTTGGGGCTAGCCCGTCGAGCAATCTCGGTCCTCCAAGCACGAACTGGGCAGCAGATGACCCTCGAGACTCGAGACTCGGACTACTACTGTACGTACGTACGTACGTACGGCAGCAAACGGAGCATCCGGACTGCCGAGTTGTCGTCGAGGGCTGGCGAAAGGCACCCGCATTCCTTTCTATACCTACCACCACTGACCGGTACCTCCCCACCTGACCGATCTCTGAGTTAGTCCTGCGACTCCGGGCCAGTCTTTGTCGTTCTCCTCCTCCTCCTCCTCCTCACCCTTCTCTTCTTCTTCTTCATCCTCCTCTCGGTCTGTCCGCCGCTCTAGCTACCCCCATTGGGCCTCTCCTGTTACTCTACTTGTCCGCCCTCTTACTCGTCCGTAGCCTTGCTCCAAAACTTGTTGACTGCTTCGCCCGAGCCCCTCTTCTCTTCTTTCCATTCCATCCCTCAGCTTCTTGGTCGCCCGCCTCGAGCTCATCATCCCGCATCTCACCTCGGCTGGGTCTCGCATCCTCGTCTTGCTGCTCGGCTACTCTCATATTGCCATTGCAGCTTCATTTTCGATCTCACCGGTACTCGCCGATATCCATCTTCCATCCTAACGATAGCCCCTCAACGTTCGCCTGCAGCGCATTTACACACGTGCATGAACGGCATATTCCCTCTTGTCCGGCGCTTGGACGTGGAGGCCTTGCTTCTGCAACAGCTCTCGCATCTCGTTCCCGCGATTCCACATCGTTGTTCCTCTCGACACCTCCTCTACTCCCGCAACTTCGCTCCACTCGTCTTGGCTCCAGACTGGCCAGCTTACTCTTGACGAAGCCCGCCAACAACCCTGCGCCACCACGGCCTGCACATGCTGAAGCTTTACGGTCGCCGCCGCTGCATACTCGGCTGCCTCGAGGCGACGCCCGCTGGCGCAGCTCGTGCCTCGTAGCGTCGCACCTCTTGTGTGCTCTCGAGCATTGGACTTGGCAATTGCATCCTTCCAACAATTTATTCCAGTTTCCCCCATCCCTCGACAACACCCGCACAATATCGACACGGCCATCGCGTCGATCCCACCCGCACCAGTGCTCAATCACAGCAGTGGGGGCCTCCTAGTTTACAGTCTTTGAAAGCTGGTCTCATCCCCCCCTCATCTTTTGTAGTTGACAGCTTCTACGGGAGGCGTTCCTTTGTATTGCATTTGTTTGATTCCAGGAGCCTACGACATCTCGCTTCCCTCGCGAGCGAGACGGCGCGACGCAGGCTTACCCATCGTCGACTTGTGATGCCTAGTTCTTTATACGAAACTTGTCGACTGCTCGATTGATCAAAATCTGCTCATCAATAGCTTCACACCCCTACCGAAGCCGACTCTTTCCACACCAGTTGAACCTCACCAGCGCATGGTCCATTCAAGATGCCGGCGCGTTCAACCCTCACCTCTTCCTTCTCCATCACCGACTCCAATAATGAAGTCGTCTGCCCGTTACGAAACCAAGACGGCTCTAGCTGTCGCAAGCGATGCATCGGCGTGAGTCATGACCGTTCATCGGTGTCTCTGATGATGCGCCCAGACACCACTGAGCTTTCATCGAGCTTTGGCTGAATTGTCCTCCAGGAGAAACGGTATCGCTCTATGCAAGAGCACATACGACGGGCGCATCCCGAAAACTACATTTCGAAGCTGCCTGCCACCGAAGAGAGCTTCCTGCTCATGATCAACACGCCGCCGCAAGAACGCCCCAGCACCGATCAGCCCTCCTCTTCAGCTGCCCAAAGTTGGTTGACCCGAGCGCGCAGTGAATCGGTTCTCGGACGGACAAGCTAACTGGCATCAAGACTTACATGACCGGCGTAATCACCTGCGAGAAGGCGGAAGCACCCCGGGAACGCCACGCCATGGCGATGATTATACCGCTACCAACGGAGGCTCACTCCTGGGTACGGCGAGTGCCGCAGCAGCGCTTGCTGAGCTGCACGGGGTCAAGTCCGAGAGGGATGTTGACATGGATCGGGTGCGTCGTCTTCTTACAGCTGACCCCTTTTGAAGCTACCCCGCGGTCTATCGATAGCATTTGAGGGCCTGTCACCACGACGTCATAGCTAACTGGCCCAGGATTACTATTCCGACTCCGACGGTCGTCGCGTTCCTCGATCATCGATTGAACTCCCGCCATTGCATCTATCTCACAAGGACATCACGAGCGATCCCTACTCGAACAATCGCCCTCGCGAAATCTTACCATCTCTCATCGCTAATTCGCCTCCGGGGCGCTCGTCGACGTTACCGCCGCTGCAGCGCACTGTGGCCCCTACTCGACCTCGCAAGCAATCCGTATCGAAGCGAGGCCGCGAAGACCAGCACAAAAAGAAACCTTCCCGGGGGTCAGCTGCCGATTGGCTTCGGCGGATACAGAATGACGAGCGATTGAGGCCCAATGGCAACGACCGCAAAGCTCTTTCCGCCGAACCATCCGCAGACTATGGCAAGAGATGGGAAGACTTGATTGATGCCGCTGATCAGGCTGCCTCTGCCGCTGGTGACATTGATGAGGACCGCACACCGGTGAGACGCCTCGCGCCATCGGCTTTTGCGTGCTTGACTGCAAAAGGCACTGACGTATCGTCACAGATCCCCCAATCGCCCGTCTCAGTGCAACGTGGTTCCTTGCCGCCATTGCATCATCAGCACATTCAGGCCGGTTCCTATCAAGCCTCGCCACTTCAACAAGCCCTAACGCCCCCTTCCTATAACCAAGACGGTCCGGAGCCCTTCCCTTCCGTCGAGAATGGAGAAAACTTTCAGATTGGCGCGCGCGGAATGCCCGACTCGTCGCCTAGTTATGCCGCGCAGAACATACAAATTTACTGCGCCGCGTGTCAAAATGTGTCGCACCTAAAAACCTCCTACGCCTGCACAGAATGCATCTGTGGCCTCTGTTCGACGTGTGTCGAGGTCCTCATGGCAGAACAGGGCGCGCGAAGGAAATGCCCGCGGTGCGCCACCATTGGCGGCCGATTCAAGCCATTCCAGCTGGACGTCAGATGAGCCACTCGACGCCAACAAGACACGTGTTGCACCTCTCATTTATCTCCAACTCCGATACGCTACAATGACAGCTTTCATGGGTCGCCGGCGCATCCGGTTTAACGTTATACAGGTTGGGTTTATACGGCAACGTAATGACTGTGCGAGGGTAATGTTGCTTCACGGCCCTTCGCTTCGAGGACGCGCGCCTCGAATTTCTTGCCACATGGGTATGGGTCTCCCCATTTCGGTTTCAGGCGTCTTTGTTTGGATAGATTGCATCCTCCTGGCTAGTAGAGGAGCCCTAGGTTGGGTTATTGATAAGCAGGCTCAAAGTCATTGGGACGATGTTTTGGGATTCTTTACAGGTTGCATCGACGGAAAGGCTGGATTTGCTGGAGTTTGTTCTTTGTGTTTGGGGCGGGCTTTCAAGACTGCGCTCAGAGGGCGCAGCAACATGTTGCGCACCGTTCATGGGTGCGGCAGTCCGCCGGATTCTTTGTTGAGTAATGATGTATATACGCTCATTATGCGAGGCATTTTCACCAGCCGGCAGTCTTCGAGCTAAGGCTCTTGCACCAACAAGACCATATCGTGTGATTAACGTGGGAGTACGCATTGACCTTGATCTACCTGTCGCATCGGTAAAGCGAAGTCCACCCAAGGTACACGCTATTCATACAGGACGTGTTTCGCAAAGAAAGCAGATCGCTAGCAAGAGTAAAGATGAGACGGGCCAGAGAAGCTCTAAGCGTTCGGCGGGACGGAGAATTGAGAAGGATGCGTCTGGTGGTCCAAGTCTTGATCTCTGACGAGCACTTGGAAGGCCGCGAATGCAAATGCCTCCGTCAACCCAGGAGGAACATTGTCCCGATTTCACTTTGTCCTGCTCGCTGTTCAGTGACGCAAGAACAAGAAGAAAACCTCTATTCGGGTGGTGTATGTCCGCCATTCCCAGGTACGTCAGCGCTTTCGTCGGGTGATGCATCGTTCTAGCTCCGTCCTTGACAAGTCGGTTCCGTCTATGGCCATACAGGCTTGGCAGACATGGGATCTTTGACAAGGGATTTGGTGTCGCTGGATGCTCGTCGTGTGGCCTTGGTTTAAGGTTGCGATTCAAGAGTTCTTGTCAGGCACGCGCATGGTACGCAAAATGCCGGCCTGCAGACATGGCCTCTACGGCTTCCGGCCGACTTTTTCCTTTTCCTGCTGCAGCAGGGCGTTGCGCACGGCAGCCCTGGCGTTGCGGCTGCCGCCGAGTTTGGGGCCCTTGAGGACGTCGCCGGGCGGCGGTTGCTGGCGCGGCGGGTGGGCATTGCGCCTCCTCTGGCGACGTTGGGCCAACTCGTCGAGGTACTGCCGGCGAAACTGCTCGGCCATGCGCTCGTCGGCGGTGCGTTTGTCGTCCGGGTTCGACGCTGGGGTTGAAGCCGGTTTAGGGACATCGTAGACGTCGACTATCAGAGGGACAACAGAGAATCAAGGTCAGTGATCTGCACTAGGGGATGGGACAGCGGATAAAAGGGGGGCGTACGTCGGTTTTCGCGGAGGAATTGTTCGACAAACTGGTCGCGCTTAATGTCGTCGCTACCACGGCGGTTGCGGCCAAAGCGACGCTTGGAAGCCGTTTCTTCAGGCCGCCTCCTCGCACCATCGCGGCGATTGCGGACCTCGTCGGGAATATCAACCTCGAAAAGCTTGCCGTGCTTGGTGGGCTGGTCCGCCGTCTTGCCCGTCGCCGGAGCAGACGTCGCAGCAAGTACGTCTGGGGAGGCGGCGCGGTCGATGGAAGGTGACAAGGGTTGGGTTGATGCACTGGGAAGGGCGTTGCGGCTAGATAGGCGGGATTCTATGTACTCGGTCCTTGGATGATTAGCGCAAGCTCGGCCGTAGATGACAGAAGTATAAAGGCGAGAGGGACAAATGATCTCGAGAGACGGGAGGGGGGTGATGTACATGTGTCTGTCGTTGAGGTCGGCAATTAAGCCCGTCTGACGCATGAAGCGCCCGGTGATGCGTTGGACCACGGCGGCCGCGATGGCCGCGGCGTGCTCGTCATCGGCGGGGGCCTCGGGGCTGCGAACGGCGAGGGCTCGTGACGACGAGGACTCGGCAGAGTCATCATGGCCGTCTGGACGCGACTCGGGCGCGAAGCCGACGCCACGGAATCGGGCACGGCGGATGTTGCTGCGCAAGCGCACAGCCGCGGCGACAGTGGGCTCGTCCTCGTCAGACCCCGAGGCGCCGTCGCCGTCGCCATCTCGGTCGGCTCCTCGACTCCTGCTCCGTGTCGGACTTCTCTGAGCAGGACTCTTGTTTCCGTCTGCGGCGGCGGATGGGGGCGTCGTGTCGGGGTCCGGATGTCCGGGCCGCTGGCGATACGTCTTGCGCCTCTTGTTGGGTCGGAAGAGGACGGAGGAGTCTGCGTCGTGGCTGGGGGCGGGCTCCATGGAATGGGGTGCCGAAGGGCGTCGTGATTCTGTGTTTCCTTGTGTGAGATAATTGTAGGTGCAAATACGTATAAGTAGGTGGGTGGAGAGTCGGCAATTAAATGTGAGAGAGAAAGACCCGACCAGCCTACCTCAGGCACCTGCCGAGATCCTGGTGGAGACGCCCAAGGCCTACGGCGGTGTGAGTGGGGCGGAACAGAGACAAGTGACATATGTGACGAGGGCTGGAGGAACCATCACGATCCGCCTTTGAACACGCCAGAAGATATTTCGAAACATCAATCACCGTCTGGATCCATCTCGTCAAGTCATTGCAATTTCATCGCCGTCTCGACTATCACGACTTGAACGCAACCACATGTTCATGCCGGCTGCACAATGGCCATGGCATGCCTGGGCGGCTCACGCTTCTCGGAGCTGGCGGCCACGGGCTCGTCTTGCTGCCATGTCGAGTCTGCGCATTCCCATCGAGTATCCCCCATCGGCCTGCAGTCGAGCCACCTGACGACGCGAGCAAAGTCTTGCGAGCCATGCCCGGCGTGCAAATCGAGAAGACGCGAGGCCCGCACCACCATGTGCCCGCTTTCCAGATGAACCTGCAGCACCCGGGCGGAGAATCTTGCATGGAAACTGACGACGAGAATCTAGAACAAGTACAATATCAGCACGGCCTTGCTCTCTGAGCTCTGCATTCACCCGCCATGGCATCAATCGCGTACCGGGCACGTCTTGTGCTCGAGAAACATGTCGCTGTCGAGCACCGACGCCTTGAGCAGCGACGTCGCAAACAGCAACTCACTCCGCAGCACGGCCGCTTCTCGCGGCGCCGCCATGTCGTACACGGTGCCCATGGCGTGAGGCACGTCCGGGTCGTAGAGCCAGTCTCGCCAGCCCGGGCCCCTGGGCCACATGCGATAGCTTCCCGCGGCGAAGTAGTGAAAGCTGGTCGATCCGGCGGCGCGCGACACCTGGGCGGCCTCGGGGCGGCCTCGCTCCGAGACGTATCGATGAGTGCTCCATCGAGAGGCCCTCCAGGCAGTCGACTCGCAACACCGGGCTATTCTCCTAGCATCGGCCAGAGATCGGCGCGCCAGCTCTTGACAGCCACTCCACTGGCGCTTGTGGAGGCGAGCAACGTCTATCGGTTCGATTTGCTGCATCGCCTTGGCTCGCAAGTCGTCTGCGAGACTGCCGTCTCCTACAACGAAATATCGAGGCTCGAGGTCAATGGGGCTCTCGTCGTCAACGTCTAGCGGCGCTCCCAGCACGACGCGGAGCTGATCCAATGCTGGACCCTCGAGCTGCGAAGGCGTCTCCTGGGGACGCTTGGTTTTATCTTGGATTTCGCATAGCAAGGCAAAGTCGTGCTGTCGTTGCACCCTCCGCCAGTCAATGGGCACGTCTGGGCATTCTGTAACCAGCGGCGGGGGCGACTTCGACGGTTCCTTCATCTTGCCTTATACCCAAGCTTTTGTGACAAACAATCTGTGCCAGCGATTGTTCAAGACGGACGACGAGCAGGATATAATGAGTGAAGTTGGCACAGCCCAATGTTGAATGAAGAGGGTCGCCAGCGTCCATCCGAGACAGCGTCCTCATCGAGCAGCTCCTAGTGTCGTTGCGCCAACGGTCCCCTCAACCGTCCGGGCTATTGGATTAGTATTCGTCGTACCCGGTCTAGATCTGCAGATCGATCCTGCCCGCCCATCCACGAGGCCTGTTGCTTTACCTTTGGGCCAGCCGCCCGTCTCCCAGCGCGCCGTGAATCGAATTCCGCCCGAGACCGGCATTTCGCTCCGAGTTGGTAGATTGCCATTGCATTCGCACCTGCGCGACACGAGCATCTGTGACCTTCAACGTCCGAAAGGACTGGCCCAGCAATGAGCTGCGCATACATAGGTAATGTCCTCGCCTCGACCTGCCGCAGCCGGTGTAGGGTAACCAGCCCAACTACAACGTCATCGCCGTCTCCGCCAAACGCCAGACCATCGCCTCGCCTATAACCTCACACCAGAAGCACCTCCCCATCGTCTATCCCACACTTCCATCCCGTACAACATCGTCAAGGAGAACCCACGAGGCCACAATGACCAGACGCGTATGCCAACCCCTGCTTCGAGCCCGTCCCGACATGTCCGAGAATTCTCCCCGTGGCTGACGACGGTGCCGCGATAGGTCTCCTTTGTCGCCCACGGCGGCGTCGTGCAGGGTAAGCCCATTGGCCGTGAGCAGGCGTCTGCAGAGAGCTTGGTCTGACGTCTGGCATTCGTTGCTGCTTCTCGCCGCGGTTCCCAGGCGTCGGGTTTCGGTGAGTCGCGCCTCCGCCTCTCCGCGGCGTTCGCTCCCACACCACACCTGCCTTGCTGTATTTCCCGTCTCGCTGCGCGCGTGGCACCTACAAGCACTGCACTGGCCGTCTCGTTTCTGACATTCGCCGTGGGGGGTCGGGTGGCGCGTGAGTCGTCTGTAGATATTTTGCCAGGCAAAAGGCTCGCTCTCACGCAGTCACCGGATGGTGCCGCAACACGTCCGACAACAAGGCAAGTCGAACACGTGAAAGTGGCCCTCGTCTTGTCGCTTGAATTCCGTCCCGGCCTAACACAGGCTACCAGGTCGAGGGTGAGGCCCAGGGCGAGCAGGATGCCCTCGAAAAGTTCCTCAAGTACATCGACGAGGGCCCGTCGGGCGCCAAGGTGGTGAAGCTCACAAAGGAAGACCGAGAGGTGGTGCAGGGAGAATCCGAATTCAGCATTCGCCACTGAGGCTCTTTGTCTAACGCAACGCTTCTATCCAAGACCGTCATAAAAGTTCGTAAACGCCGTTGTGCTCGCCGAGTAACGCGCCGTTGATCCGCCACACCAAAGCATGATGTCTAGAAAGACGAACATAAGCCGCAGATTAGGTAGCAACAATCAAAACCCTCTGCCTCGTCGCTTGACGACTGGTTTCTTGACAGCGCCCTGTGTCACAAACTTCTTGCCGTTGCTGCTCTCCGTCTTCTTGGCTGCCGCCCGCTCCACTTCGGCCTGCACCTTGGCCTCTTGCCGCCGCTTGTCTTCGACCATTTTTGCCTCGATTTCCATCTTGCGGTTGAACTCGGTCTCGGTGATGCGCTTCTCGCGAGCCGAGTAGCCCTTTTCCTTGATGGAGTAAAAGACGCCGCCCAGATCCGCCAGCCAGTGCGGATCCACGGCCGTCACCGTCGACACGTAGACCTTTGCCGTGAGAATCAGCTCGTGATAGACGACGTAATCTGGCGGATGACCTGCGTATAGGGCGCTGGTCGGGTGAAGCTGCACGGCCACGTTTGTCCTCAGGTTGATGTACTCGCCCGAGCCCTTGTACTTGGCCGCCTGGTGGTAATAGCCGGAGCAGATGCATTTGCGAATCATGTCCCAGTCCATGCCGCAGCTGCTCAGCTGCATCTTTTGCATCCGGACAATGTCCAGCAGCTGCTCGCGAATCTCCTTGGCGCGCCGCAGCGACTTGGCGTGCAGAAAGTGCTTGATGCACCAGCCGTCCGAATATCCATTGGCCTTCCACGCCGAATAGACCTGAAGATATGTCAAGTGGTCCGACTCGTGCACCCAAAACTTTTCTCGTTGCGCGTCTGCCTCGTCTTGCCGCTCTTTGGGCCGGTAGAAGACGTTTGGCACAGACAGCATCGAGACAATCGTAATCATCTCCTCGCTGCATCCGTACTCTTCGGCTGTAATGAGAAGCTTGGCGAGCGATGGATCCATGGGGAACGCGCTCATCTTGCGCCCCAGATCCGTCAGCTCACCGAGGTTGTCCAGGGCGCCCAAAGCCCACAAGTCGAACATGGATGTCGAAATGGTATCTTGCGGCGGAGGATCCATAAAGTCAAAGTCCATGAGATCCTTGACTCCGAGGGACTTGAGCATCAGCACCGTATTCGACAGATTGGTACGCTGGATTTCGGGAATCGTCTGCAAATAGAGCTCTTCCTTGAAGGCCTTTTCCGTGTACAGGCGAAAGGCCTTACCTGGTCCCGTCCGCCCAGCGCGACCCGAACGCTGCGATGCGTTGGCTTGCGAGATTGGCGTGATCTGAAGCGTATCCATCCCCATCTTGGGATTGTAAACCTTCATCTTGGAGTAGCCCGCATCGACAACATACTTGATGCCGTCCACGGTCAAACTCGTCTCGGCAATGTTTGTAGCGACGATGCACTTTCGAACGCCAGGTGCAGCCCGGTCAAAGATCTTGGCCTGCAAGTCTGCGGGCATTTGACTGTAGATTGGCAGGATGCTCAACTTTGGCGGATCATTGAGAGCATCCAGCCGTTTCTGTACCAGCTCGCACGTAATCTCGATGTCTTCTTGACCCGTCATGAAGACGAGAATGTCGCCAGGATCCATGGAGACGTGGATCGCTAGCACTTGCTGCACGGCCTGGTCGACATAGTCCTCGACTGGCGAGCGATGAAACATGACGTCGACCGGAAACGTCCTTCCAGGAATCGTGAAATCAGGGGCGCCACCAAAAAAGTCGGAGAATCGCTTGGCGTTCATGGTCGCAGAAGTCACAATGAGCTTCAGATCCCGCCTCCTCTGCAGTATCTTCTTGAAAAGACCCATCAGGATATCCGTGTTCAAGGCGCGCTCGTGAGCTTCGTCCATGATTATGCACGAATAGCGGTCGAGATCGGGCTCGTTGAGGGACTCTCGTAGCAGGACACCGTCTGTCATATACTTGATGATTGTTTCTTTGCTGGTGCAATCCTCGAATCGGATAGCGTAGCCAACGGTGCTCCCCAGCTTGACCTGCATCTCCTCGGCGACTCGCTTCGCAACGCTCATGGCGGCCACTCGTCGAGGCTGCGTGCATCCAATCATGCCGTTTTGCCCGTAACCGTCCTCTTGAAGAAACTGCGTCAACTGCGTCGTCTTTCCGGAGCCCGTCTCTCCCACCACGATGGTTACTTGGTTCTCTCTGATGACACGGAGAAGTTCCTCGCGAACGGCAAATGCCGGTAGATATTCCCGCTGCTCTCGCAATGTTTTGCTTTGGCTGAAGTCGCTGGCGCCCTCTCCCTTTTTTATGTGCTCGCTGAACTTGTTGCCTTTGCGCTCGCCGTTTTGTTCGCCTTTTTGCATCTCTTCCTCGCCGGCGACAGGAAGTGCGCTATCGCCGTCCTCCTCTTTGGCGCCCATGATATTTCCCAGCGTCGTGCCCGCGATGCTGGTTGCTTGCTGAGCCTGCCTTTGACGCTCTCTCTGCTGTCGCGCTTCCTTGACGACCCGACTTCCTTTTCTGCTGAATACTGCCATGTCACTCTGGTAGTCCCTTACGGCCGGCACCGGCTCGAGCTGCTTGGTGAAGATGGTGCGACCGTCTAGAAAAGGCGGCCTTAGATCGTGGACGAGGAGGTGGATTCGAGTTGCTTCGTCGTCCTCAAAGTCTGTCGCCATGTCTCTTCGTTGCGCAACGCCAGACACGAGCATCCGGTTGGTTTCCCATGCGTCATTTTCCTTGCGCCGCTGCTCCTGTCTCGCATCGTACCGGCTGGCCATCTTTTCGGCCTTTGCAGACTCCTGCTGCTGGCTCTCCCATGCCGACAGCTGGTAGGACGCAAAGGGGTTGTGCGTGTCGTCGCCAAAGGTATGTCCGCCGAACTCGTCGCCACCGTACCAGTCGCGATCCAATGCCCGGTCATCTTCATCGGTGGGCGCAGGCTGTTCGGCTTCTCGAGACGGCGTGGGCTGGCGCTGCGACCGCGATCGGAACGTCACGTCTCGAGCATCATGGCGGGGCTTGAATGCCGGCCTAGCGGGCTCGACCTTGCGTCTTTTTGGGTTGAAGCCATCGTAATCTCGGTCGCCGGCCATTGCTGGAGATTTTTGCGGGCGACAGCTTGGACTTCGGGAGGATAAGACGCGTTGATACGGTGATCGAGAAGCAGGGTGCTTCACGTAGAAGCTCAGTGACGCGAGGTTCTTCCGGATCGACCTCTGGTTCAAAAGTCTCGACAGGGGTCCTCATCGTTATCGATAAGCCCCGCCGAAATTTTTGGCCGCATGCCATTTTCTTTCCCCTGCGATAAGAATTTGGCTACCAAACCAGCGAAAGCAGGCGTCACGGGCGTGCAATAGAGATACCCTTGCATTCACGTCACGATGTCTATGATTACAGCAGCCCAATGGGTGCCGCGGGGCTTCGCGGCACCCTTCCCACAAAAATACACCCTGGACGAAGCCGAGTTCGGGAGGATAGCCGCGCTGGCTAAGCTGCAACTCAACGATGCTGAGGACGACTTGAAAGAGGCGGAGGAGGGAGAGTCGGTAAGGAACGGCGCCGACGACGAAAAAGATGAGACGATGCAGGTGGATAATCAAAAGTCGGAGAAGAAAGCCAGGTTTGTCGCGAGGATCGCTTGACTGCTAGGTACTCGGTTTCGCTAACTTTTGGCCGCTTTAGCTACGACGACGACGATCTTAAAGAATACGATCTAGAACACTACGACGATGATGACGCCGAATCGCAAGGAGAGGGAGAGACCATGGGCATGTTTGGCAACGTGCGGTCACTGGCCTACTACGACTCCAACAAGGAAGATCCATACATTACCCTGCAAGGCGGAGAAGATGAGGACGAGGACCGGGAAGACCTACAAATTATGGCCACGGATAACCTCATTCTGTCAGCAAAGGTGGAAGACGAATTGGCGCATCTCGAGGTCTACGTCTTTGAGGACGAGGGCGATAACCTATACGTCCACCACGATATCATGCTCCCCGCCATCCCGCTGAGTCTCGAGTGGCTCGATATGCCCGTCAGCAACTCGGGCGCCGATAAGGACGCGACCGGAAACTTTGTGGCAATTGGAACAATGGACCCTGACATCGAGATCTGGGACCTCGACACAATCGACTGCATGTATCCGAATGCGATCCTGGGCCAGGCCGCCAACGCAGACGCGCCCGGCGGAGAGAAGAAGGGCAAAGGCAAGAAGAAGAAGAGCAAAAAGGCAAACGACGAATACCACGTCGACGCGGTACTGTCACTGGCGGCCAACCGTAAACATCGCAACCTATTGGCATCGGCGTCGGCAGACAAGACGATCAAGCTGTGGGACCTCAACACAACGAAATGCGCCAAGTCGTACTCGTACCACACGGACAAGGTGTGCTCGCTTGCATGGCACGCTGCCGAGCCGACGGTGCTGCTGAGTGGCAGCTATGACAGGACCATTGTCGTGGCGGACATGCGGGCGCCAGACGCAAAGGCGCCGCGCTGGGGAGTCGAGAGCGACGTCGAGAACGTGCGATGGGATCCTCACAACCCTAACTTCTTCTTCGCGTCTACGGAGAACGGCGTGGTCCACTACCACGATATCCGGAACGCACCCCGAACCCCCGAATCCACAAAAGCCGTCTGGACGCTGCAGGCGCACGACGAGTCGGTCTCGTCGTTCGACATCAACAGCGTCATCCCGGGCTTCATGGCGACCGGTTCGACGGACAGGACGGTCAAGCTGTGGAACATTACGCCGACGGGCCCGTCCATGGTCGTCTCCCGCAACCTCGACGTCGGCAAGGTGTTCGCGACGACATTTGCGCCCGACGCCGAGGTGGCGTTCCGGCTGGCCGTGGCCGGCAGCTCGGGCAGCATGCACGTTTGGGACACGAGCACCAACCCGGGCGTGCGTCAAGCTTTTGCGCAGCGACTCCCCGCGCAGGACGGCGAGGCCCTCGAGGAACGGCTGATTGGCGTCGACGACGACGACAGCAGCAGCTCGAGCGATGAAGGGGAGGAGGGCGAGGGGCAGGAGGACGGGGATTCCATGGATGAGGACTAGGGCAGGCCAACAGCGGTGTGCCGCACCAACGAAATTTCTGTTGGAAGGCCTCGTGGTTACTGATGCAACCAACGCGAGCACGTCCGCGAGGCCAGTGAATGACGTTGAGCTACATATGGTTGACATGGTTGTCAGGATGGTTGGGTTTTTTGATACCATAGGCTGAGACGACGCACGTACTCCTCTGCGGCAAACGGCCCGTGGGAAAGGAGCGCAGGGTGATGCAAAAAGCAATCGACCAACCCTCCTCTTTTCGAGGCGCTGCTTGGATACGCCCATGACGCCGTCTTTGTCTGTCCTCGCGAAAACCCAGGCTACTGTAGCCTCGTACACTCGTGTGTTTTGTATGTAGGTAGTTGACAGCCGTGTCATGCCGCGTAATTAATCCACATGTATCGACAGCAAAGAAACAACTCCTGAAGCATGCACGACGTGTTTGGCCAGCCCCAACCCACGATGCAATCTGGTCGGTCGACCGGCGCCACGGGCATGGCCCAAAGTTGAAGCAAATCATGTGCGAACTCGCGCGGGTCAAGCATCCGGCTGCCCGGTCAGTCCAGCAAGAGACCCCAGGCAGGGCGACACAAAGCGGGGAGAAGAAAAGAAGCAGGTGCTGTACTTTGTAGTATCAAGAGACATGCCCTGCCCAGCGATGCCGCAAGCATGCGAAACTCGGACTCGTGTCAAAGTGGCAGACGACTCATCACGTCAAATGGCACGACGGGGCTCCAGACTGCGAAGCCACGCAGATGGACATGGCGTGACGACGCTCGGCGCATGGGCGACCCGATGAAAACGGGTCGTGGTGGAATCCCGCGTAGAGCAATTGCCAATATTCTTTCTACAAAGAGGGTGGAAAAAAATCCTCCCATCTGGGTCCCGGCGATAGGCCACCTCCCCTCTTGGCAACGAGGAGCGACAGGGGGGAGAATCGAAGAACTAATCGGTTCATGACGCTACATATCTGGTCATGGCTGGTTGATGAGGCATGTACGTCCGTGTTGCTCGCAGCTTGCTTACCCGGTGCATGAGGAGTGCAGAAAAGTGACGAATGCAGGGTCCGAGCCTCGACACGATGCAACACCGGGCGAACCGTTGCGGAGGGAGCGGACGTGTGCCAAGCATGCAGAGAAAGTCGAGAGTGCAAGGGAAAAAAGTGTAACAAGATCAAGGATCGCCAGAGGCTTCGGTCCATGGCCCAACAGAGGCACGTCATGTTTCGTTCTTTATTTGGCAACTTGGATTTTGAGTTTGAAGGCGTTTAGTTTTGCTTCTTGTCGCCTCTGGGACAAACTCCCGCTCTGACTGCGTAGCCACGTCGTCTTTTCAGGACAGGGAACTGCGGGGAGGCTGGACAGCAGGCGCACGAGCCTTGCATTTGACGCAAAAGTCGACGATGCCGTGAAATTGTCTCTGGCAGTCATACAACTGCAGCTGAGCATACGGCAGGTTGCTGGCATCGAATGTTGCGACTTGGCAAAGGCAAGGGCGGCGCTCGGGGCGGGCGTTTCGAAGCTAGACATGGGCTGGAGTTGCGAAAAGGAAAACAAGAGCCACCGGGTGAGCAGTCAAGGGGGAGATGCGACAAGATTGGCGCGGGCTGAAGGTGGACAAGAATGGCGGCCTTTCTTTTTGTTCGGCACGATGCGAATGGAGGGTGCGTCGACACGGGACAACTTGGCTGCCTGTTGCTGGATCTCCCTCTCTCAGCCAAGGTACAGACATGCACGCTTGTGCAGGCACCAGATGGCACTTGGGCGGAGACGCCAGGGGAAAGCAAACCAACATCCCAAAGCCTGAAACCAGCCCACCCCCGGATGGTTTGCCCGCTGGCGCCGTGAGCCAATGGCGATGCTGGAAAGGTGACATGGGCAGCTTCGATGGCCGGGGTGAGAGGTTTGCTTCGTGATTGCTTTTTGCTGCTTCTCTCACACATTAGCCCCTGGAAAGGAAGAGGTGCCAGAAACTCGGCGTCTGCCACAACAGGATCGGGCCACCTGCGGGAAAGGTGAGGACAAAGAGGCCGAGGGCCATGGGAAGCCCACGAGACACGGCTCAAGCTACCCCAGCTTTGCTTGATTCGAGACGCTAGCCATTTTGACCTGTCATTGTCGCCAGAGCTTGCGGGCGCGCGCCAGATGTTCGCCTGGCGTCGAGAAGCAACGGTGTTGTACCTCAAACAGTCGGGCAAACGTGGCTCCCCCCTTCTTCCCGAGAACACGGCGCGCGCAAGCGTTGACGGTGCAGAGGAGGGATGAAGGGCCGAGTAGCAGGAATCGACGGGGACGCGTTCCGCTCGCCAACCGTCAAGAGGGCACGAGTAACTCGGGGGGATCGGAACCTGCAGACCTGCACGGTGGCGGGCCCGCTTGCGCTGCATCTTTGCGCGGTTTGTGCCGTACCGTATGGATGGATGTCTGCCATACTGCCTGCTTTCTGCATGCACATGAAGACGCATCACGATACGTGTTCGGCACTCGGCGTGCAGGCGGACGCACAATCGTCATCATTCGTCGCTCCATTCTGCATGCGAGGCGCAGAGTATCCCCCGGAGCTTGCATGTGCATTTGCACGGCAAAGAGTCGACGGTTGAAGGTGCTCCTGGATACAGTGCCTGTCGCCTTTGACCGAGCCAAAGCCAGGGATCAGGTCGGGGCACAGCTTCTCGTGGTCTGACGGCCGAGGGAGAGGAGCATGCCGAACATGCTGATGACGAGGCCTGCTCGCGCTCCCCTCTCACAGTCCCGGCATCCCTTGGCAAAACGTGCCCGATGGTGACACGAGGCGAGACGTCGGGCCCCATGCATTTTCTTCCATGAGCCAGAAAGTGGTCAAACCTTACTCTTTTCCCCCAGGCCAGCCGAGGGGACATTCCTTTTTCGATTTCCAAGGGTCCAGTAATCGTTCCCCCACTCATCCATTCCCCCAGTTTTCCATAGATAGTTGTGGACACAGGGAGGAAGGCAAGTCAAAACGTAAGGGGGTGGTTGGCAAAGGAGATGGTGAAGCTTATTCGCGCAGGCATAGTACTGTACTGCGTGTACTGTAGTTGGGCGAAGCAATCACCTCGGAACGAGGAGGGAGCCCAACTCCAAGATTGGATCATGGGCAATGTGATGGTGTGCTCGATTTATTGCCGGCCTGTAGCAAACGGCGGCAGGGCGGTCGGGGCGAAGCCGCACGTGCGTGCCTTTGCGCCGTGGGCTCGGGCAGTGCGGAACGAGATGGAGTGATCGACGATTGGCTGAGCCATCCTGGCGCATCATTTCTGGCCCAGAATGACGCCCATGAGCCGCATAGGACGCGTCGTCTCTCGTTTCGCATCGTGGTGAAGGCGCAGAGGATTGAGAGAAGCCGTCGTGAGGCCTCGAGTGATGCAGAGATGAGGGAGAGAAGCGTGGCCGTGAATGCGCCCACGTCCTCGACCAGCACAAGAAACAAGGCGTCGCCGTACCTTGCAGGAAGTGCCGCATCGGCGGATCTTCTCATTGGCTCTGTGGATCCTGATCCTTGTCCGATAGGTTGGCTATTGGATGAGACCCTCGATCCGCGCACACCCTCTCGGCGCCTCTGCTGGGCCGGCCGGCCATGAAGCAGCGCCTAGAGAGCACTCTGGATTAGGGGTTCCCCGGGGTGTCCGTACAACAGGAATGGCTTGCTGAGTATCGTCCAGACTCGGTCCTCGCACTAAGCCGCCGTCCCCGCCATTGGACAAACCAAACGGCCGTCCCGCCCAGCCCTGCTCACTCACTCTCGCAAGGGCGTCGACGGGTAGAGCGAGCCGCGGGCTGTGCGGTGCTGGCGGTGCGGTTGAACGCTCGCCGCTCTTTCAGGGCGCCTCGCGGCTTGGACGGGCGGCGGTGGGAATGAGCAGGCGGTCCGCGAGGTCGATAGAAGGCACGACTATCATGACGCTTGTGGTTCCGTGCGTGTTCGGGGTGCAGGACGCCGAGGAGCGTGGAGACGACGGGTGATTGAGCGATTCTGTGGCGATGCAGACGCGCGAGAGTCCTTCGTCTCAACACTTTGGACAAGAGAAATGCACAGTATGATCTGTGGCGAGGGTGTCGCCGAGCAGTGTATCCGGTACCAAGGCCTTCGACATTCGAGGCGGCAAGCCGCACGTGGAGTCGTGTAGACGCTCATGTACCCGGGAACGCCCGTCGTCGTCCAGAGGCCGTACCGAAACGAGCCTTCGTGCGCTTGGAGAGATGGTCGGCTGGGTGCCTATACCTCGAGGCGCTTTCTGCCAAACTGCTGATTGACAGCCCGCGGCCCAAGCCCGATACCTGGGTCGTCGACATCGGGCACGCACCTCGGCTTGGGAGGGGTGTGGCAGTTGAGGTACCACTACCCTTGCCGGCCAACTCCACACGACGCACCCCCTCTCACGGGCTGCAAGGTACCACAACCACCACGCTCCAGGAACCCTGCCTGAGGCCGGCCTGGATGGGCCGCCAGCTTTCCCACGCTGCCAACCCGCAGCCGAGCTGCGCTGTAGAAGCGCTCTCGTCCGGATCCTCCATCACGCACATGGATGTACATACATATCTATACCCCCTTCCTCCTCCTCTTCTTCCCCCCGTCCGTCGGCGGCTGTTCTCCGTTGCCCTCTCTTCCAATTCCCTCACTCGCCGTCTCGACTTTTCATTCTCGCGTCGATAGCATCGGCGATTGGCCTACGCCATTTTGTTTCCTTGCTTCTGCTTGATTAACACCAAGCAGTCATCGTCATTCTCGTCTTCGCTACCGCCGCCGTCGCCTCCGTTCCTTTTCATCACCACCACCAGGGACAGCATCTCTGCTCGCCTCTCGCGCTCATCAGCTGCCTCGGCCCCCGATCCTCGATCCTGTCCATACCAAAAGCCAACTCGCCGAGCGCGACCGTTTCTTCACCGGCCTCAAATCAGCAGGGTTCTGATCCACTACGCCACAATCAAGCCTCCAACGTTGACCGTTGCTTGCCTTCGTTTCATTGTTGCATCCGCAATCTTCGCCCACCAGGGTTTGCGTCTCACATTCTCTGCCCGACTACGGTACAGCAAATACATTGCTCGCTCTCTCCGAGGAAACACGCACATCCTCGCCCCGAATCGCCATTTCTGGACCTCGGGCCGCTACACCAGGACATTTCTCCTCTCACGCGTGCAACGCACGTCCTCCTTCTCACCATCTTGGTCCAAGTGCCACCCTGCGTGGACAAAGGCCCAGGCGGCAAGCCGAGACAACAAAGCAAGTCTCATCTTTTGACTCTGGCTTGATAGCTGTCGCCATCTTGGTTTGTCGCTGCCCTCGACTGAAGCTTCCAATACCAAGGCTCTCGGCCAACCAACCGGCGTCAGAGTGTCACAAAGGAAACACCACACTCCATATCTGAGCCACGACAATAAACGCTTTCCGGCACGCACCCTTTTTGTTCAGCCCAGTGAGATCAAGAGCGTGGCTCGCTAGCTTGCCCTCTCGGTCTCGCGCCTTGTTCCACGCTTCCCTTCCACCACCTTCCCGCTTCAGCCTTAGCTGCATCCAGGCGTTGCAGCATCGCCCAGCAAGGCAATCGCTCAACTTCCTGCAGTGTGCCAACCCAAGTAAACCGCTGCGGAACCCAAGTGCACGTCGACTCGCCCGAATCGCAGCATTGAAAGTCACACGCCATCTGCATTGCACCCATCGTGACCCCCACCCCGTGCACGCACCAAGGTATCCTAGGTTCGCTGCGCAGCGCGGCGTTTATAACCACCAGGCTTGCCGTCACCGCCACATACCGCTTTGCAACTTTGCCAATCCACGGCTTTCGTCACCATGTCGTTACAACGGGCGTTGACGACGTATCGCAACAGGCGGAACAATGACAAAGCCAGCAGCGATGGCCAAGATGGAAGCATCCTACCTCGCAGCACCACCACCAAGAAGACGGCGACCCGGCTCAAGATCTCGGCTCCGATTCAGTTGATTCACACCACCAACATGCTCTCCTACAACGCTCCTGATCTTCCGCGAGCGACACGCAGCAACTCACTCTCGGCTCGATCCGACGACGACTCTGATTCTCACACGACGGTCTCGACACCTCCAACCAGTCCCGATGTAGCCAAGAATGAGCCACCGTCGCCAGAGCCCAATCACCTCACGTCCTACTTCAAGCAGCCCAGTAAGACCATGACTGTCAGCGAGGAGGCGCCGCCCGTGATCCCCAAGCGCTCCCCTTCACATACCAAGAAGAATTCGTTCGAGGCACTGGCACGCTCTCGCTCTGTCTCGCGCCTGTCGAGGGACTCTGACATGTCCTGCTCGAGAACCGTCAACTCATTTTCCCGGTCTCCGTCCACGTCGACTCGCGCCTCTTCAGTCTCGCACACGTCTTCTTTGTCTTCAAAGCAGGTAGTGCCTAGTACCCCGGCATACTCTCCCTCACCTTCACCCGTCCCCGCGCCAGCGACACAATCACGGCAGTCTAGCGAATCACATCCATTTGGACAGGAACTGGCCAGCGTCAACGAGCTGGCTGAGGAGTTCATCTCCGGAAGTCGTCTGGCGACCATCGATGAGGAGCAACAATATCTGGACTCGCGGGGACTGGTCAAGCTATCAGCAGACGATTACAAGGGCGCCATTCAGAGCATCTCTTACACCTTCTTCCCCGAGCTCAACCGATCTATGCCCATGGGCGCCATGTGGATCTAGGAGGGGGAAAGCGAATCTCGCCAATGTTGCGAGAATCTTGCTGCCATCATCTTCACTTGTACATATTTTGGGACACATGGAAGCGGGCCCGCGGCCGAGCACATTCATTCAGCGAGAAGGCCGAGCAACCCAGTCCAGATTTGTGATTTGGTACTGGGAGTGGAGGAGAATAGGGAAGGTTGCATTCTTGCAGATTACAGATACCAGCCTTGGGAGGGCTGGATTCCCCAGGCGCATCAGGCAGATGTCGGTAGAGGCGTTTTGGTGCCAGACCGAGTCGAGGCACAGCATGTGAAGTTGACACGGCAGGACGAGCCTGCAAGGCATCGTCTCGATGAGAATAGCGATGCATTCTTACCGAAATTCATCATTCTTTGGACACCTATGTTTCCGCCTGCTTTGTTTTTGTGACGTGCGGCGAATTAGACGTCTATGGAGTCGGGCAGCAATGGGCCGCGATATGCCGCGACCCGTGCAGCTCGCGTACAGACGGACTGTGCTCGTCACTCTGCAGGCCATCTCTTTTGCTCTCGGTGGCAGTGACGCGATGCCAATACACGTTGAATGTACCTACCTAATTCCTCAAGCAATGAGGGGAGAGGAAGGGCAAGGGGATGAGCAGGCGGGACTGGAAGCGCCGACGGGGAACCCCGCCATGCACGCAAGCCTGGAGAAGGAGGAGGCGGAGGGGGAGGAGGGGGCCCCATGACATAAGGAGTGACTGGGGTCGGGCAGCTTCCAGAAGCGGCAAGAGCCCAGGACGCAAAGACGTGGTGCCTTCTGGCGTCTCTCTCTGTTCTCTTTGATTCCGCGGGCGAGTCTGTGATCGGGTGAGGAGGGCACGTGTTGCGTGGAGTGGGCGACGGAATACGTGCGCGTGCCCATGGGATGCTGAGACTTGCTCACCGCGATGTGGCGACGACTACTTCCGCCGAACCTTCCTCCCACGGGCTGCGCTTCGGTCAGCGACGGAGCGCTCACCGTACTGTCCGCCTCACCGCCTGGCGCCGACATTTGTAGATATTGCACCTCTCAAAGTACGAGCGACAACAAGAAGAACCGTTGCCGGCCTCGTGCGTGCCACCGCATGGAGCCAGCTTTGTACAAAAACCACGGTCACTTTTCCCGCGAGAATCCCCGGGCCAGGGCGATTTACCCGAGGCCAGCCGTAATTTATTAGAGATTTTTTCCCCGGCCCCGGCGGTGCGCTGTTCGTTTAACGCCGACGAATTCTTCCTTCTCCCAACGCGGTTGGAAGACCCAGTCGAGCGGCTCGTCTCGGTTCTTTCGTCGAGGGGGCGGTGTGGTGTGGCGAGATGCAGGGCGGTGGAAGGCGGAATGATATCTTTGCCGTTTGCACCTGGGGGCGTTTTACATTCATCCGCCAAAGTTGCAGGCTTGATATTCTGTGCGTGTGTACGGGCGTGGGAGCCGTCATGCTTCTGCGGCTGGATCCCCCAGAAGACGCATGAGGCCAAAGCCGAAACCCCCAAAGAGACTGTGAAATCCCCCTGTGATTTCGGACGCATGCTCCGCTGGCAGACGGACGCGCCAAGTTGACAAGCGCCCCCAGTTTTTGGGTTCGCGCGGATGCAGCTGGGCGCTTAGCTCTGGGATGTGTAGACGAATGGGGTTTCGTCGTTGAATCACGTCCTGCGCAGGTAGATGTGCACGGAATCGACCGAGTGGCCGTACATGGAGGCGAAACAGTAAGCCATGTCGAATCAATGTCTATCGAGGAAACCCCCACGCTGCAGCAGACGCCAAAGAAAACCCCACGAAGCAATAGACATATCGCTTTTCCCCATGTTGACCATATTCACTAGCCCTTTCCGAACCATGCGCTTGCTCGTCTGGCGTATCCGACGTCACAGGCGAAGCCTTTCCAGCCTTGCTAATCTCCGTTACCGATGAAATGTGCACCAATTTTGACATGTACCTCTGCTACCAGGGCGTGCGGCAGGTTGCTACACCCAATCATCATTCCCGCCTCCAGTCCGTCTCGTTTCTGCCCTCGCTCGGAGGAATGGGGAGGTTCATCGCCCGCCCAGAGGCTCGGCAGCCTTGACGAGGTCGGTAATCGTGACAATCTTGTACCCCCGGCGGCGAAGCTCGGGCAGCACGATTCGCAGCATCGGCGCCGTCCACGGGCGCCTGTCGTGGCAGACGATGATGGCGCCGGGATGGGCCATGCTGAGAATGTGCTTGGCGTTGACGCCCGGGTACGGAATCTGAGGGTCGTGCGGGTATATGCTTCCGAGGACGATGCGAAACCCGCGGTTGCCGAGCAAGTCACGCATCCTGGAGTTGAAGATGCCCGAGCCCGGGCGAAAGTAGTTGTTTGGCAGGATCTTGCCCTCGTCGGCGTAGGCCGCCCTGAGCTTGTCGCGGACCTCGTTGACCTCCCTCTCGAGCCGGTCGTTGGGCAGCGAGCGCGAGGGCTCGTCGCGCATGGCGTGGTTGGCCAGCTCGTGGCCCTCGCGGACGAGCTTGCGCAGGGCGTCGCCGCGGCCCTCGGCCTGCGCGCCGATGACGAAGAAGGTGGCGCGCGCCTCGCTCTCCCGCAGCGCGTCCATGATGTCGGCCGTGTAGGGCGAGGGCGCGTCGTCGAGTGACAGCGCCATGATCTTTTCCCGCACGCCCGGCTCCTCGAACAGTACGTCCGGATACCGGCTGCGAAGGCGCGCCATGACGAAGCGCGGCGGCTTGTACACGCAGTAGACGGTCGCCACGGGCAGCAGGAAGAGCAGCACCAGCGCCGCCAGCGCCACCAGCGTCGCCATCCGGTTTCGCCGGACGCGGCGCCGCAGCCGGTTCGGTAGGCGGAAGAGGGCGAGTCGGGGCATCGTCGGGGCCCCTTTTTACGGCCGGAGCATCGAGCTCACCCGGGGGGAAGCTCGTCTTGGTCCCGTCGGCTGTATCGAGGACCGCTGCTGCCGCAGAGTTTGCTCAGGGGCCAGGTCGAGGTCGGTCCGAGTCGTTGGGCTGCTCCCTCGGCAGCATGCTCTGCCGTGTCGTTGCCCCGCGTGCGCTGTCAATGGGCCCCTCGTTCGCCCGCCAGCCCCAGCACTGAGTCTGGCCGATGCTTCTTGAGGACGATGACAAACCGTGACGAGGATGGATGAAGATGGCTGACTGCTGTATGTGATGTTTTCATGCCATGGCGGCAGCGAGTCTCCGGCTGTCGTTTTTCTCGTAGCTTCGACCTCAGCCGGACGGACTTTTTTCCCTGCTAAAACCCCCTTTTGGGGCCGAGCGCCTAAACGACGCCAAAAAGCAGGTACCCCATGCCAAGGGGCACCCCAGTGACATTGCATCCCGGAGCCCTACAGAGTTTCTGGGGTACAGTGGGCGCTTGGGAAGACGGGTCTCCCCGGGTACATTTGACCCCTGCTGGGGCGTGTTCGGCCCGCATCGCCGGCCTTCCCTAGTTGGTGTCGGGCCAGGCTACCGTGAGGTACCTGCGCCATTGTACTCTGCTCGTCTCCCAACGTTCCGATGTTTGCTCCTCGCTTTCGACGACGACGCATACTACGAAATACGCCTTGTCAAAACTTCTACTTCGAACGCCTAGTAGCTTCTAGGAGGCATATTACCGAGGACCGTTGAGGAGCCTCTGACCCTCTGCGAGCCCGACTAGTCATAAGAAAAGACGTTAGGGCAGCGTAAATGCTCCCCATCGAACTTGCAAAGCGGCAACGCCTCGTGCTGATGCCCCATCCCTAGTGCGAAAGCCCTCATTGGTAGCTTTAGCGTTTCGGGAGAGATCAAAGCCAACTCGGAGCACCAGCGGACTCTTCAGAGCACGTCCATCGAGATCAATGAGACTACGCTCTGGAAACTGGCTAGCGGCGGCCCCCAGAACCCAGTCAAGACGGACGGCGGCAACGTGCTCTCTTCTCTGGAGGATCTCAAGGCAGAGGCGGACAGGTTCTATCAGGAAGCTAACGAGCAAGATGCAAAGCCCTAGGAAGCCAGCGCGAGAACCATGGTTGTAAGACTTCTCATTGACCAGCCATCTAGCGCCGTTCTCGACGAGTATGAGAACCTCTATGGCTTCTATTCAGACAAGGGGAAGAAGGCATTCCAGCCTTGAGAGTATAAGCCAAAGGCGCCCAAGAAGGTTGATATGGATTCTCCATCTCTGGCTCTTGATTCCGTACATCAGGCTGACGAATCCTCTAAGCGCAAGCTCTTCTCTAGGAATATGCTACTTTTGACAGTCGCTTGAAACTGATTGAGAGCAACGTGTCAACCTTTGAGCTTTACAACTTGCCATCCTACGTGCGAATCTCTTGATGGCATTGGCATAGAACATGTCGAAGTACCGAATTCAAACATCTCTCTCGCCCCTCCGACTCGAAAACATGGTGCCTGTCTCTTGTCGTTTGCCCGCTAATGCTGATTGATCGTCAAATTGTGCATCTGGGATCAAGCAGCCTCCGCAACAGGCTGGTGGTGAGCATAGCACAATGGACACGACATTTCGCCTACATTGTTCTCGAGTGCCCATATAGACCTCTCAAACAGGCGCCGCATATGTGGTGCTGATAATGCGAGCACATCCTGCAGTTCTTGAACTGCCGTTTTCCCTCCGCAAACCATGTCTGCTCGGGCGCCCCTGGTTCGCAGCATCAAGACCATCCTGGTCAGTAGGATGTGCTGCCAAAACTCAAGCTTGTAACGCCGCCGATCAAAGTCCCACTCCTCGGCCCAGTATCGGCAGAGGAGAGAGAGTCGGTGCAGGATAGCCGCTCCGCCGGGCTCGAGGCGGGCGTTGAGGTCGGCGCTTCGCGACAACAAGTGCTCGACCGTTGTACACAACTTGGCGAGAGTGCGATCGGGATCCTCCAGGCAGTAATGGAAGACCAGGCTGGCGCATTCCTGGATGACCTGGACCATTAGACGGTTGATGTCCAGGTTTGCGTTTGCCAGCAGGGCGTCAAAAGCCGGGTGCACATCGAGAAAGCAAAGGTCCTTCCTTCCTTTTCGTGCCAACGTTGAATACGCCTTCTTTACCTACGGGGGCCACGCCTTCGCCCTTCTCAAGCGGACAACCCTATGGCCGGCTGCAAATAACAGACCATTTCCCTTGCAGCTGCAATAGAAGGCTTTCTTGTTTAAGAACTTAGAAGAGGGCAGGCCCGCACGTAAAGTAGTAAAAGTAGTAGAGGGTAGTAGAGGGTAGTAGAGGTAGTAGAGGTAGTAGAGGTAGTAGAGGTAGTAGAGGTAGTAAAGGTAGTAGAGGTAGTAGAAGTAGGTATAAGTAATAAAAGCTTTTACCTTCGTAGTCTCTACTTTTACTTTTTATAACTAAGCTTATAGCTTTTATTACTCGCGCTTGCCTCTGCTGCCTCTATTACTCTCGTATGCTTTATAGCTTTGTGTGGCTCGTAAAGCTATGCCCCGTGGATAAATAGTTAAAGCCCGTAATAATTTAAGTAGCCCCTTTCGAGACGACGAGGTTAAGCGGCACCGCTTGTCTGCCGAATCGACCAGTCGCGGTATCCGCGTGCCCTCGACAATGTCGTCGGAGCGAAAAACGTGTTTCTGGCAAAGACTGTACCGCAACGGGAAGAATCGCTTCTTCTCCAGGCCGCTATGCTTAGCGTTCCGTGCGGCCTCCAGCAAGATGTCCCGGTCACCATCGCCATGCTCGCTCGGGACAAGCACCGACGCGTCGTCCTTGCTGCCCAAGTCGTACGCCCAGAACTCTGTCTCCTTCTCGAGCGAGGGCGGCAGGACCTTGTTGATTTTCTACGCTACCTTAGGAGAACTCCGTAACTAAATAGATCTATGTGGAGATATTTCGATTCCGGCCCGTAACTCATAGGCATCGCTTAGGTAGCGCGCCTTATTACGGGGCTTTTTAGTAGTTACTCCGTATCGAGTTTCCGGCGAGGTAGCGGATTCGAAGCTATTTTAAATCGTAGCGGAGTGCTAAAAATATAACGATTCTATTACTTATAGCATTATCGCTCCTCTATACTTTATAAGCTATAGGGTGCCTTGGCTCCTAGGGTTGACAGTATATAGCCTTACCGTAACGTGCTGCCCATATGACATGGTATCCATATGCCCGATCTGAACTTTCCCGCCCCGCAAAACACAAGACGGCCAAGCCGTGGGTCACAGCTCTAGAATGCTGCAGTCTTGAACCCCGCTTCGCCATGGGCGCGCCCTACACAGTACATGGCTTGCCAAGCGCAACTGACTCGAACTCGGAAAAGCTGTCCATGGGCGGCGCTCACCTGAGAAGCGCAACCGACATCATCAGCTTCGCGTTGAGGACTCGAGTTGGCGATTCATCAGACTCTTGCTGTTGATCAATTAATCAGTACAACCGTCACGTCTTCTGGGGACGGGAGAGCTCCGTGTGTCGACGTCAGGCTTGACCCGTTCATCTCGCATCCAAGATCCTCACGAGCAACGCCGCCAACCATGGCATCCGGAAAAAACTTGTCGCCCAACGACGTTGCGCGTCTGTCCATGTCGTCACGGACAGTCCATGCCGACGATGGCATAGCCGCTCATCGCGCAGTGGCTCCGGCAATGCACGTCAGCACCACCTTTCGCTATGCCGACGACCCCTCCAAGCTGATGCCAGAGGACAATATCGATGTAAGTGAAGCCTTTGCATTCTTTGTCCATGCGTCGTCATTGCCGTGGCTGTACTGATCGGTCGTGCCAACTGCAGCCTCTCGCGCCAAACGACTCCCACGTCTACTCGCGCCATTCGGCACCCAACTGCGCCCGTCTCGAGGCTGTCCTCTCCTCCATCCTTGGTGGACCGTCCATCACCTACTCTTCGGGGCTGTCAGCCTTTCACGCCATGCTGGTCCGCATCAACCCGCGCCGCATCGCCATCGGAGACGGTTATCACGGCTGCCACGCAGTCATCAAGGTCCTTGCGCGCCTCACGGGGCTCAAGCAGCTGCCGCTCGACTGTGACCCTTCGGAGCTGGGACCGGGCGACGTCGTCCACGTCGAGACGCCACTGAACCCCGTCGGCGAGGCCCGCGACCTCCAGTTCTACGCCGACAAGGCCCGCAAGGCCGGTGCGTACTTGACGGTCGACGCCACCTTTGCTCCGCCGCCGCTGCTGGATCCCTTTGCCTTTGGCGCCGATGTCATTATGCACAGCGGGACAAAGTACTTTGGCGGCCACTCGGACATGCTCTGTGGTGTTTTGGCCGTTCGGCCAGGACTGGACTGGATTGGCGATCTGCGTGGCGATCGCGCCGTCATCGGTTCCGTCATGGGCAGCTTCGAGGGCTGGCTGGGACTGCGGTCGCTCCGTACACTCGAGCTTCGCGTCATGCGACAAAGCGCTACCGCCACGGCCCTCGTTTCATGGCTCGCGAGCCAGGTCGGAGATTCATCTTCTGCGGTAGGAGCCGTCGTTGAGCGTGTGCAGCATGCCAGCTTGCAGCCCGAGGCTTCCCAAGAGGGCAGCTGGCTGAGGAAGCAGATGCCCAGGGGCTATGGGCCCGTCTTTGCCATTATGCTCAAAGACGAAGATACGGCAAGGAGGTTGCCGAGTCGTCTGCGGTTGTTCCATCACGCAACCAGCCTCGGCGGCGTCGAGAGTCTGATTGAATGGAGGGCCATGTCAGACAGCACCGTGGACAAGCGTCTGATGCGGTTGAGCATCGGAGTTGAGGCTTTGGAGGATCTGCAGGAGGATCTCCGCCAGGGCTTTGAGAGCTTGCGTTCCTCCTGAGCGTGTCGTATATCCAGATGAGACTTGGGACATTCATAGAATATTACATAGAAATGGCAAAAAGACTGAATTGGGCAGACTCGTCAAAATACTCCTTCGGTCTGGTCTGGCGTCAAGAGCACCGAGTTTCCTGATGATTGTCGTGAGACGGGTTTGATGCATTGCAGAGTCGCGGTCGGGCTCGCAGAGGGTTAGAGACTTATCGACGGTCCCCGGTAATATGCCTCCTAGAACCTACTAGGCGTTCGAAGTAGAGGTTTTGATAAGGCTTATTTCGTAGTATACGTCGTCGAAAGCGAGGAGTCAACCTAGACGGTGATGTGCCACTGGCATAATTCGTAGTTCTTTGGCGGCCTACCGGCAATGGGTTGGAAAAGAACTTATTGCAGGATAGAAGTAAGATTAGGGTGGTTTGTTCATGAATCAATGTACTGAGAGGTGGATGGAGACAGAGTGGGACTTCTTGCCGTGGTACTGGTAGCCTCCATCCTCGGATATTCGAAAGGCCTTATACCGCACCTCCCTTGGCTTCAGGCTGTAGGCGATTATAGGAGGGAAGCTTTCGGCGGAGGTCGAGTTTGGATCCTCCTTGTAACGCGCGGGATCGCTCGAGACATTGTCAAACTGTAATTTATTGGCATCTCATTACGGCAATGTTCGCGAACCGGTAAGATGCCACCGAAGATCTACCCATTCCACAATGCTCTCAAGATAGCCAAAGACTTGCTTTGTCAGAGCGCTCTTGGAAGATATGTCAGGGAGTGTATCTTCGGGGGCTACAAGTGTACCATCGTGCCAGCACGCCTACCGCGGCATCTGCACTTATTAGTAGTATTAGTCGTAAAGTACCACGCAAGAATATATACATCCAACCGGTATACACAGTGTTGTCTTTAATCCGTGACTCCAGATGATTCCATGCTGGGCAGTGTTAGGCCCTGTCGTGACCCCCAATAGCCATACAGGTTGCGCCAGTGAATTGATGTCGAGTTTTGTATTCGACAGGGCTTCTGCGCCCCTTTCCCACCTGTAACGCCGTTGTAATGGTCAAAGCCATCTGAGAGGACAATGGTTTTAAGAAAGGTTCATCGAGGTGGCGCGTGTGTGCGCCTACACCTCGTCGCACGGTTTAGGCCGCTCCAAGCTACCGAGTTCGGAGCCTTGGCCACTGTGGCCCCGTTTGCGGCCGCCCATGAGGAAGCGTGATACGCCGGGCTGCCCTGTCGAATCCTTGTCCGTAGATTCGCCAAATTTGGAGAAGAATCCGCGCTTCCGTGGCTGTGGCTGCTTGTGGTCATCCAGGCCAATGTCTTCGAAGCTCTCTTCGGGAGTCGGTGGCTCATGATCTATCCTACGACCCAGCGCTGATTTAGATTCCCGATGAAGACGCATAGAGTCGAGGCTTTGGCGTGCAGGCAGCTCGTGAGTCATCACAGGCGATCGTGCCGTGATGTCCTGGGCGGCTGTTAGTGGCCAATTACGGGCCAGGTTGACTTGTCGAGATGTCTTGCAGGTTGCACAACATACAAATGATCGACGGTACGAGTCAAAGGACTCTCTCGAGATGGAGAAGTGCTCAATGTCGCCGAAGCTGCTCCTGGTGTCCACGGATGAAGCTCTTGAAGACAGATATCTGCGCGGCCACTGGGCCCTGTCTTCAATTGGTGACGGCTAGACGTGAACGGGGTCAGCGGACCAGGGTTACAGTAATTGGATTAGTGATGCGTAGGAAGGCTTACGGGGAGGTAGACGCCGCTATCATTGACAACTGTTGGGCCAAGACATTGTCAGCCCACTGATGAATTGAGACGAGTGCATCTGCTGACTGACGAGCCGAGTCACCCCCGCAAAGAGCTGTATGTGCAGCTGGGCATGGAAGGGGTGGGAGGACGGGAGCCTAGGGACATGGTGAGGTTGAGGTCTCACACACCGCTCATTTTGTATTCGCCCGTGTCTTGACTTCTAGAGCTGCGAATGCTTAGGACCGACGAGGCCTTGGAGCCGACCGTGTCTACTCGCTCGAAGCCAAGGTGACGGCTCTGTAACTCGCGCTCGGGAGGTAGGCTTTCGTCCTGGATGACGGTAGCGCCGGGCCTGCTGCGAGCGAATGGATTTCGGAGTGGCATCTTGGCGCCGGCTTGTGGTCGTACGAGAAAGGGCGGACAAAGGGGCGACCGGAAGAGCCTCTGTGCAACCAAAGTCCGGGGACGTGCAGGATAAGGCGATGTCGCAATGGTATTCTCGAGAGGAAACTGGCGTTGTTATCTTTGTTGTCGTCGAATAATGTCGGGGTAATTAGATGTCGGTGGAGTAGCAATGGGGCTTGAAATGCTGTTTGTTTTGTTTAGTCCCGGCACAAGCGCAAAGCAGCGGGACTGGGAGGATACAAACAGCAAGGTGAAGCGGCGCAGTCAATGAAAAGGAGCAAACACTGACGATGCCGTCTGCCTTGGTTGCGAGTTTACAAGAAATGGTCAGGCGTTGGCGAGAGGGGGGGACGGGCGCGGTTTTACCATGTGTAAGATGTGAGCGGACGAGATCGGGTTTCGGCAGGCCGGAGGCGGACGGGGGATGGGATAAGATGGAGACTTCGGGGGGTGGATGGAGGATCTGACGGGACCCAAGATATGACATTGGCGTCTCGGATGACGCGCGCGAGACCCCAATTCTGCCTTAGCGGCCTTATAAGTTCGGGGGTGGCCCTTTCCATGTTCTTGGCGGCGGTGGATCCTGCCTGCCATTATGGCACTTGCTGGCCCAAGGTACGAGACTATTGGCGTGAGAGGGGGGAGGTGAGGACTCAAGGGGGGAAGGAACGTGCATCCAGTCGACGACTGTTTCCAGGTTCAGGACGGCACTTGGACGGCAGGTATCTGGGACAGGTTTCCTCTACAGCCGCGTGCCCAATGGCCACGTCTCCTGTACTCTAGTTAAAAGAGGAGGCAGCCCCCAAAGGTTGCCTCTGCTCCGTGCTGCTGCTACGATTCTGCTCGAGGACTGACCGCCGAATGGCAGCCATACACGTCCTGTTTTTTCCGCCCTATTTCTCATCTCACGCATTGCCAAAATCTCCACGGGTCGAGGCGTCAGACTATCGAAAGGCCAGGATGCCAAATGGCGGCAAGGCACCCAAAGCTTTAACCATGGCCTAGCGCCGCTCCTCGGTTCCCAAAGACAAGACAATGTCTTGTCTCGCAGCAAACTTGCCCGCTTCCCATCAGATGCCCGCCCTCCCCACGATTCCCTCGTCCCTCCAATGTGACTGGCCAAAGGAGGGTATGCTTGGCCAGCGGGCGCAGGTATCCGTTTTCATGTCTCACACTCGCCAGCTAAATGATCAACGGCCCAGGCACACACACTCTATGCTGACCCTGACTGACTGCCGCCCGAGCGGATAGGCCGCTGTCGCATGCCGAGTCGTGATGGCTGAGCGCCGCACAGTACATTCATGCATTCGGTGCATGCGACAAAACTCGCATCTACTTTTACACGTCATTTGCAGCGTCGTCGGGTTTCGATGCCAGCAGAGGCCATCGCCATTCACCCGTCCTTCGGCTAAGAGCAGCAGAATTCTGTACCTTGCCCATTAGCCGCCGCCGAGCTCATCCGTCCATCGCCATGACGTAGCCCAAAACTCCGTCAAAACCTAATCGTCGACGAGGCCGGCTGGCGACAAACCGCGCCGCTCCGGCTTCTTGGCTGCGGTGGAGCACAGCCTCGGCGCTACCGTCGCCGCCGAAGAAGAAAACGCCGTTATGCAGGGAAACATGGCCGTTGGCGCCTGATTCGGACGTCCGCGGATCTCGCCTCGACATCTGGGCCAAGCACCATCCATGGAGTCCGGCTTGTCGTCATCCACCAGTGTCTTGTCGGCACCGCCTCGTCCTGTGTGGATGGACCGAGCGACCAACAGGTAGCAGTGGCGGCACGCCGTCTGGCAAAACCGTGTCCGACACTGCATACTGTATGCTCGGACACACGGCACAAGACCCCCCTCAGGCAAGAAGCCTTTTAGACGGACCGCCGTCTTTCCCGGCGCTTACTGGAGCAATGCCCGTTTGCTTGGAGTTCTGAGCATCACATTCCGAAAAGGGACAAGTGACGGTGGGCAGCGGAAATCCAGCATTCAACCGCAAGTAGGTAGCATTTTCGCTCCAAACTGGCATCGCCGCGTAGGAGCCTCACGGCAGTATCAGCTGGCTGTTCCCCTACCTTTTACCGGACTCAATGCCAATAGTCATTTTTCATGCAGCATCATGATTGTCAAGCCGCGACGTGACGGTGGCTAAACGAGCTGACCCATCGAGTCTGCATCGCTGCATCAAATTTCTCCGCCTACGGTTGGTTGGCCGTCCGCCACGTGTGCTCGATAGTCGTCGGTGGAGCTGCCGTTGAGACGCATTCGCTCTTCACGTAGGCACCCATCCGTCCACCGATCAACGGCTCTGGATATGTTGAGAAGAGCGCTTCCATCGCCAATGGCAGCTTCAGGGACCAACCTTGAGCGTGTTCCCTGGCCGACTGTGAGTGAGAGGCCAAATCTATCCGAGCTGCGTTGCCGAGATGCAGACAATGAGCGGCGTCCATCCACTTCGGCAAAGACTCTCCTGTGTTCCGACAAACGAGACATGCGTGCATGCATGGCTGCAGCACTGCAGGACAACAGAAAAAAGAGAATGACTGACGGCCGTATTGTTGGTCAACGTTGCACGACCCCCCTTCTTGCGCGGCCCAGGGATCCGGCTCGCAACCCAATGTCTCATGCACCGGTCGAATCAAGGATTGGCCATGTCAAAGGCGCAATGGGAACCTCTGTTGATGATTTAAGGCATCGAAGCCTCCTCCTGGCACGGTGGCTGGCCTCCCATCCAAACCCGATCATGATATCTGATCTGGAGTTGTGACCCTGCATATGTCGCGACCGGGATCACCTTTTCAGAGACAAAGCGGAGCAACATCCCCAGGCGATAACATTTCGTTTGCTTGCTTGCGGTTGATTTTTGATTGATTGCTTCCCAGATTTGCAGAGTCGACATTGATGGTGGTTGGCCAGCTGACGCGGCGAGGCAGGAGATAAAAGAAGCTCTTGCCTAGGAGTGGCAGGACCTCTGGGCAGAAGGGTGCAGACTGCAGAGTCGACGTCGGCCCCATTGGCATCGCCAGAGTCACGGACTCTCTCCTGCCACTTGCCCAATCCTCGGCCCCTCTTCCGCTGGCCCGGTCACTCGTTTGTTCCTGGAAGAACAAAAACCAACCCTGAAACCATTTTCATTCGCAGGGCCTGATGCAGGCAAGACGGCCTTCTTTTTCTACTCGTGTACAAAGCAGTGTCAGAGTGTGCCGATTCCAGCCTGAAAATGCATGCCACGTCTTTGCGCATGGTATTCGTCGCTTGACACTCCGCCCTTCAAGAGCAAGTTCATCTGTTTTCATTTCGCAACGCAGCCTCTGGACCTCTGGCTGTTCCGCTACCGTCTGATATTCTGCGGCCGAAATGGCAATCTTCTTCGTCGGATGGGAACTGTGGCAGGACATGACCTTTGTAAGAAAGTCCTGCCAAACCACTCCCAACCTCGGCCACTCGACATCGAACTAACGAGGAGCATCTCAGGTCTTGGGCTGTTGCATCATACTGGTCTTCCTTATTGGTGTCATTAGGCTATGGTGGAGCAACCGAAAGCTTCGCAAACACGAAATCATTGAGGAGGAGAGGCGAGCGAGACTCGCGGAAATGAGGCAGTGCGGAATCGAATCGTTACGCGCAAACGAGATACCCTTTGGCGTTCGCGCCCTTGAGAGCGGCGTCGAGGTCGAGGGCATTTGGATTTCGCGGTCTAACACGCCCGACGGATATCATACAGCCTCATCAGCGACGACGCCAATGGACGAACCGCTGGGTCGGAAGGGCAAAGGGCGAATGGTGGACCCGCGCCGCGTTGAGCTGTCGATTCCTGCAGCCAATGACTACCTGGCCGCGCCGTCCCCCAGGCACGGTGCTGGAAGGATCCTCAGCCCACTTGCGTCGTCGAGCGAGACCGCATACGTGCCGCTAGCTGCCGATGAGGCATTCGAAGAGGTCCAGCTTCATACTTATAGACCTCCGACGACAGCTGGCGCGCCGCGAACCACGAGAGCATGGCCTTTGTCGTCCAGCTCAAACGACTCTTCACTTCGCTACTCAGATGCCCAACAACACTTGCTTGCGGGACCTTCACCCCAAATCCGCAGCGGTGGTGTCTCCCGCGATCCAGCGCCCTATGGCGCGGCTGAAGTCTACGCCAACAGACTGACGAGAAAACCAAACAAGGGGTTCGAGGTTCTTCCGGCAGGAGTTCTGGGACCACGGCAGGAGTTTCGACAGTACGGAGAGGCCGACGAGGAGGAGGCTGGGGAAGGCATGATGCCGTCTCAGAGGCAAGGACAGCCGTCGAGATTGCAAAAGAGAACCCGCACTTGATGGGTATCTCGGGCGGATGGTCTACCAAGAATTTTTTAAGCTGACCAGATCTGACGATATACCCTGTCAGGGGTCCAAGCTACGAGGCTGGAGTTGTGCATTGCGGGAGTTTGGAGCAAGCTGTTGGTACGTATGCATGCAGATCAACGTGAGACGACGACATGAATTGAGCTATTTTCACTGTCCATGGGATTCTTCAGATTGACGGATAAGCGGCATGTTGCGTCGGGTCGCTGCCGAATTCCCACGTTGCCGCGATGCAAAGGCTCGTAGTTCGGTCGTAGCTCCGACGTGCTCGGGGATAATTCACGAACGCAGTCGAGGCTAGCGCGCCGTCAGTGAGGCGAGTTGCTTGGGGACGAAGGTATATAGAGCAGCTATGGCAATCAGAGCACTCAAAGCGGAAATAACCAACTGCTGTTGAATCTACTCTGCGGTTCTCTTTCACATTCTTGACAACATGGCAGGCCTTTCGGCAGTTGACCAGGCGGCGGCGAACGGGTTCGACAACGCCGCAGCGTACGACGCTCATCGACCCTCATATCCGGTGCAGGCATTCAACGGCCTCCTCGAGAGCGTGGGCTTGGCTGGAGTGAGCGGCAGTAAGGTGGTGGACTTGGCGGCGGGGACGGGCAAGTTGACGGAGATGCTCGCGGCTCGCGGCGAGGGCTTCGAGGTCGTGGCCGTCGAGCCCGTGTCCAACATGCGGCAGACGCTGGCGGCCAAGGAGCTGCCGCGGGTGACGGTGCGCGACGGCCTGGCCACGGGTATGGGCGTGGAGGACGGGTGGGCGGATGCTGTGATTGCTGCTCAGGTGAGTTCCGCCCAACGAGTTGTTTGGTTCTGCTGTTGATTGACGCTTACTTTGTGGCAGTCCTTTCACTGGTAAGTTGGCACTCACACTGGCATCACCATCGAAGAGGTCGAGGTCTTGACAGGCTAGGTTTGCACACGAGGAGGCTCTGGCGGAGATACGCCGAGTGCTCAAGCCAGGCGGAAAGCTGGGCATCATTTGGAATATCGAGGATTGTTAGACAATAGCTCCTATCGACGCAAGCCATCCCACTGATGCAGGCTCCCAGACAACCAACCGCCCACGTGGACCTCGTTTACGCAATGGGAAAAGCAGCTCAACGACATGATTTGCAACCTCGAGCCCGACGGGCCACCGCGATTCCGAGACGAGAAGTGGTGGCACGTCTTTGACCGACAGTCTCGCGACCCAGCGCCGATGTTCTCGACCCCGATTGGCGAGGCCAAGGTGCCGTTCGAGGGCTGGTTGACCAAGGACGGGCTCTGGGAAAGGGTCAAGACGTTGAGCCAGGTGGCCACGCTCAGTGAGGAGGGCGGCGAGGCTTTCAAGAAGAGGTTCGACGAGGTTCTTGGGAACGGTGATGGAAAATGGAATAGTGGCGAGGTCGAGTTTCACGGGACAACGGTATACGCGTGGACGGCGAGATTGTAAGCTGGCAGGGAGAGGTGTTGCGGCCTGCGTGTTGGGAGCTGTCATGGCCGCATGGTTACTGGAGAGGAAGCTCGAAGACGGAAGAGATCAGGGCAGAGGAGCCTTGGTATCATGAATCTGCAGAAATATACATGACTAGCCAACTGTCAGCATAGCCTCGATGACATGGCAGATTGAGACTCACCGTTGTTGCCTCGCACAAAGGCATCGCCGTACTCTCGGCGCTTGGCCCCGTTGACGTATTCCTCCGTCTTTTCGAGCGCAATGTTCATATATCCATCGACAGACTGCAGTTCACCTACAAGACGACGGGCGGCGCATTCCCCGCAGATTGTCAGCAAGGGCTCCGATGATTCGGACAGTGACAGCATCGTCCAGACGAGCGAGGGGCCGGCATTACCCTTGTAGACGACGCCCGAGTTGAGCTTGACGATGACGGGGTTGCCGATGATGTCGCTGAGGAAGCTCGACGGGTCCTTGCCCTCGCCCTGCGAGATTGCTCCGTTCTCCATTGTGGATGGCGGTGAGGGGGGGTGTGTTGCGAACGGTGGGAGGGTTGGCGGGAGATGGTTTGGGATGGATTTCGATGCGGGCGTGACGTTTGCTGAAGATGGACCATGGCCGTGTGCAAGTAATTCGCACAGTAACTTTATGATGACAACGGGCGGGGAGAGCCGTGCGAGATGGAGAGTCTGCACTAACAGAGGGTGTTTTTGGACGCCGCCCCACCAAGTCGCTTCCGCCATACGCGCGACAACGACGATGGCCGCATCTCAAGTTAATTCTGTATTCTTACACAACCAGCCCCTCAGCCAGACGCGACCCGTCAGTTGCTCCAACGACAACTTGGTTCTCTCAAAGCAGGTGCCACAACAGCTGCCAAGATCTCGCGCACCTGTTTTAAGCGCCGTGCTGCAACGAGAAAACCGTCGTACCTTCATCGCACCGCTTTGCTTTGCTTTGCTTCGTCACTCACTCCCTCGACGCGAACGCGCCCTCGCATTTCTCCCCACGCCATCACTGATGCACTGCGGCGCATGGCATCCTCCGCAGCCGATGGAGTCGCCGCCGCGACGCCCGAAAAGATGAAGAAGCTGCCGTTCAAGCCGACGGCCCTGCGGCGCCAGTCGCTGCCGCGGCCGACGCCCAGCGACAGCGAGACCAAGACCGACGACGACCTCGCGCTCTTCCGGCGCTCCAAGGAGATGGAGCCCATCATGGCCGCGGATCTGGAGCGCCAGTGGAAGAGGAAGCAAAAAAAGCAGGGCGATGAGCAGAAGCCGCAGCCTGCGTCGCAAACGAAGCGCCCGCGCGAAGGCGACGATGCGGCTTGTGCTGTCACCGACACGCGAGACGAGAGCAATGCCGGCGAGTCGCCGTCGAGGCGACGAAAGCAGACTACGCCTTTGATCGACTTGTCCCAGCAAGATGGCCAGGATAACTTGGCGTACGGGCCTCCGATTCTGCTTAGATTTGCAGGACATCTAGCTAACGCGCTTGCAGAGAGCTCGTCACGCCGCCGGCTTCCAAACGCTCGAGGACGGAATCGACGCCCTCAAGCGCTCCCATTCTCGACCTGGAAGAAATGAATGCGCTGGAAGCAGCGACACCATCGGCTCCGCGTCAACAGTCTCAATCACTCACAACACCGAGAAGGCCTCATCGAGGCAATTCGCAGATCCCTCCGCAGACGCCCGTCATTTCCCTCGACTCTGACGACGATCTAAGCGACGGCGATGACGTTGTTCACGTTCAGACCATCGCGACACCCTCGAAGCAGCGTCAAGTTCCGCCGCCTGCGCCTCCGCCGCCAGAGGACGATGAGTTTGACGAATACGTGCGCAAGGCTGAACAGCAGCGCGCTCGCAACAAGGCCATGCTGTCTGATGGGACGGGTAAGGCGCCTAAACGAGAACAGGTGGACATTTACGTCTCGTCAAAGGTCCCAAATACGAAGCCTTGCGTCTTGAAATTTCTCTACGACAAGCCGCTGCGTCTAGTGCGAGATACTTGGGCGGCTATCCAGCGCAAAAATGGAGGAGACTTTCCGGTGGAGAAAGACAACGAGTTGATTTTGACGTGGAGGCGACAAAAGGTATACAGCACGTCGACACTCCTGAGCCTTGGCATCCGGCCAGGAGGCGACGGCCAAATCAGGGTAGACGAGCAGTGCAGGGACGGCCTGGCGTCAGACCGCCCGGGCGTGCTCATGGAGGTCTGGACGCCCGACCTCTTTCGGGAGATGGAGCGCCAAGAGGAGCTGCGGCGACGACGCGAAGCCGGGGAACTCAGCGACTCGGACGACGACACGACGGCCCGCGGGTCACCCGCGCCCGAGGTCAAGCTGCGCGTCATCCTCAAGGCTCGCGACCTCGACGACGTCAAGCTGACGGTGCGGCCCGAGACGACAGTCGAGACGCTCATGACGGGCTTCCGCTCGCAGCGCCGCATCGGCTCGGACAAGACCATCAGCGTGCGCTTCGACGGCGAGCAGCTCGACGAGCACGTCACCATGGAGGAGGCGGATATCGAGGACATGGACACGCTGGAGGTGCACATTCGATGATTTGTTTTTGATTCTGCGAGTGCAATGCGCGGCGTGAAACGCGGCGTCGACGACTGCGATTCAAGGTGGCAGTGCAGCGAGCGAGTTTGATAGATACCCGGAACAGGATAGATTTAGGCATACGCACCTATCGATGGCATTTGATTCGAATCTACTGGGGCGCTCCAGACTGACACCTTGGTCAAGGTCGACTCTTCCGACAGAATACACCGTGCCGGCACGCAAAGAAGTCGAGCGGGTTGTTCAGGGGGTCCATCATGGCGAGCAAGTCGCGGGCCACCGAGGCCGGCGACATGCAGACACGGATCGACGACTGGTCCGCGTCGGCGAGCGCGCACTGCAGACCATTGTAGCACGGCGTGTAATGGAGGTCCCTGGACGGCTCGATGGTGGTCCAGCCAAGGAAATTCGTCTCGGTGGTCCGCGTCGGCCCTGCGGCGGCGGCCACGAGGCAGCTCAGAGCAACAGCCGGCGACGGCGTCCTGGACACTGAGAAGCATTGAGCAGCTTTTCTCAATTTTCCCGCGCGGCGTCTTTCGTCGGCGACGCAGCGTGGCAGACGCGGATAGGCAGCCATGGCTGCCGATTGCCGAGCGTCGACGCCGTCGTGGCCCGTCATGGTAAGGATGCCGAAGACGCTCGTTGGTATCAATCAACTTTTCTTGCCTCGTGGAGCCGAGCGCGAGATGGATGGCCGTGTTGGTGCTCGAGTAAGAGTGTTGAACCAGATGTCGTCGTCTTCATCGCGTTCACAGCATCAGGCCAGAACACCCAGCCGAACAGAGGCTGTTCCGGACATCGATAGTCTTTCGATCGTCGAATCAATCAAGGAACGCGTCTTCCACGCCCCCATCAATCGGCGCCGGTTAAGAAGCTGTTGCACCGCGGCATCAACGCTGAAGAGTCGGCACTCAACCACGTCTTGCATAATTGGCCGTCGACGCCGGTCCCACCTCGAAAGCGCATATTCGCACGCGCACGTGACACCACCTCCTGCAGAGCCAAACTTCTCATGGCGCCCATTCTCTCTCACTGCCGTTCCCATAAGCCGCCGAGCCGCCTCTTACACTCAGCACCCGCAAACCCCACGACGAAAGCCCCCCGGGGGAAAAAATGGCAATCCAATTCTGCGACGCCTGCGGAGACACGCTGCCCGTCTCCGACAGCAAAAACATCAAGTGCGAGTGCTGCAGCACGTTGAACAAGAGTACGCCCCGTCCCTCTCACCACTCCCTCTCATCGTCGTCAACGTTTTCACTCTTCGCACCGCTGCCCGTGAGGCGGCGCCTGTCCGCCACGTGCTCACGCTCGCGACAGACACGCTCCTCAGCAGCGTCACCGTCTCGTCCACGGACAAGTTCCCCTCGGACCTGCGCAAGAAGCGCACCATCACCGCCCCGACCCAGGTCGCGTCCACCGACACCTGGTCCACCACCGACATGACGTGCCCGTCCTGCCAGGCCTCCGAGGTCCGCTACACGACGCTCCAGCTGCGCGGCGCCGACGAGGGCTCCACCATGTTTTACTTTTGCCCGGCCTGCTCCACGAGGTGAGTTGAGGCCGGCCTGTTTTTTTTTTTGTGCCCCTTGTCGTCGTTGGATGCTCACGCGCTCGCTAGGTGGAACGAGAACAACTAGGCGCGCCGTGGCCTTGGTCACTCGAGCCGGGTTCTGTCGAGTTCGCAAGACTCGTTTCGACGAGTGCCGGCTCATCTACCAGGACCATGCCGAGTTCAACGCCCAACGGACATGGTATCTGCATTCATCGCATGTGGCTTCGTACCCTTTGGCGCATCAGGATCATGGAGTTTGGATGAAAAATATGGTTGGCTATTGATATCCATCTTGGCGTTTGTTTTTCGAGAATAAATGGCTCGTCTTCACGCTTCAGCAAATAGACGTAAACGGATTGTAGATCAGTGTTTTTTCATGTCACAAGACGTCTTTGCAATGGTTTCTTATCAAAATTTGTCGATACATCTATTACGCTCCAGTGGCTAGAGACTGGCACTAGACTACACGGCGTCCTTTAATAACAGTGCCCGGTCCCAGTCCATGCTGTGACGGCTAGTCCAAAATGGCACTATAGGTACAGCAACGTGTGCGATCCTCGTTGCTTCGTCTTACTCCAAAGGCCTCGGCCCCTCGACCCTATTCGATAACCAGAGCATCTCATGCCCGATGCACATCATAAATGGTGTCCTCCGCGGCAACCCAAAACGACCCGGCACCGAGTGTCCTGCCAACTAATCGCTACCAAGGCGTACAGCTATTACAATCAGGCCTCCACTGCCTGATGCAACTTGCTGGGAGGCTCTATTGCAGGCTCTGCCAGCGGCATATCGGCGAGAACCGGTAGTGGAGAAGTTCCGGGAGTCACGTTGATGGCTTTCTCGTCGCTCGACTCGCGCGTAAAGGCAAGACTGTCAGCTGAGCTGCGGCGCTCGGGCCGTAGTGGCGGAAGTGCACAGGTGATTTCTGATTCGACCTTGGGCACATCAGAGATGGACGTAATGCCGAGTTTGTGATCGGCATCGCGACCAGTAATGTTCTTGCCAGCCTTGAAGGCCTGAGTGACGGTAGCCTTTGGCGGTGCTTTGGCTTTTGTCGGTTGCTTGGGTTTGCGAGTACGGGGCTTAGCCGGCTGCTTCCTTTCGGCGGTATTCTTGCTGCCAAAAGCGATTTTGGTTTGCGTTGACTTGACCGCCGCCTTCTTGACAGAGGCCGGAGGACTGGAACGAGGGGTCGGAATGGCCTGGATGGCTTCGTCTTGCTTGGGCGTCGTATCGGTATGGATTTCTGTGGCAGACTGGACGGGGCTAAAGGGGATGTTGACCTCGATGCCATTGTTGCGCAAGCTCTCGTATTGCTCCTGGGAAACCAAGCAGTCATCGCCAGGCTCACAATCGAAGGGCGGCAGTTCAGCTAATTTGGCCACGTCGTCGCATTTTGAGCGAACAACGAGGTCCCAGCAGTCCTTGAATTCGGTGCCCTTTGGCTCGGGGTCGATGTTGATCCAGGCCGTTAATCCGTCTCTGCGTCCCCTCGCAACTTGACACATTTCTTTTACGAGTCGACGCGTACCGGGGACTTTGAGCGTGGTTCCAACGACAATGACTGCATCGGGCCGGGCCTTGAGATCAGCCCTGGCCACGTTGCCGATGGCCTCCTCGTCGGGGTTAAACTCGTTGTAGAGCACGAATCGAGGTCGCAGGCGGCCGATGCCATGGCTACGCTTGCCAGCAAACGTGGTGCGCACCTCGTCGTTGACTTTGCAGCTCTCGCATAGGGGGGCTTCCGGGCCGTCAAAGAGGTCGGCGTTGAATGGCTTGACTTCGGTGCATTTCGTACAGACCATGTTCTGAAGGCCGCCATGCAGCTGAATTGTTGGAGGCCAGGGGCCCTTGGGTCCAAGTGGTACACTTGTCCGAAGTGGCGGCATGGACGTGTCGAGGCAGTCGATGTTTTGAGAATATAGACGAAGTAAGCGTCCCTCATTGGCGAGAGAGGCGAGGAGGTGGTGAAACGGGGTAGGCGATGCGTTCTTGGTGAGATGAGCCATTTCTCTGACCATTGTGTGAAATGAGTGCGTCGAGGAGTCATGCTTGTATACGGACGCATCAAAGAGGTGTTTGCCGGATGCCTTTAGCTTGTGCTGGCTCCTAGCGGTAGCAAAGAGTCCGGTGGATGAGCGGAAATCGGGAATGCCGGCCGAGACGGAGATTCCGGCACCAGCAATGACGACCACCTTCTTCTTCTTCTTGAGAGCGGACAAAAGGCGCTGTAGGTGGAACTTGTCTTCGTGGGTGCAATCCTCGTCGGGCTTCATGAGATCCAGATACGTGGTACTGCGGTCGCGGGGCGGCGCCAGCCTCCGCTTTTTCACCGGCCGAGGATTGTCGTCGGCAACGGGATCGCCTAGCTTAATGGGAGACTGGGTGCCCGAGAGCGTCGAAGAAGACATGGGCGAAGGGTAGCGACCGGTGGCATCCGGCTGCATGGCGGGCGAGCTGGGCAGCGAGGGCGTGGTGGAGAGCCTCGAGAGTGGCGACGAAGGTGATGCAGCCGATGCGGCTGAGCGAAGGGGTAGCGGGCTCGAGCTGCTATCCATTGTGCGTGAGGATGAAGACTGCGCGGAAGAGCGACTGCCAGGGGCGGGTGCGGCAGTTGCGGACGCAGCAGGCGTGAAGAGGCCGAGTAGAGACGTGAGTGTTTTCTAAACCATCGCGTGCCGCAGGATTGGGAGGTTAGGTGCGGAGAGGATCGAGATTTCCTCAGGCCCAGACGTCGTGGAGACGCTGGATAGCGCACAAAAAATGAAGAGTAGCGCCCCTTGATTCCTGCGGAGCGTCCTTTCTGGGATCGGCGGAACCTGTCTTGTGCCCGTTTGCGAGGGCTGGGAGAAAGAGCATGCGCGGTGCAGACGTCGCGTCGCGGTGGTGCGTCGTGTGAGATTTGTACGGATCAGGCGCGACCTCGGACACGTCCAGTGTGTATTTCCCCTATTGGTCGGGGTGAGGGCGCGGCCGAGAAGCGAGGGCGGCGGGTGATGGGAGAGCAGCAAGCGAGGAACGGGCGAGCAAGGGGAAAAATGAATGACGCGGGAGGTTTTTAGAGGAGTGAATGGGGCGAGGGTGGAAAAGACGGAGGAAGAGGTGAGGTGAGGTTGGAATTTCGGCACGGCGGAGGCGGTCGGCACGAGCGAACCTAAAAGGTACATGCATGTACAGTACAGGACAGTGCAGGGGGCGTGATGTGGGTTTCGCGCGTGAGCAGTTCTGGTGGGCAGACAAAGAAACTGGCCCAATATCAGAAGAGAGAGACGAGAAAATAGGCGGGAGACGGCCAGAGACACCTAGCAGGAACGGCCATGGCAAACACCACACAACCGCACAACCAGCCAGGGATGGGACGGGCGCGGCTGCACGGATGATATGGCGGCACGAGATGAGGGGAGAAGTCGAAGGATGGTAAACAGCTAGGGGCGCCTCGAGGGCTGAGGGCTAATGGCACGGCGGTCCTTTTTTTTGTTTTCCTCGTGTCCACCTTGCCTGCTCGAATTGGCCCTTTGTGCCCTCGTCTCGAACCCCCGTCCTTTCCTCTCTCCGCAGCGACTTGGTCTCTGCAGCAAGGTCTGTTATCAAATTGTCCGAGAAATGCCCACACGCCGGTCGCCGTCCGCTTGAAAAATGAAGCACGTCGGATACACGACACAGCAGCAGGCTTTCCGTCCATCGCGTCCCTCGCTCGTCAGTCCGCCTGCTCAAGTGGCCGCTAACCTGGGCCGGCTCGCGGTTCCTCGACCATGTTTGGCAGGATCGGATGTGTGGATAACAAAAGGTGGGCTCGACTCGGTTTCGAATCGCCCTTTGCAGCCGTCCGGCATCCAGCACCAGCGAGCCTTGTGCACATTATGCCGTGCACAGTGTCCGCGACTGGCGGGAGAGTCCAATGTCTCCGACCAACCTGCGCCGGGTATTCGGGTCAACGTCGGGAACCGTGGCTCTGCCAATCCCTCATTCCTCAATCGGCCTCTTACGTTGTGCCAATCGCTTCATCACGGCAGCAAAGAGCCATCCATCAGCGCCCAGTCCCAAGTCTGCTGCATTTCGCCTTTGCGCATCACGAAGCACGCCGGCAAAAATGTATCCATGTGTCAGTCAGTTGCTGGTGGAGCTCCCTCCAGGGACCTTCAGGGGGGGCGATTCGCATCCGGCGACCCTATTCGCTCCCCTGTCTGCATCCGAGTGGCGCCCACCCTCCACCACGACGACAGCCAGATGTGCCTCGACATCATTGCATGCCCGCGAGCCAAGTTCTTTTCGTGGAGGGGATGCGGCGCTCGCAGACAGTCTGTTGTTCTTTAAAATCAAGGCGCCTCAATCCAATCGCTGTAGCCTTTCAGTCCTCTGTCTTCCTTTTTTGCTAGCTTCACCATCGAGGTATCGGCTTCGCTTAGTCATGGCACAGCTGACTTTGCGCTCTGGAAAACGCTTGTACCGCGTCCAAATGCGCACACAACCAAAGTGGGTGCATGTCCCGTTCCCCTGGAAACCGACCCCAGCGCCGGGGTCCACTCTTTTCCCCCATCGTGGCTGCTGCAACCCAAACGGGCCCGACGTCATCCCTGATTCGCCGGTGCTACGAAGTACATTGTCCCTTTCTACGAGAATGCCGCGTCAAAATACCACCTTCGCCTGGCCATGTATTAACGGTTGCAATATATGGTTCAGATGCTAGGAGAGCCTTCAGATATGCAATTACACGCGCAGGGCGCGACAACAGACAAATATGCTCGCTCGGCAGACGCCAGACACCACTCTCTACCGGTCCCTCGTCTCGCCATCGGACCTCCTCCTTCTCTCCGCGAGCATCCCGTCTACGACCCGAGAACTTCCCCCTCTGCCGTTGCCGCCCGTGCGACTCATGAGCTCCATCCCCGCTATGCCCGCCGCCATGCCCGTCAGGTGAGAGGCGACGTCGATGCGGAAGCGCGCCCGCGTCAGCGCCATCCCCACCTGCGAGGCCACGAGCATGGCGAGGAAGACGATGCCGTGCACGCCGTCCTGGGGCAGCCCAAAGAGCCGGAAGCCGCCGAGGCGGTGCTCCCACAGGTACGCCGAGACGAGGCCCAGCGTCGCGCCCGACGCCCCCAGCGACGACACGACCAGCCCGCCCGCCCGCAGGCTGTACACGACCAGGCTGCCAAGGAACCCCAGGGCGCCGCACCCGACGTACAGCGTCACGAACCGGGCCCGTCCCAATTCGTCGTGCAGCCGCGGGCCGACGAGCCACAGCGGGATCATGTTGGCGAGCAGGTGGCCCGCCGACATGTGGGAGAAGGCGGCCGTGAAGAGCGACACGGGCTTGACCGTGGCCACGACGAAAATCATGTACCGGTTGAAGAGCGACCACAGCGGCGGGATCCTCCACCCGAGATAGACGAGGGCGTTGACGGCCATGATGGCCGCCACGGTCGCATGCGACGCCGAAATGTCCTTGAACAGCCGGTATCGCGGCATCGGCTCCTCGTAGACCATGCACACGGCGCCCATGAAGCCTAGCGCAAGCAGCACCGTGACGGCCGACGGCAGGATCCGCTGCCACGCGCTCATCTCCGGCGGCGCCTCGAGGTCCGACTGTGCCTTTTCGTAGTAGTTGCGCACCGTCGCGTTCGTCGGCACCCGCTCCTTGTACTCGACCGGCGCGACGGGCCCCGCCGGTCCTGCGGCCTGAGCCTCCTCCTTGAGGGCCTTGGCCTTGGCCTTTTGCCTGGCGACGTTGCGCGCCCGCATCTCGTCAAAGGCGCTCCGGCCGTAGACGGGATCCGGCTTGTAGACTTCCTGCGACGACTCGGCGTCCTGAGCGCCCTTGGTGGCCAGGCTCGCCGCGGGCTGCTTACGCTGCTTCTCCGCCTGCTCCAGCAGGTCGAGCTCGTCCTCGGCCCTGAGGCCGGCGTTGATGGTCTCGTCGACGGGCACCGTCTTGCGCAGGTACGCCAGCGCCGTCCCCATCTGCTGCGGGCTGTAGCGCGCCGTGTGCACGGCAAAGGCCGGGTCCTGCAGCGTGCCGGCGACCCTGCGCCCGTGTAGAATCCGCAGCAGCCGGTTCGCCTCGTCGGCGCTCATGTCGGGCCCAAAGATGCCCTTGGCCTCCCACTCCTGCAGGTCCTTTCTGCGGAACGCGAGGCCCTCGTGGTCGCGGTAGCTCTTGGGCAGCTGCTCGTACGTGCGGATAATGTCTGGCGACGAGAAGAGGCCTCGGCAGTCGCCTGGCCGGGTGCCGTAGACGGACGAGGCGCTTCGTATCCTCGCGGCGGCGCGCCATTGCGTGTGGGCGGGTGCGTATGGCGGCGCGAGGACCGGCCGGCCGCCGCAGCAGTGACAGGGCGCGCGAGGCGTGCGGGCAAAACAGAGTGCCCATCGTGGACCGAGCCGTGCGCGCCGGTGCGCCGGATGAGGCCCCCTCTCCTCAAGGGCTCGCTGGAAAGTGTCGCTGCGCGCGGCGAGACGAGTGTCGTTGGGTGTGGTGTCGTAAATGTCGTCGACGTGTGGTCTGTCGTCTTTTTTTTTAGGGCCAGGTCGTGACAGCTCCGAGTCGGGCGGCGGACCACGCGCCGCGCGCAAAGTGCCCACGTCAGAGTGCGAGCAGAGGACAAAGTACCTGTACTCGAGCAGATACAAAGGGTCCAGGCGGTCTGCGCGCTGGAATATGCGGGGCTACAGCTTGCTAGCCAAGTTCCCCTGAGCTCCACGGTACGCACGGGATTCGTCCACGGTGCTCACAAGCCAGGCGGCTCAAAGGACCCCTGAACCCCGCGAGCCGTCAATCTGCACGTCAGCCCTTGCGGCACTCGCAACTGCTCCCAAGCTGGCAGTCGCAGAAGCTCTCGCGCATCCCCGTCTTGCCCTCCTTTCCTGTCCATTGTCTCGTCGCATTCACACACACACCTCACAGTCTGCCCCAAGTCCAGCCATGTCGGCCGACACGATGCCCATCTCGCCCGGGCGCTTCGCCGCCGCCCTCAAGGGCCTCTCCCCCAGCATGCTGCACCTCAAGGTCCTCGAGATCCGCAACTCGGTCGCGCACCTGCAGTGGTCCAACGACCAGCTCCAGCCCTACGCCGACGGCTCCGCCACGGCCGCCGACGGCGACGACAACGGCTCCCCCGACCAGGACTGCGTCGACGCCATCCGCGAGAACGAGGGAGTCATCGACCGCATGGCCGAGCGCATCGCCCTCATCCGCGCAGAGGTCGAGGAGAGGGGCATGGCCTGGGCCGAGTTTGATCGCGACCGTGGGGACGAGACGGCGGCGGCGGCGGCGGCGGCTGCTGCTGATGACCCCGGCACAAACGGACTCGCCGGCGCAGCGTCGAGCTCCGAGTCGGCGGGCCGTCATCCTGCGTGGGCAGACGGCACGTTTCAGACGGGCTCCATACGCGGCGGCCAGGTTCGCTTCGACTCTGCGCCTGGCCAGGCCGGCGCGCGCAACGGCCACGCGGGAGCTGAGACCCAGATGCTGCAAGGGCAACTAGGCAACGTGGCAAACCCCGGCCATCTCGCAGGCCGTGATACCTCGCAAACACCAAGGGAACAGCAGGTACAGGGCGCTTCACGGCACCATCTGGAGAGCCAGGAGAGCAATAATGACGACGCAGATGGCGGTATGCATCTTTAATCATTCATCACATCACGACATTGCATGCATGGCGTTATTGGGAGTCGTCGTATCGCAAACCGTGTATTTGACTTGAGAAGCGGTAATACATACTTCTTCCTACATGAGCTATCAGTAGAGCATCTCGCATGAATTCCCTACATGCGACGAGGTACAATATGATTTTTTTCAAGAGAGGCTGTTTCTCTCGTGCGGTGCGCCTTGATCTCGTGTGACTCGCTGCAACGCGGCCAAGTAAAATGTGAAAAGTGATGAGACTCGCAGGAACAATGCGGACGTGCGGCTACCTGTACCTTTTTTTGAAACCCCAAAACGTAAGAAAGTAAGCTTATGACAAGAAGAAACGACGCTCTCGGGCGCCTCGCCCTGAAACCAAAATCAAGACCATGACTCCGAGCATGCTCCCCGGGGATGAATGACAAAGGACAAAGTAACAATTTTAGGGACGATCCCATGAAATAATGGCAAAGAAGAACAAGCCTGTGCTAGGCACAGACCTGGAGTGAGCTGGTAGGTAAGGCCTGTCACTCGGTATCATCGCCGACAGGTGAGTTTCGCGTCCTAGTCCGTCGAGGCTTCTGCCGTTTGGTTGATTTCCGGGACATGCTCCGCCCGTTACCGCCGCCGTCGATGCTGGGAATGGTTTCGAGCTTCGGTCGCCGCGCAGCATGCGTAGATCCGCTTACGGAGCGGTTGGTTCCCTCGGCTGATTGCGGAGGAGGGACATCTTCGTCGTCTTCAGAGTCGACTCCAGAGTGGGATGCCACCTTGCGTCGCCGACTGCTTTTCCTCTTTTTTTCAAAAGGGTTTTCTTGCGACCCGTCGGAGTCGTTCAGCGACAGACTCTTGCTGCGCGTGTGGCTTGTCGAACGCCGGCTCCGAAATAGCGATTCAATCAACTCGGTCTCAGTCGGGTCGTTCTCCTTCCTCAGCCGCTCTTTCATGAGCCTGTCCTGCATAGAGCGGCTGAGTTGCGAGTCTTCGGACGCCATCGTCTTGCCGCTCGACTTGCTTCCGATACTGATGGCTCGCGAGACGGGAACTTTGCCTTCCATGACTTTGGCGGGCGGAGGCGGTTGCAGCATCCACTTGCGGGCGTCTCTGTGCGTGGGCTTGCTGCTGACGACCGGGGGGTGGTAGTCGTTGACTGGGGGATTTCTGGGCGAGAAGTAAAAGTCGCGGCGCTCCTGATCCGTCACTTCCTTGTCGATGCCGAGAGTGGCGTCAATGAGCCTGCCGGCCGAATCCCGGGCCTTGGAAAAGGCGTCGATGAGACGGTGGCTCGGCATGCCAAGTTGACCCCAAAGCTCTTCGTCCTCGCGTTGATAGCCACGACGCCTATTCCAGTCTTCGGATACGGTGTCGTCTTCAGGTGTGGTGGATAAGCCGTCGCCGAAATTGGTACGACTGTCGGCCATGATTGTGTGCTCCGACATACTTGGGGTAGCACTGCTTTCCCTGCCGGAGCTCGCGAGTCCTCGTTGGCTCGAATTCTTGCTGGCCGACTTTTTAGGCAGGCTGGGACCCATGTTGATCTCATCCTGCCAATAGGGATTCGTATTGAAGGGGGACGGATGTCGGTAGAGGCCAGGCTGCTCCGTCACCAGTTTTGCCTTTTCAAGCCTCTCCTTCTTAGCCTGGTCCTTGGCTTTTTGACGATGTCTGACTTTGGCGCATGGCGTGCAGGCGACAATGTAGAAGACGGCCGACTGAACGGCAACGGGGAACGACATGGCGGTTAGTCTAGCGAGACTGGGCTCGCGTCAAGAGTGCCGTACAACTGGCCGACGACGGCTGCCGCGAGGACATGGGATAGATGGCGGACGCAACAATGGCCGGGCAGAGGACGAGTTGAAGGAGACGCGCGTAGAGCCGGCCGCGGCGAGAGGTGGTGGGAGGCGAGGCCAGTCGAGGCGAAGCGTGGGCCAGGCCGGTTGGTGGACAAGTCGCAGCGGGCTGTATCTTTTTCGGAGCGACTTACGTCTCTGCAAGTCTGGAATGAAAACGGCAGGTAGATGTCGTGTGTCGAGGGGTCAAGAGGGGCGACGTTGGCTGGAACAAGTCGTCAATTCAGGAAAGGGGGGGAGCGCGCCTGTCGCGAGCCCAGAGACGGGATGTCTGAGATGGGCGGGAGGCCCGTACATGAGATGATGGGCGTGGAGATGAAGAGGGCGGGTGAGAAGGAAAGGGAGACGAAGAGCGTCGACGGCGGATAGGCGGACAAAGGAGACGGTGGGGAAGGGGATGACGGCCAAGGGCAGATGATGGTCTAAGGAGGAGAATGGCAGTGGTGATGGCTTCTGGGTAAGGAGGATATTGATTCCCCCCAAAGGCGCTCCCGGCGGTCGAAACGGGGAGGCGGAGCGGGCGGCTCCCCATGCCCATGTCACTCGAGGTACCGTACCTCTCGCTCTCTACAGGGGAGTACGTACCCGGCGTCGTACGCCTCGGTGGCATTGGCCCTGTGGGCGCCGCACTCCGGCCACCGCAGGATGGCGGCTGGGCCAATGTGCGTGTGTGTGGTGGCAGGCAGTCGGGTCCCAAATTGACCGATGGCTCAGGGCGCGTGCCAGGCGAGGGCTGCCTACTGCTGCAGTACAAGAGTGCACAGCGGCCGTTGCCTGCCTCGCCTTGTCGCGGTATTCGATGCCTGCCAGAAAGACGCTACAGAATGCCAACGCGCACTGCCCGAGGTACTTTTAGTACTTGACGACTAAAGTTAGCAGCTAGAATGATCCCGTAAAGGGAACCTGGTCTCGACCCGTCCCCTTCTTGGCTACCTACTCGGTGCACTTGGAGCAGGCCGGGCATGCAAATCGCAGAGCATGTTGGAATGGGATGCCACGGCAGCTCTCCTTCACAGACAGACAGCACAGAGCGCCGCATCCGCATGTACCGAAAAGGACAGCGGCCACGATGGTAGGATGGGTACGGAGTACAGCGCAAACGCAGGGATCTCTCGACGGCTGCCCCATGGGCCCTCTTCTCCATCCCCCCCTCCTTCCCCAGTCCGCTACCGTACTGTACAGTAGACCCGTGCTCGCTGGCTCGGTTCCGTCTTGGCACTGTACACGATGTTTCCAATACGCGCACTTTTTTTTTGGCAAAAAAAGAAGCCGGATGAGCGTCATGTACTGTACACGCGAAGCATGAGCGAGGACACATCCAGACTCCGCCAACAAAGCCGGGCGTCTTGCGAGTAGACGCGTGTACTCGGTCCCCAGCCCGACAGATGACAAGAGCATGACGACGACAAGTCGTGTACACTGCAAGCGGCTGCAGCGCCGCCGACGTGCCGCAGGGTAAGGTATGCACCCTGAGCCGCCTGCGCGTCGGGCTTCCGTAGGCTGCAACATGGAACCTGAGCACTGGAACATGGAAGGGATCCAAGTCGCAGGTCGACGGCGCACCGTGTGTCGGTACAGTGTCGAGGGCTCCCGCCAATAAGAATACGACGATGAAGCGAAACAGGGGGCTTCTAGCCAAAATTGGCAATGGCAACGCCAGGTATCGCCGCGATAGAAGATTCCAAGGCTCGGCCGCGGGTCGTGTTAACATCCGCAGCCCCGAGTGTACTTATTATCAGCGCCCTCCTTCTCATTTTTCTCGGGCACGCTCACGGAAAGTGCGGCCAGGGAACGTCGTCGACCAAGTCATTGGACCCTCTTGTCGCCGTTTGCTCCGCCTCGATTCTTGTTTAATTTCGAACCGTCGGCCGCTTCCCCTCGCGTCTCTTGGCATGTGGGCGCTTTCCCCTCCCCTCCTAGCCCTTCCCCATCCCGCTCGAGACTCGCAGCGTCCCAGCTCTCGCCCCGACCACCTGCCTGTCACTGATCCCGCTGCCGCCCTGGACCGTGCATGAGGCCTCGCTGGCACATGGTAATTACCAAGTACGGGTATGCAGCATTCGACTCTCAGTCAGTGTTTCCCGCAATCGACGCTCTTCCCCTCTGGCCGCTGCGTGTCAGGATGGCCCGTCATCCCCTCTAATTCCTCCTGCGACATAGGGCCCATTGCATGATTATGAGCTGACTAGGCCTTGACTAACCGGAAAAGCACCTCTTTTGCGATGGTATCCCAAAGTCACCGCTTGGCATCGCGCCCCAAGGTCTAAGGCATCGAATTGCAGACGAGTTTCTTCTCCTCGTCTTACTGTACCTGCCGACTCCCCCTTGTCGCCTCAGCCCTGGCCTCAGAATAGAATGCCGGCCCAGGTGAAGGGGGGAAGCCTGTCAGGCGGGGCCTTTGCAGTTTGAATCAAGCCTTGGTGCATGCAAGACGCAACGCAACGCAAGGGGACTGTCCAAACCTCCTGCGCCATCTGTCGCTACACAGATGGATGCTACAGTACCAAGAAACAGGGGACTCGTTGATTTCCAAGAGCAGCTATCATCACTTGCAGGGTTCAAGCCTTGGACCCCTTGGTTTCCGAGAGCTCGCACCCGATAACGCGGGTCAGGCACACCCAGTTCGCATTGGCCTCTCTACAGTACGATACTGTGCACTGCATCAAGCTACACGTCAGATACGTGCCGCATTCGTCTACTGTACGACCTGCTCGCTCGTCCTTGCGCCGGGGCCTTTGGCTGCGTGTCAATGTCGCGAGACCCTCGAGCACTCTTCAACCCATACGTCACTCTTTATGCCCGCCAGCTGGCCGTAATATCCATGTGAAGGCCGTGGCAGATTACAATGCTTTGGGCGGCCGATTCGCTACGTCTGTGCCCACTGCTCCGTGACGGCTCGCAAAGGAACGAAGCCAAGAAGAGGAGTCGAGCACACTTCACCTATTGATTGACTGGTGCGCCATGCACGCCGTCGTGCCTGACGGTCTTTTGTGTCTGACGTCTGCGCCGCGACCTGATGCTGACACTTGCTCTATCCACGGGTTGAGCCGGCAGCGCTACGGGAGAATCTGAGGTCCCTTTCTTCTTATGGGCCTGTCCGGTAACTTATTCATCGCGTTGGTCGTGCAGATGGCCTTGCGTTCCAAGTCATTCACCGTCGAGATCAGCGACTCGTCCTTGCACATCCATTCGTCCTCTGCCTCGTAGCGGGCCCTGGCGCTGGCACTTTCCCATGCAGCCCTGACGTGCGCCGCGACACGTCCCCAGGCCAAGTCATCGACTCGCGGGCATCCGACTTCTCGCTTCCCTCGATGCCTCCCGTCCCTCTTTCCTCGGGGACATGCGAGACGGCCGACGTGGACGAGCAAGGCGAGCCAAGGCTCATTCCTCCCCGTCTCGTGCTCGCCTGCCCTGCGAGGTACGTGTGCATGGTGGCGTTGCCGGAACCTCCCCTCCGCCATCGGCCGCGGATCTCGTCGCCGCCCAGATCCAGCCAGCCATTGTTCAACCCAACCTATCCATTTCATCCCTGGCAAGCGGGCTAGGCTGGGCTGGACCGGGCTGGGCTGGGCTGGGCCGGGCTGGGCCGTCATACCCTAGCATCACCTTCAGGGCTGTCTCTTCTTGCTCGCAGGTCCAATCGCGTCGCGGCACAAGCAGCATGGGGACATGCTGACCTCGTCGCTGGCCGACTTCACACGCTCTCGCACCATCGACATAGCTGGAATAGAGTACAATGTCTTGATCAATTGGGGTTATCAAACCTTTGAAACCTTTTGTTGCCAATCCGGAACTAGGACACCACTAAGCGATTGCAAATCGCAAGAGACAGATAGTAAAAAAGAAAAAAAGAGTATGGTCCGTCTCCATGCCACCAATACCAGTACTTTCCTGCGCTGGCGGCTCAACTTTCGCGCAGCTCCTTGGCCAAGGTCGTCATCCCCAAACGTGATCTGAGCTTGCTTTCACCGGTTCACCGGAGAACACCATCAGCATCAATGGCGACCGTCCACCAGGGCCCAGTGCTGCCCAATATTTCCGCTCGGGTCGTGCCGCCTTTTCCTCATGACCCCCAGATAAAAAAACAGAGTTACAAGAACAAGGGAAATCAGGAAACGATTGGCCGTTCGTCCGATATGTAATGTACAGGAGCAGCAAAAACAGCCTGGGGCTGCTCCTCCAAATCACCGGCTCCGTGCAGAGGGTGCGTCGCATCCCATATTGGGGAGTGTTTTGGTTTTCTCGTCATTTCACCTTGTCACTGCCTCCTCATATCGCCGGCATTCTTCAAACATCCCACTCCTCCTCAACCTCCTCGGGACCGTCGTCGTTGGGAGTGAGGGCCGAGAATGAGCCGCCAAAGTTTTGGGGAGCGGGAGCCTTGGCCGGCTTGCCGGTAGCAGGAGTGACCTGCTTGGTCTGGGTTTGAGTGGCGGCGGCGGCGGGAGCCGGAGCCGGAGCCTTCTCGTCACCCGAAGAGACTGACGAAGCCTTCTTGAGGGCCTTCTTGGAAGCCTTGGTCTTGACGGTACTCCATTCGTCGGCATCATCCTTGAGCATCTCCATCTGCGCCTCCTCGGAAGGCAGGGCAGAGATCCAGGAGCTCTCCGACTTGACAGCAGAGGGCTGCTTGGCGGCCGCACGGGTAGTCTTCTCGAACGTGTCCAGGGGTTGGTGGAGGGTACCGACATCGGAAGCCTTGTCTGCGCTGCCGCCATTAGGGGCAGGGGCACCTTGGGTCCAGGCAGAGCTGGCGCCGTTGGCAGCCATGAACTGGGAGCCGTCCTTGGCGGCGCGTCCCTCAGCGACGCGGGCAGCGCGGCGCTGCTTCTCCTCGAGAGCCTTGCGCTCCTTTTCGGCATCCTCACGAGCCGCCTTTGCGGCTTCAGCCTTCTTCCGGTTCTGACGCTGCTTCTTGGTCTCGGTCTTCTCGGGGGTCTTGGCCGGCTTGGGCTTCTGCTTCTGAGATCCAGTGTCGGTAACGCGGAGAACGGATGGGCCGGCAGGCGTGGGCTCGAGCATGTCGCTGACGCCGCTCACGTCGGCAGAGGGGGCAGCAGGCGAGGATGGGGGCGACTGGTCGTCGTCGGCATCAGCGCCAGTGGTGGACGAGGGAGCCGAAGGAGCAGAGGGTTTCTCCTCGGTTGCCTTTTTGGAGATTTGATTCGCGCGAGACTGCTTGACCGACTTTTCGCGCTGCTTGGATCCCTCGGTCTTGGAGGCAAATTTGGTACCCTCCTGTGCCTTGGCGAGCTGCCTGGCGAATTCGCGATTGTCGATTTCTTCTCGGTCAGGCTTTGCGGGCTCTATTGGCTTGGTTTCAACAGCAGGCTCCTCGGCGGCGTTAGAGCGAGCCTTTGCCTTTGGCGCCGCTTGCGTATCAGAGGCAAAGGTCTCCATTCTTTGTTTCTTCTTCTTTTCCTCCTTGCGAGGTTCTTGTTGGACGGGCTTCGCGCCCTTGCTAGAGCTGGTAGGGGCTCGCTTATTCGACTTTTGCGTCGAAACATGATAGAGTGCATATCCGACACCAATTAACGTGGCGTAGCCACCCACAGTATAGAGGTAGCTCATGTTGGCATCGGCCATGATGGAATTGATTTGAGGTGTCGAGGCCTCCTCGCTGTAGCTGTCGCGTCCGGCAGCTACGTCAGAGGTGGATGGTATGAGGGCCGAAATTCACGGCAACGTCGGCCAGTGCAGCCTGGTGAAAGTCGGGCGGCGGCTTGGTGGGGAAAACGCACGGCCCGATGACAGGCACAATTGACGAGCAAACGATGTCGAGAGAAAATGGCGCTTTTGCAGTCGAAAATGGGCGCAGCTCGGGCGCGTCGAGGGTGAGGATTCTCGGTGTGGTGGTGCGTCGGTCAAATCGAGTGGCCAGGCTGTCTTCAACGAGGGGGGCCCCTTGTCGGCGGATCGCGCGGTGGACCGCTGCGGCAGGTGGGATGCCAGGGAGCGGGACAAGAGGGCACACCGAGGCTGTGAGGAGGGTTTCCGAGGAAAGGGGGGCGAGTAAAGGACGTCGGAGTGATGGTGATGAGGAGGAGGAGACGTGGGGGGGCGACGGCGCGACAACGAATATGTAGGGAAGGGGGAGAAATAAAATTCGCGGGAGGATGGGAAAGATTGAGGCGTGTGTGGAGGAGACAAGCCCGAGCTGCTGCAAGCTACCAGTGGTTGGGGGAAAGAAGGCCAGGCAAGGTGTCGGGTACCTGTGGCTGTGCGGCGCGAAGCACTAGATAACTTGTATCTCTGACGTCGACCGGGGACAGCTCCCAAGAGGCCAGGTGGTGCATTGAGGCGAGCAGAGGTACGTAATACTTGTATTCCATTCCGCACCTCGCTCCGGGCAATTGGATCAGATACGTAGAGTGCGTACAGTATGTACGAAGCAGACACATTGTGCTGATGAGGAAAGCTACCCGGCGCAATCGTCCGCAGGAGAGTTGCGAATGCAGTGCTGAAGAGACACGCCGCCGGGGCAATTTGGATTTTTGACGGCTTGAAGACGTCGGCGGCTGTGCCAGGCCACCACCGCGACTTGATTGGGTGCTGGAGAAATTGAATTTTTTGCACCGAGTGAATAGGTGCCTGACGAGATGGTTATCTCTTTGCAGCGGACACGGTGCAATGCAGCTCGGCGGCCGGCTGGCCAAGTTTGACCAGAGGAGCATCGGAAGATGGTCCAGCCTGGAGCTACCTCTGGGTACCGAGTACCTTCCGGAGGAGCCCTTGTCAGAACGGGCCATCAAGCTCAAGAGCTCTGGTTAACGTCACAGGCGGACGACGGCCTCGAGACCAGAGGCTGCATCGCAATGTTGGTCCGGTGGCGCATCAAGCATTCACAAGAGCGCTGCGGCGGAATCTGGCGAGATTCGACGGGGCAATCTGCACCGGCTGCCTCGACAATGGCCGCGGTGGGTGGAGCAAACATGGGCCACGCATCGTGAATCGAGTCGCGACTTTGGTGTCTGTACGTAGGCGGCGGCGGCCAATACCCTACACAGGCAGCGATCGTGGCGACAGGTGTGCGCATCAACTCTCCCCTGTAAAAATTCTTCATCCCGCGGAGCTGTTAGCGGCTTGTTACGCGGGCTGGGATTTGCAGGCCACCCGACCACGCTTTTGCTGTGAGACCCCATCGGGGCCTTAACAGCACAGAGGAAGACTTTGGAGAGCTCATCTTCCTCTGCAGAGCTGGTCCCGACACAACGTCCACTCGGACCCCCATGGCCTCCTCCGGAACCAAGGAGCCAAGGGTATTGGAAGACAAGCTCTTCTAAACAACGGTGGCCGGTCGCGGAGGTTTTTCTCCCTGAAGGCAAGCTGCTCGACAGCCTCTGATTCCTTCGAAGGGTTTTTCCCTGCCGCCACCCCTCGGCCGGTTTCCTTTCCTCGGTGCAATGAGGATGGATATAAAGCTCTGGTAGCTTTGGCAGAGGGGATGAGAGAATTCTGACCGGTGAAAACCAAGGGTTGACCACATCTGCCCAAAATTTCCCCGCTGACGGGTGAGGGCCACGAACGAAATGCGCCTTGAGCTGTCGAAATGCTGGATGAGCTGACTGGACGGCTGCTGCGGGGGGGATCTACCGGGACACTTGTACTGACATCTTGCGATGTACTTTAGTGGCGTCTACAGCAGAGACAACTGCCCGTGGACAGGTGTCGTTATGTGAAACCATGTGGCCTTTGCAAGGGAAACTGGTTCATCTTGTCAGGTAGCGGTCGGGAAAAGTTAGTTTAGCTCAGCACGTCCTGTGCTCCGATAGGAGACCTGAGCGACTGAAGTCGCTGGACGGAAAATACACACACACACACACACACAGGTGTGCGCATCGCTGACGGACAGCTCCCCTGCGGAGATCACCGACATTGGCCTTTCACCCCCACGCGGAAGGACGGCCCAGACGCCCTCGTCGCCACTTACCCGAATGTGCAATGCTGCCAATGCGGAAGGACAGCAGCTTGACAAATTCCCTGCACTGCCTACGACGGCCACACAGGAGCAGCGGTTGCCCATTGACATCACCCATGCAGCTACCCAGCTCATCGACGCGCAAGCCGCCGTCTACAACGCCAAACTCAGGGTTTTCCGAACCTTCTGTGCACACTTCAACGAGGCCGCCAAGGAATTTGCTACCGGGCCGGAACGCGACTTCGCCAAGCACTTCTCTACTAGCTTCCTCGGTTTTTGGGAACAAACTCTGGCCAACACCAGCCCTGCATCTACACCGACCTATAGCGGCATAGCCGCCAACGGGACCGCCTCTCCGGCAAATCCACGACCCAAGCCTGCTGCCACTCATCACCAAGCGCAAGGATCGCCGGTGCCCGCTCCGTCGCGAGAAGACCTCCGGGTCTTCGTCCGCCTTGAAGCCGACGCACCAGCCAGAAACCACATCGGCTACGCCATACGAGCTCACGTAGCCAGCAAGACGGGCCTTGAGCTCAATCGGATCCCGCAAGTCCTCCAAGTGAACACCGGTTGGGCCATTCGCGCCGCAGACAAAGCCACCCGTGATCTGCTTATTGAACGCCAAGCCGAATGGGCCGACGATCTTGGCGCAACGGCTGTTGAAACCAGCCAAAAATGGTACAACTACGTCGTAGACAACTGCCCTCGTAGGCTTACAGACCTGTACGGAAACGAAGTAGACTATGACGCTGCCGTCCGTGATGAAGTAAACAACCAGACGGGACACACGCCGGTTAGCATCCGAGTCCCTCGCCGTGACAATGAACAACTTCCCAACAAGACACTCATCATCTCCCTCCTGGAACCGACAAAAAGACCCTGGAGCCTTTTCGGCACCAGCCGAGTAGCCAGACACATCGAAAGAACGAACCCCCCTAAGCAATGCGAAAACTGCTGGGACTATCACACGCGGCATGCTTGCAACAGACAAACACGATGCAAACGCTGCGGCAAGACGAATCACGCCAGTGACAGCTGCACGGCTCCCGAACAGTGCGCCAACTGCCTTGGGCCCCATGCTGCGGACCTTGCAGCATGCCCGGCGCGGCCGAAGAGAGCACATGGCCTGCTCCATCGTCTCCCAAAAGAACAACGAGCACTGATCAGACAGATGGGATCTCGCCTGTTTCAACAACAACAGGCTGCACAGCAGCGACAGCAATCTCAGACGGAGCTTAATGGCCAGCCAGCACCGGAGGCCGTCGCAGAACAACAGCGTGCCCCAGTGGCAGTCATGTACCCGCCTCAAGAACATGTCAACCCCCAGGCCCTGACTAACTTCTCCACCTGCACCCTGCCAGTCCTGCCATCGTCGTCTCCGATACGCCTGAGGGCCGCGGAACTCAGGCCAGAAGCGCCGGCGAGACGCCCCTTGCTGACATCGCCTAAGCGGCGCCGTGCCAACACCAACCCGTCTTCTCCATGAGTCGGCGGCCAAGAGTACACAATCCCGACAAGAAGACACTCAAGGTCTTCCAAGCGAATGTGGGCAAGATCCCGCCAGCCCACGATTGCGCTTTGGCACTGGCTGACTCCGCCAAATATGACATCGTCCTTCTCCAAGAACCCTGGACAGAGGCAAAGAACTCAAGATGCCTAACCAAAACTCACCCAGCCTACGACACCTACTCACCCGTCGACAGCTGGGATAGCAATGACACGCGGCCGAGGGTCATGACATACATCCGTAAGGACTCGCGGGTTCTCGCAGACCAGAAACGACCGGCACTCACCCGAGACATCCTGTGGCTTACGGTGAACGGCGTCACAATCGTCAACTTCTACCGCCAACCGCACTATGACGTCTCCTTGGACGTGCTGCTGCGGTGGTCGGCACCAGAAAAGACCCTTGTGGCTGGGGGCTTCAATGCTAAGCATTACACCTGGCAAACGGGACGACTGGAGGGCCGTGGGGAGGACATTGCCACCTGGGCGGCCGAAAACGGACTGAATCTTTTGAATACGGCGGACGAGCCGACAAACCCTCATGGCAACACAATCGACTTGGCTTTCTCCAACATCGCTTTGGCGTCTGCGGTTGTGGAAGACCATCTCGCCACGAGCTCGGACCACTTCACTCTAAGTCTCATACTTCCCGATCTTAGCCTGAGCCTACCACAGGTGACGGGCAAAGTGCGTGTCACGACCGATGATGAACTGAAACGCTTCAAGGAACTCGTTGCCGCAGGAGCTTGTGAAATACCAACGGACACGGCAACAGCCTCGCAGCTTGACGCACTCGCCGCGGCGCTTGTTGACCTCCTTCAATCGGCTGCCAGAAGTGCCGGCCGCCCCGTACGGAAAGGAACGCGAAGTGCGCCGTGGTGGACCGACGAATGCGCCGAAGCCGCTGCGGAGTACCGCGCCATACGAAGAAGCCTCCCTTTGGGGTTCAGCCAGGAAATCCAACTAGCAAGAAGAGATTTTCAGCGTGTGGTCCGCCGTGCTAAGCGGCAGTACTGGCGCAACCTCATCGACGGCTTCTCGGATAGCGCATCGATTTACAAGGCAGTGCGGTGGCTCAAATCGCCAGGAGCTTTCCAGCCTCCACCGCTTCAAATCGGTGACGTTGTATACGAGACCCAGCTGGAAAAAGCGAACGCGCTGAGACGCAGCACTCTTGAACGCCGTACGGCGGCGGATGACATTGCGGACCCATGGACCCCGGTCCGACCAGCCCGCAAGATACCTTTTGCTCAAGAAGTCACGCTGGAAGAAGCAGAGGACGCCACAATCAAGACGGGCAATACCTCGCCCGGAGCCGACAACATCACGGTCAAGCTGCTGCAAGCAGTATGGGACATCGTTAGAGGGCACGTCCGCCGCCTTTATCAGGGATGCCTGACGGTGGGCCATCATCCTGGAGCGTTTCGAGAAGCAGAAGTGGTCATGATCCCCAAGCCGGGAAAGAAAAACCTGTCGACCCCGAGAGCTTGGCGCCCTATTTCTCTGCTCTCCTGTCTTGGGAAGGGCCTTGAGCGGCTGATCGCTCGCCGTCTAGCGTGGGCGTCAATCCATTATGCGGTCCTTCATCCACAGCAAGCCGGCGCTCTCCCAAAACGGTCTGCCGTTGACCTGGTCGCCGCGCTGATTCATGACATCGAAGAAGCGTTCGCACGTGGACAGGTGGCCACATTGGTCACAGCAGACATCCAAGGAGCCTTCGACACCGCCATGTGCAACAGGCTTGTCCTGAGGCTCCGTGAGCAAGGCTGGCCGGACAACCTTGCGCGGTGGACAGGCTCGTTCATGAGCGGCCGATCCGCAAGAGTCAGATACCAAGACATCACGACACCGACAACGCCACTGCAGTGCGGCCTCCCACAGGGCTCACCCGTGTCGCCGATCTTGTTTCTGCTCTACACCGAACCGATCTATCGGCTAGGCAATCCCGAAGGACGGTTCGGATACGCGGATGACACCGCCATTCTCTGCGTCGGACAATCGCTGGAGCAGACATCGCAAAAGGCGTCGGAATACCTTCAAGAACTCGTGAACTGGGGCGCCGCCAACGGCATCTCATTCGATCCAGAAAAGACAGAAGTCATGCACTTCTCGCCGAGGAGGCGGGAAACCAAGCCGCCCGTCCGCCACGGTGACGTGGAGAAGCGACCAGAAACAGCCATGCGCTGGCTAGGCCTCTGGCTGGACAGGAAGTTGACATTCAAGACCCATGTCGAAAAGTGGACAGCCAAGGCCCAAACGGTCGCCAACCATATCCGGAGCCTAGGGAACACCCGGCGGGGCGCTCTGCCGCGCGCTATGCAGCGGGCCGTTAGAGCCTGTGTCGAACCGATTCTGCTCTTCGGCGTCGAAGCCTGGTATCCAGGCCCAACGTCGCCGAGTTGGAGACAACCGACGGTGCAAGGACCGTCCCGAATCCAACAGCTTCTGCGGAAAATGAGTAAAGCCCTCGTGCAGGCCGTCCGAGCGATTCTGCCGACGTGGAAGACCACCCGGATCGCTGTCTTGCACCGAGAAAGCGGCATACCCCCGGTTCGCCAACTACTGGAGGGAAGACGAATTCGGTTCTCTGCTCGCATCAAATCGTTGGATCATGCACATCCTCTCGCCAAACGCACCATCGAGATTGCGCCTCGGCCCATCATCAAGTGTGTCAAGCTGAAATACCAACTTCCGCCAAAGGCCTTCCCAACTCGGCTGAGGAGAACGAACAAATTGCTGGCGAACTGCCAGCGCCCTGTACTGGTCCCACGAAAGTACAATAACGAAACACTGCAGCCGCTACAAAATGCATCCAAAGAAGATTCAGCCAACGACTTTCTCGATTGGCTACGATCTATCCCGCCGTCCACGCTCATCGTATACTCAGACGGCTCGCTCTCCCCGAGCGGTGCGGCCGGTTATGGCTTCACTGTACACCAGAACGGACATTCAAACCGCCAAGGGGCTGGACGCCTCGGTCCTGCCGAGGTATTCGATGCGGAGGCCAAAGGAGCGCTGGAAGGCCTCAAAGCCGCTCTCAGGCTCCCTTCGTCTGCCAGACAGCGAATAGTGGTATGCCTCGACAACATCGCAGCCGCCAAATGCCTACGAGGCAAGCCTTCAGACTCGTCGCAACGGGTCTTTCGGACCTTTCAGGCCCTGGCGAGAACGCACGGAAAGACTGAAGTCCGCTGGATACCCGGACACACCGAGATTCCAGGAAATGAACAAGCCGACATCCTGGCGAAGACGGGATGCGCCCAGCCCGAACCCGCAGACGCAGTCCCAACACTGGCCTTCTTGCGAAAGACGGCTAGACAGCGGTCTAGAATCGCAGTGCAAGCCTGGTGGGATGCTTCAGCGCCCGATAAGTATCAGAGTCTGACCCTCAAATTCCCTTCTGGCTGTCCTCCGGAGCTAGGTCTCCCAAGAACAATGCTTCACCACCTCCTGGCCGCGAGGACTCACCACGGTGACTTTGCTGATTACCACGAAAGATTCCAACACGACGACGCTTGTATCACGTGCTCTTGCGGTCGGCGCAAGGCGCCGACGCATCTCTTCTATTGTCGGAAGATTCAGCCGCGTTGTCGAATGAGACTGGCACCCTCACCGACCGAAGCGATCAACCGGGCAATAGGTAGAGATTTCGACAAATTCGTCAAGCTGGCGAAGGCAAGCTCCTTCTTCGAGAAGATCTGCCCGCATCACTAGATGAAATTATCCATCACAGCACTGTCGTGCTCCCTTTCCTTTCTTTCTTCTCCGGCGGCGACAGGCGGAAGGTGGAGTTGACACCTTCTGCCCGCGCAAGCCTCTCCCGGCTGCCACCGCAGCCCGCTCCACAGACCATTATGGTTCAGTATACGACATCGCCTGCACAACCCGCTGACGGGTAACAGAGTAGATCGTGAGCGCCTTTGAGCTGATGCCATGTTAGATAGTGTCCTTATTTACGTAGTCTCACGTAGCAAATTAGCCACTAGCCTAACACGTCCTGTGCCCCGCTAGGGGACCTGAGTGGCCTGAGGCCACTGGACGGAAAATACACATACATACATACATACAGGTGTGCGCATCGCTTCATCTTCGTCGTTTGTATCTTGCTCTGGGTTCTGATGACCCTCGGCTACTGCTGCGGCCATTGATCTACTTGGAGGTCATGTACCAGGCCCAATGAATACTGTACTGTAGGTATCAGATGCTCAGAGAAGCAGCTTGCATGCATCTCCATCACCTCGGACATTACGAGCCGCATCGACCACACCAATGCCTCAACATCGATACCGAGCCCAGTATGCCCCAAGCGAATGCATCAAAAACACAAGATACACATTCATGCTCGAGCAACTCCTCGGAGGCAAATATACTGCATCACGCATCTTTCGGACCTGGCCGATCGGCCTCGGCCGCTGGGGACGGAGGAAGGCTCGATGCAGAAACCTGGGGCGGCCCTCTTCCCCCCCACACCACTTTCGGGGTTGCATCTGAGGGGCATAGCGGCGCATCCTCCATGTTTTTTTTCTCGCCTTGGACTGACCCAAATCCCCCCATCCTCTCGGAAAGACTCTGCTCGCGTATGTCTGATCGTGGGCTCTTCCCATTGAACTGTCGGATACCGAACGTCCCTTGGCCATAGTCTGCGCCTCGCCCGGCAATCTCGAAGCCCCCAAAAGTCCGTGTGCATTGATAACCCCGGAACATTCCCGACGGAGATACGCTGCTTTGCTTGCACGAGATTGGCCCACTGCCCGCGTCACTCACGTCTGATCTGTCACCAGGTCCTCTCACTTGGCCCGACAAGATACCCAGCAGTCGTTACGGCACGTAGAAACAATTCATTATGGCTCCCCACAAGATCATCATCGACACCGACCCAGGCAAGTCGTGACCAGCCTACACTCCCCGCCAAAATGACCCTTCTAACTAGACTCAGGTGTCGACGACATCATGGCCATGCTCCTTGCCCTCAGTGCCTCTCCCGAAGAGCTCGAGGTAGCCATGCTGTCCGTGACGTACGGCAACGTGCCCCTGCAAAGGTATGGACAGCCAGCAAAGATTCCACCCGAACGCTCAAGAGTTCCTGTAAACTCAGACGGTCCAATGCCATAGTTGCCTGCGTAACGTCGTGGCCCTCTTTCACGTCCTGGAAAAAGAGATGGCCTGGAGGAAAGAGACTGGTCGTCCGGAAGGCTACGGCGCCATGAAGGCACGCAAGCCCATCGTGGCCGTCGGTCCCGAACATCCCCTCGAGGACGAGACCCTCATGGCCGATTACTTTCGTGAGTCGTCGAGTCGCCTCGGCTCTGCAAGGTCCCGTGCTTGCTGTGGCTAACCGCATGTTGGCAGATGGAGAGGATGGGTTGCACAACGTCCACGAAACGCATCCCCATCTCTGCCCTGCCGACACCTGGAAGTGCCTTTTCCAGAATGAGCCGGCCGAGGCTGTTGACGAAAGCGCCTTTTCGTCCCTCTTTACCCCGTCCAAGGAGCCGGCTCATCTCGAGATTCTGCGGATTCTTCGAGAGAACCCCGTCGACACTGTTTCCATCCTCGCCGTAGGACCGCTGACAAACGTGGCTCTGGCCGCTGCCGCCGATCCCGAGGCCTTTCTCCGCGTCAAGGAGCTGGTTGTCATGGGCGGCGCGGTCAATGTTGAAGGCAATGTCACGCCCGTTGCCGAGTTCAACTGCTACGCGGATGCCGTTGCGGCGGCCCGCGTATATGCTCTGACATCGCTAACGCCATCCTCGACAATGCCTCCCGTCCCCGCCAAACTCTCAACCCTTCCGGCTTACCCGGCCAAGCTGTCTCGTACGCTGAACCTGACGCTCGCACCATTGGACATTACCACGCCTCATCTCATCACGAAAAGCTACTTCGCCAACAGCATCCAGCCACACATTGACGCGGGCAGTCCACTGGCACTTTGGACGGCGCACTTCATCATGGGTGCCTTTAATAAGATTGAGTCGATGGAGGGAGATGGCAACGAGCCTGGCCTATCCTTGCACGACCCATTGACCGTCTGGTACGTATTGACGCAGAGCGATCCTCTGTGGAAGCGTACGCCCAAGCCCGAAGACATTCGTGTCGAGACATCGGGCCAATGGACGCGCGGCATGCACGTGGTCGACAAGCGGCTGAGGGTAAAGCCTGCCGAGGCTGCCGCGGCCGTATCGTCGGACCCTCGTGAAGATCCCAAAGTGGTCACAATGGACGAGGTTCCCGGTGACACCATGGGCTGGTTGAGCGTCCTCAAGGGCAACAGGGTTCATCGGATAATTGCTTCCCCGGGCGAAGAGGTCTTCAAGGACGTCTGGATGAAGCGCGTATTTGCCTGAGAGGCCTGTCCCGCGATATGCTTTTGTCATAGATACGAAACGCGTCAGCAAATGTAGAAATGCAGCAGCAACACTAGCAATCTCCCACGAGGGACTGAGAACGGGGCACAAGGGGAAACTGGTTGATTAAAGTGTCATACCCTAGCAGAACGTGAATGGAGGCGTTGAAGAGATTGTAGCATTCCCCAGACTCCGTGACCATGCAGAATTTTTACACCTTGGGCAGCTATATCGTAAACTTGACTCCGGCCTCGGACGCTCACGGCGAAGGATGGCTCGGGAAAACCCCGGGGTCGTGGGTTCAGGCGTCAAATGTGCTTGGTGGTACCAATCGCCGCGCCCCTGACCTCTGTCCAGTTTATGCTGTCGTCGAGCTTCTCGTCAACGAGCCCGACGGAGCAGACGCCGTCCCCGCGGACGAGGTACAGGCCGAGCTTGACCTCGGCCGAGGGCTCCGGGTCGTCGGGCTCGCGGATGACTCTCTCGACGGTGTCGGTGAGGACCTGCGACGCCAGAGGGCGCAAAACGGCCAGCGTTAGCCGCGCGACTCGTCCAAGGACCGGTGGCGCAGGAGATGCCGCCTCGAAGCAGGATCCCAGCGAGGGCGGGAGGAAGAGCAGGGGAGTATTGTCTTATTTTGGGAAGGGAGCTTCAAGGGCTCTCGGACCGGGCACGTACGAGGTTTGTGGAGTTGTCTGCGGCGGCGAGCGTCCCGACTAGTATCCGCGAGTCGGCCGTCACGATGAGCACCTTTTCTGCAAACCGACCAAGAAAAGCCCAACTCGTCAGCGCCCAGCGTCAAGGGAGCGGGGGAGGGCGGGGAGAAGAGCTCCCTTTCGCAGGCGCAGGTGCGAGCTCACTGTTCAAGTAGCCTCCGAGAGAGGCCATGGCGCGGACGGGCAGACGCGCAGAGAGAGAGGTGCTGGTGCCGAGGCCAAGGGTTTTGGCTGCGGGAGAGGATTGGGAAGGTGTCTCGCCGAGGGTCGCCTAGTGAAGAGATTGATGGTTACAGTAGAGGAAAGAATCGCTGGTCGTAAAGGGCGTCGCGGGGTTGTTGGAAAAAGTCTGGACTTTGGCGATTTCCGACGTCGCGTTTGCTGCTTTGCCTGCGTTTTTGGGGGAGTGGAGGAGGGGGGCGAGCGAGCATGGTTCTGAAATGGGGGGGACCTCTGGTCTGGTACAGGGAAGCTGAGCTGTTTGGTGACTGCTCACCCCCACGCCCCGCGGCGCAGAGACGAGCTGGGCGAAGGCTACGAAGCGATACACGGCGATGGACCTGTCGAGACGAGAAATTCCAACGTGACGCTGGATGAGGGCCAAGCAGGATCGATATTTGCAGCGGTTTGGTCGACGCGGTCAAGCATCGTGTCGGTTTGCTACGGGGACTGCTGAAGCTACCGCCGCGTTTTACGTAGAGCTACAGACATGGGATGCAACGAGGCAGCTTTGCGAGGCTCGCTCCAAGCAGCTCTGCCGTGCGTAGGCGATGAGAATCCCAAGCAGACAGGGCAAAGTGAAGCTAGACAGTCACAGATGAAGCTCCTGTGACTGCTCTTTCTGGTGATTTACGCATTCTGGACGTCTCACGGTCGGTGGACGCCTTTGTGAAGAATTTTCATCCTAGCCCAGGAGTTGGGAACACATCGCCAGTATCTGGCAAAGACTGCAAGAACGTATCCCAGCCCAGACGGAAGCTTGGTCAGAGATGGATCACAGATGCAGGAATATGGCCAGACCTCCGGCAACTCTGCAGAGTAAAAACTCACGATACTCGCGTCACAACAAACCAACAGAATGTGCGCGTACGCAACACGAGTCATACCAAGCAGTTTCCTGGACCTCTTCTTCACCCGCCAGACAAGCCAGCAGCAGCAATGAAAAGTGTTGAGCTCCCATCAAGATGTTCGCATCACCCGGAGGCAGTGTAATACCGGGGACACTGTGAGATGGACCATGCGCTAGGCGCAGGGGGTCCAACTCGTTTGCCAAAAATAAGAATAATCACGATTAGCCTCCTTAGAGGCCTTTCAGAGATTAAACTGAAAAGAACAGATACTACACTTGATCTAAGCCAAAAGGCAAAGAGAGCTAAAGAGGAAAGGAAGAAAAGTTCACAAGGACGGGAGCTTCGATGGTGTTTTATACCGTTCGGATTGTGTGCAGGGCGGTGAGGCTGATTGCGAGGCGGCAGAATGCGACCAATCAAAAAATTGCGCGCCGCGGGCCGCTGCTGCCTTCGTGCACTGGCCAGGCGCCAAATCTGACTCCGAGGCAACGAGGTAGGTACCCATGTACTTTGCACCTCTTGTTGCTCTTGCGGGACCTGCATGAGCGTAGAGGAGGCTTTGGGGTACCTAGATGCGCACCCAGGTGCGAAGCCTACAACTGTCGCGCGACAGTTTGCAGTTCCTCGCGCGCGACTCCTCCGCCGCATTGACGGCATCTTTCCTCGCGCCGGTAATCCTGCAACAAATACGAAGCTCTCAAAGCCAGAAGAAACGGCACTCTGTCGGTATATCGATCGCCTTGATCGTATCAACTTACCTACCCGAAAAGCGTTTATTCGAGATACTGCCAACTACATTCTCCGAGCCAGGGCCTCGCGCGCGGAGCAGGCCGATCCTCCGACCGTCGGCAAGAAGTGGGTGGATAGGTTCATCAAACGGCACAAATACGACATCGTGCCATCTCATGTATTAGACGCTAATCGGCAAGCTTCTGAGGATCCGGAGGCTATAAATGCTTGGTTCTTGAAGTATAAGGCGGTAGTGGCAGAGCACGGTATTGTTGCAGACGATATATGGAATATGGACGAAACAGGGTTTCAGATCGGCGTTGGAAAGGATCAAATGGTCGTTACCAAACGGAGACGAGCTCATTACTTCAGCCTTCCTACAAACCGCGAATCTGCTACGGCGGTCGAGGCGATATCGGCTACCGGCCGAGTTATTCCCGTTTTCCTGATTTTGTCGGGCACGATGCATATGGCCAATTGGTACCGGTTGGAAGAGCTCGATAAGGATACAGTTATCGGTACTTCACCGACTGGCTACTCGAACGACGAGCTATCGATGGCTTGGATCCAGCACTTCGAGGCTTATACCAAAAAAGGGGCTGTTGGTAGTAAGAGGCTACTTTTGATGGATGGATACGGGTCTCACTGCACTCGCGAGTTTATCCAATACTGCGACGATAGTAGTATTGTCCCTTTCGGCTTTCCACCCCATTCGACGCACCTTCTTCAACCTCTCGATGTCGTTATGTTCCAGCCTCTAAAGCACTACCACGCCGAAGCTTTAGACCTTATTGTCCGAGACGGCTGCGCGAATATTACGAAGATCGAGTTCCTTTCTGTGATCCAAGAGGTACGGAGGAAGGCTTTTAGGGAAGATTCAATCCTCTCGGCGTTCAAGAAAAGCGGTCTCGTACCGTACGATCCGCTAGTTGTTATGCGGAGGATCCAGGAGCGACAAGAACGAGCCCTAACCCCCCCTCCGCCTCCCGCTCCAGAGCTACAGTCCTCCCCGTTCAATACGCCAGTCACTCTACGACAATTGAAAAAAATAGCTTACGACCTACAAACACAGGCTAAAGAGGAGGACTTTAATCCGGCGCTGAAGAGGACTCTAGACCAGTTTGTCCGCGGAGCCCTAACTCAGGGGACGGAGCTTCTCTATACAATGCGGGACTTAAAACGCACGAAAATGGCGGAGGAAGTTACACGCCGTCGTCGGAGCCAAAAGAACCAGCAACTAAAAGCTGGCGGAGTACTCACAGTCGACCACGCTCGCAAGATTGTTAGGCAGAAGGACGATGACGCTCTGGAGAAGGCTAGGAAAATTGTCGAACGCGCCGACGCGCAGATGAGAAATATGTATAAGAAATGGTTTGGAGAAGCCGCAAAAGTCGCACGTAAATACCGGCTCGACGGCCGGCTCGAACCATTATATATAGTTGACCAAGAGGGTAAGGGTCGGTTCTTACGTAGGGGGTAGAAGGTAGATACTACAGAAAAGTGTCCGTTTTGGTGATCTGTCCGCGATGGTGATCAGCACCCACTTTAGTGGGTGAGCCTTCGCGAAACCCAAATAAAGTGGGGGCGGGCACGATTAGCTGCCTTCTCTGCACGGCTGCAACTCTCCGATGGGGAATTCGACGAGCCCTTGCACCTGGTCAACGACTGACTGTAAGGATCAGTCGCAATCGCATCCACAGTGGCTGATTACTTGCTGTACGCAGGTGTCAGTGACACTCATCACCAGTGAGGCTGTACTCTGCAGATCAGATGAATACAGGCAAGCCCAATTCATCTCAACTCTCCGGTTCGCCTCCATCACCATCTTTGTCGGGCAAAGAGACCAGCAGGCGTCAAGCTCTGCGCGTCTTCTGCGCGTCACACCACTCTCGCACATTCACAGCGTCACTCTCCCGTTTCAAGCAGACGATTGTGGTATTCTGCATTCGCATGCTCGATAGCAGCCTGCTTTCTATGGAGCGAATCATCAACAGGCTCGACGCCCAGGTATTCAAATACATCGCAAGCATTCATGTTTGCCAGCCCCCTTGAACGCCGCCAGGGTCCTAGACGCCTGCATGCTAGCTAAATCATGTGCCATGTCGCCCAAACCACAGGGGTAGTAGTGCGGGCCAAAGGAGCCAAATTCAAACGCCTCGCCTCCCTGGACGTAGCCTCTGGGGCTGTATCGTTAGTCTTCCACCAGCTCCCCCTCATCTTCCGACATCCTGGCCCGCTTCTCAGGTCTCTCCTGTCCGAAGCCAGAGTCAGCTTCAACTTCTCTGCGCTTCAGTGGAGACCTCGGGGCGGCCTGGCCTTGGTCGGCGGCAGGACGGGACGGCATATCCGAATCACGCTCTCTCACCTCGCCTCCCTTGTCAGTGCCTCCGTTCATCCTCGCGGCCGGGCTTCGGCTGGCTCGGTCCACGTCCATTGGCGTTCCGCCGGTAGAGGAGAGCGTGTCGGGCTGGCTCAGGTGCGTGTCTGCCCTGCGCCTCGTATTCTCGAGGAAGAAGGCCGGCGACGGCAGTGACGGGTTCTGCTTTCTAAGCGGATTCTCCGTGTAGAACTGTCGCATGACCTCGATAGCCCTCGTGCAGCGATCCTCGTCCCCGTTCAGGTACTTCCACCACGCATCGCCGTGGATATCGTCAATCTGCTGGTTCGTGTGCACACTAGCAAAGAATATGGCGCTAATGGCGACGTCCCTCGCTTCAATGAGCAGCGGCAGCGCCGTCAGGCATGCGTCATTACAAAACGCCCAAGCTGCTTGTCTCAAGTGTTTGTTGTGGACAATGTCCAATTGCCCCAGAAGCTCAAACAAGTGTCGGTATGGGTTGTCAATCATGAGGTCAAAGGTTAATTGCTCGAGCATGCTTTCTTCGTATGTGAGGATACTGTCTCGCCATCGCCAGTATTCTTTGCTCTGTTCATCAATGATGAGCTTGGCGTTTTTCTGGGCGACCTTGGCAACGGCGATAATAATGTCCTTTGTCTTCCTGCAGTTCTCTTCGACTTTGTTCGCCAGAAACAGGGCAGTAGCGGCAATGTTCTGTAAGAACCTGCGTCAGCCGGTGGTGACCAAGACAGCACGCCGACAAGGGACAACTACTTACGTAGTGATGTATGCCGCCCTTTTCCGGTACCATGCTGCAGCGCATGTAGAATCTGTGAAAGAAGACACCGGCAACCCAGAGTGTTATCTGAGGCAGGTCCAACATGACGCCGGCCTGGTAGATGAAGTTGATGCCCTTGGCCCGCCGAAGCCTCTCCTCAGACGGCGGAATGCCATCGACGATGCTGGGGGTGCTGTTGACTTCTTCTGACGTAAAGAACCACTGGTTGATCGGCGGCATCGACGATTGTCTCCCAGACTGCGAAGGGGACTGCTGGCCGGTTTGAGCACTCGGGCGCGGGGGGGAAGTTCGCGTGCTATGCTGGGGAGGCGTCGGCGCGGCGGGAGGCACATCTCGTCGACGTGGAGGCGATCGCGACGCCTGCTCGTTGCGGCTCGCGGGCAGGCCGGGCGGCTGATAGCCCTCGCGTGGGGGCCGGTAGCGATCGATGCTCGCCATTTTCGGCGGAGCCTATGTCAGGCTGACAATCGCGAGGGGGCAGCGACAGCGACGGGAGCGCATGGAGAATATACAAGCCCTGCCTCGACGAATGCGCGGCGGGCGAGCGGGCGTAGGGGAGGAAAGCAAAATCGTCAAGGTGATGGCCGTGACGAGGGGATGTGAGCGATCGCGACCCGGCCGCAGACCCCAGTGCATGCAGAGCGTTATCTAAGCAGCCAGTCACCTGACCCGCCACTGCCCGCTCCACCTTGGCGTCTCCTCCACACCCATCCGGCCAAGGGTCCAATGCACTTGCGTGGAGACCTTGTACATTGCAACTTGTCGTGCAGATGGGAGAGCCGATATTTGATTCAATTAAGCTCCCACGTGCTTTACGATTGGGCTTGCCTTGATAGATTGTCGTTTGAGGGGTATCGATTATCGACTATTGCGCTTCACCTATCGCCCAATTGATTCCGTACTTTGTCCAATTGCTCCTGAATCTTAGACGCCCTCGCCGTCATTGCGCCCCCAAAGCTTGACCGTCCTGTCGTGGCCACCACTGACTATCCATTTGCCATCTCGGCTGTAGTCGACGCTGGCAACGGGCCCAGTGTGGCCGCTCAGGGTCTGGACGAGCGTCCAGTCATCGGCCGAGAATATCTTGACGTTTCTGTCGAATCCACTGGATACAAAAAATGTCCCTGATTTCTTTGGGATCTTGGCGCCCTTATCATCGACGCCGGTCGGGATCCCATCGACGGGGTCATCGAGACCCTTGAACCATCTCATGTCGGAGACGGTGCTGCTGTGAGCACCAATTCCCCCGGTTTTTTGTACTTTTCGAACATCCCAACACTTGACCCAGCCGTCGGCAGACCCAGAGAGAACCCTGTGGCCGTCGGAGCTCCAGTCTAGGGCGTGGATGGGCTTGATGTGTCCGTCCAGATGCCCGTCCAGGATCATGACTGTCCTGCCTGATCGCAGATCCCATATTCTGCCGATACTGTCAAGACCTGCACTGGCTAGCAACGATCCGTCCGTGTTGAAGCTGACGGCAAAGACACCTCTAGAATGGCCCTCTTGCAAGAGAAGCTCGGACGTTGTTTCGACATCCCAAAGCCGCCAGGATGTATCGTCGGATGCCGAAGCTAGATAGCGTCCGGATGGATGGAACTCGACGCGGCAAACTCGCTGCGAGTGTCCTTGTAGAGTAGATAGAGGTGTATCTTGGTTGAGCGACCAGAGCTGAACAAGCCCTTCGGCACCGCCAGACGCCAGGTTCACCGAGTCTGGGGACACGCTTTTCTCGGGCAGAGTAGCTCCCGGAAACCACGAGATGCCGCTTATCTTATTGGTGTGCCCACGATAGGTCATCTTGTCGTTGAGATTTGGGATATCGACCAGTTTCACCTGGCCACCCCAGTTGCCCACGGCTACATATTGGCCGTTTGGCGATACCCGGGTCATGCTGATGTTTCGTTCCCCGACAATCTGACTTGCTTGTAGTTCAAAGGCTTGTAGCCTTTCCTTGACGTTTTTGCGGAACTTGACGTGGGTCCGTAGAGGAATGGTCGCCTCTTCTTTTTGGACGAGCGTCCGCCGCTTGGCCCGGGGCAGGGAGAAGCGCGCCATGTCGATGCGAGTCTGCAACAGCGCCTCGCCCCCTCGCGAGTAAAACTCTTCTTCTTGTTCTTCGGCTTGCTCGTCCGTAGGGGCGTCCTCCATGGTGATGTCGCCGTTCTCTAGGCTCGTCATCTCCGCCTGGATCGTCATGAGCTCGCGTAGTCGATCTCGTCTCTCGGCAGGGCCTTCTCCAAACAGCGTGACGGGCTCCCCCATCTCCCTGAGCTTCGCGCGGACTCGGCCATCGTCGGTGGGCACGGCAATGGTGGCGGCTAGTCGCTTGCGATTGAACTGGTTGAGGATTGCAGACGCCTTTTCGGAGCCCCCGCCGGCCGAAGCCATGGGTAAGTCGTAGTCATGGTCTTCAGGGAGGTCTTCCAAGGCGACACCGACGGCGGCCTCGGCCTCCTCGACGTACGCTTGTCGAGATGGGTGTATCATGGCGAAGGAGAATCGGGCAACGGATTCGAGGCGGCACCGTCAGCCAGGCCCCCGTGGGCGACTGAGTTTGCGTTTATTGTGATCGGTTCACCACTACAGGATAATTCTGGGTAGAAGCTGAAACTGGCGACGAGGGTTGCATGTAGCGCGCACGGCGAGTTTGGAGGGTCTTTGGCGCGCTGAGAAGCTCGAGTTGGTTGTCTCTCTCTGGTCCAGAGCTGCCAGCTGGGTGCGTTAGAGGCCCAAACTCGGTCGTTGGTTGGGTTTGGTGGGGCCGCAAATGGCAGCGTCTTTGCACGTCGTCCCGCAACAGCTGCAAGAACCTGACAAATCCCGATCAACACAACACAATATCATTATCGGCGGACCATAGCTGTCAAAGAATTCGCAGGGCAGACCCGTGAATAGACGAGGTAGACAATCATGGTATTCCCAGGCATTCTGTAGATAACCGAGGCGGCGCAGACTGGTCTAGGGTAGGCTAGGTAGCTTTGTTTCCACGAAGTAGAGTCTTGCGTCGGGCCCATGACATGAGCGTGTCTTCGGTGGAATCTCTACAGACATTACACATGATAGTCAATGCAGGCCTGCAGCGTAACCGTATCGCCGATGTATCGGATCATCGCCGAGAGGCCCCATGCTGGCCCGAGCCATTGCGGAATGTAAAACACTGAACCACCCACAGTCGTTGGCTCAAGGAGAGCTGCTACAGAACAGCGGCCAGCAACAAATGATTTGCAAACAAATCCGCACGAGATCATGGCAGAAAGGTCCACGACTGACCAGGCCATTACTGACTCGAGCCACGTCATTGAGGCCCGACGACCTCGTCCTCGAGGACAAACGCGATGGTCTCGGTTACACGAGGCCAAGGGCGCGTCACAAGGCGGCGTGAAAATGGCTCAAGGTTCGACCGTTCAGTGTAAGATGGGCTTTCGCGTCCTATCTGACCGTGAGCCGCCTGGAGGACTGCAAAAGGCTAGGCGAAACGAATGGTGGCAGTTTCATTTCCCGTCTCTCCGTGCCCTCGTGGCACCTGCGCACTCGTCTCACCCTACCTGTTGCACCATATCATTGGCCAGGATTTTTTTGGAAACAATTCAGAGCAGGGCTGGGCAAGGCTCCGCCGCCTTTCAGACCACGGGTGCGGCTGACGAGAGACTGTTTTTTTCCTTCTTCTTTTCTGCCTTATGAGATGACACTGCATCGATACTTTTGTCCATGAGAGAGAAATGAAGATGTGCTAGCGAAAATACTTTGTACAAGCCACCAAGTCAGCGAGCACGGGATGTATTGAGTAAGAGAAAGTGGGTTGATGCAACCCGTGCCTTCCCCCTGTCGCAAGCGAGAAAGCGTCCCCAGACTTACCCGAAAGGGAGAGGCTAGAAGCGGCCCGAGGTTTTTCCATGACATTCCTCCCACGGGCGGACGGACCGTGTCTCTCCGTCTGCTAATTATTTCTCCCTTTTGGGCGCCGCCTCGTGCTATAGACTCTTCAACCTTCAAGCACCCATCCAACAGCAACGTCGAAATCCAGTCAACCACTGCCCAATGCATACTACACCAGACTCGTCCCACATGCGATCCTCCTTCTTCAAGTACCAGATGCGTGTTGCCCGTCACTGCGACATTCAGGCGCTTCCCTTTGCTTCCCAGCAGCGCGCTGACCCGGAGCGCCGACGGGGCACGACTTGAGGCCCCGACCGCCTCTGATCGGGTCGCGAAACCCCAAGAGGCGCCACCAAAGGCTATTTGGCCTTGGAAGAAGAAAACCACCACATAATAAATATTCATACTCCCAGATAATCAAAAGACAATCGCCATGATGACCCCCGTCCCTCCAGCGCTCACCACAATTCGTGGTTTTCAGGGCACCCCCGTCGCTTCCGGAGACGAGGATTCCGACTCGGGTATTTGCGACACGCCGCGCCTCTCTGCTCGCCGAGGGCGCAACCGAATCGACGACGTAGTCAGTGCCAATTGCAGCCCGGTCCTTCGAGCCCTACCTTCGCCAGGCATGTCCGGCATCGCCAAGCTACGGATGCAAATGGATCCCCTGAGCCTCGATGGTTCGTCGCGGTCCAGCTCACTCGCTCGAAACGGTCGAGAAATGCGCAGCGCCGCCGAGAGTCGCTCCCACAGTCGCGATGGCAGCCGCAGCGAGGCCGGCAGTGACAGCTCAGACAATGTGTCCACGGGCTTCGAGGTCAACTTGGAAAATGATTTTGTCAGCGAGAGCGTCCGTGAGCGATCGGGCTTCATGGAGCCCTTGGAAGGTGGCCTGAACCCGAAACGCAAAATGACATCGGAAGAATTCGAGCCTCTCCGCTGCCTTGGCAAGGGTACATTTGGGACCGTGCTTCTCGTCAAGCAGCGTGCGACGGGAAGACTGTATGCGCAAAAGCAGTTCAAAAAGGCGTCACTGGTCGTGCACAAGAAGCTCGTGGCTCAGACCAAGACGGAGCGTCAGGTTCTAGAATCCGTCAACCGGCACCCATTCGTCGTCAAGCTCTTTTATGCCTTTCAGGATCACGAAAAGCTGTATCTCATCCTCGAATACGGGCAGGGCGGCGAGCTCTTCACCCATCTCAACACGGAAAAGATGTTTTCTGAGGACGTGGCTGCATTTTATATGGCGGAAATGCTACTAGCCATCTCGCATCTACACAATGACCTGGGTGTCGTGTATCGCGATCTGAAGCCAGAGAATTGTCTTCTTGATGCCGACGGCCATCTCTTGTTGACCGACTTTGGGCTTTCCAAAGTCGCCGTCGAGCAGTCGGAAAGCTGCAACTCGATGCTTGGCACCGTCGAGTACATGGCCCCCGAAGTGATTCTCGGCAAAAAGTACGGCAAGGCAGTTGACTGGTGGTCCTTCGGGGCACTCGGCTACGACCTCATGACGGGCAATCCCCCTTTCCGTGGACAGAACCATGCCAAGGTGCAGGACAACATTGTCAAGCAGAAACTGGTGTTGCCGTACTTTCTCAGTCCCGACGCAAAAGATTTGCTGACGCGGCTGTTGCGAAAGGAGCCGCACAAGCGACTGGGCGCGACGATGCCCAAGGACCTGCAAACACTCAAGAAGCATAGGTTCTTCCGCAAGATTGATTGGAAGAAGCTACAGGGACGAGAACTCGAACCGCCCATCCAGCCCATGATTACGGATCCCGAATTGGCCGAGAACTTTGCACCCGAGTTTACCGAGCTGTCGCTGAGCCCCATACTCACGTGCAAGGAGCCTTGGCCGGCCGGGGCCTGCAGCAATCAGGACGACATTTTTGGGGGCTTCAGCTTTGTGGCCTCGTCGAGCCTTCTCGAGAGCAATGCGTTTCCCATGGCCAGCGGCGCCTGATGGGAGAGACAGGTGGACAAGTCCTTTTTTCTTCCGGTTTGATCTGACGGATGGACCAGGGATATGGCGAGGCTACGGTATGGTGTGACGCAAGTGAGGTTGGGGACAGGCAAGGCGACAGGGCTTTGCTGTGGTGTAGCTGCTCGGCCGGTGGATTACGCGGCCTCGACCACTTTGCGAGTTGGCTTGGATTCGGGATCGCACCACGTCACAGAATAGAAGCGTTGAGTTTTTGTTTTTTTAGAGTAGATGCCAAGGCTGGTCGGTCATGTTAATTTGTCGTCTCCAGCCAGGACTGGACCGCCGAGGCGGTAGGATCCGAGGGAAAGATGGACACTTAGACACGTAGACTACTAGAAGGCCGGGCTGCACCACAGTTGATGGACAGCCGGTCACGGATGAATGAAGGACTTGGCGTCGAGTGGACCGATGGAGTCGTTGCATGCATCTGCCGGCCGGTCGTGCCATGCAGAGGAGCGATGGACGCGCGTTGCTTCAGACTCAAACTGACGCCAGCAGCGAAGCCAAGACGTCGATGTATCAAACGAATTGGTTTCGGCTTCGGGCAAGAGGCCTACGCAACCGGTTGGCTCCAAATCCTTGATCTCGTCTTGTCCCCCCTTCTCCTCCTTGCAAACCCTGCCAGGCTGGGCCGCAGGGCTGATGGTGATGTCACGGTCAAAGGACTGGAGGGAATCTGTGTGCGTTGATCACAGTGCCGATGATTGCTAATGGGTCCCGGGCCTGTCAGCTCACTCTGCGGCAGTTGGAAAACGTGTGAGTGAGAAGAAAAGTTGTGCGAGTAAGAGACGTGCAAGACGATGGGATGCTGGATGGGTGCAAGGGGCCCTTGTTACCCTGGTGCAGGTTTCGTCAGAGCCGTGCGATGGATGATGTATTTGGGATGAGAGAATGGACAGCCGAGGCATGAGAGTCGTGATGATGGGACACGTCGTCTTGGGGAGTGGCTTGGCGTGACGTGCGGTTGCTGTTCTTGTTCCTTGTGATTGTCCATGCGCCTCTTCCGTGATTGGCAACTCTTCTCTTGCGTCTTGGCCATGCTCGCCTTGATAGAGTTTCGACATCATGATGCGCAGCGCCTCGCCAAGACAACGCGGCGTCCTCTTTGCCCACCTAAACAAGCTTCTTTTTAAGCACTCGCGTTGACTCGGAGCCTCCAAGATCCTAGGCCACTGACGATGCGTACGCATGCACGCCCTAACGAGGCGGCATGCAAGGCCAATTGCAGTAGGGCACCGAAGCATACACAGATGCCGGTGAATGAGCCCCGAGGACGCGCAAGCCGGTTGCAGCAATCGCTTAAACACCAATAGCCAGACGGCTTCACGTGCATCGAGACTCGAAGAATGCCGCCCTATTCGGGAAGAGGCGGACCCCAAACACACACGCCCTATCTGCTAGTCTTGCCTTTCCCCGCGCCCATCGACGCGGGAGCGGCTTGCAGCTTCCCTGCGGCTCCTTTCCCAGGATGGACGGGATCATGATGGCGGCTCCTTTGCCGAGAGTCGCCATCGAGAGGGCACTGGTGTGGTAAGAGGCGGCCGTCGCGGCAATCCATCCCAAGGGGCACATTCAGGATGACGGGACACGACCATTCATGACCCGTCTCCCGCACGTCGTCGGCACCTTGAAATGTCGTCATGTGTAATCGCGGGGGTTGTTGTCAGATGCGGAATGCAGCCTCTGGTTCTCGGAATGCTGGTCCTTGTCTCGCCTTGCATCATGGCACCGCGGGCATGTAAGACGGTGCCATATCACTCACCCTCCCTCGAGGGAGATGGAGAACAAGGACATGCATGACCGGCAGTAAGTGTAGGGAGAGAAGTAGATGATGCAAGCGACGAGGATTCGACAACGACGTCCTTACTCCTGGACTGACAAAGACCAGGCGCATCGTTCAGTCCGCCGCAAGGAGTCAGGCAGTGAACTACTGTAGTGATGAGAAACGGTCAGCATGAAGCAGGCTCGACGGAGAGGTGCATCTATCCGAGCCAAGTCAACACCTCGAGTCCAATCTCTACCATTTCCAACTCTTTGTCTCGAAGCCGCAATCTATTGAGCCTTCTGGGCCCTGGTCCAGGGTCATCGTCAGCCGACAGGGTCGTTTACCGAAGACATTGACCAGCTGTTTTTAGCCAAACCTGCCCTTGTTGATCTCCCAACCTGAAGACAGAGCTGCTGCCGTTGCTTCGTGTTTGCTTCTTCTCCTCTTTAGCCTTCCACCTCGGTCCAGCCGGGCTGCCTCACGTAGACTTCCGCGTAAGTCCCGCGCGGTTCGGGTCGAATCGGTCTGCACATGTAAACCATTTTGACCGTGTGCGTGACTCCCTCGGGACTAATACAGTAAGTAGCACATGGTTACTCTGTAGCTCTCAGCCGGCGCCCTTGGCTGCTGCCCTCGGTTCCTGGGGCTGAAGGCCGGATCGAAATCCGCAATGGCCGGGTTCGTCAAGCTCGACTGTCTGTGCTTTCCGGCCCAAGTCGGCCCCATTAGCCCGTCCGTCCGGTAAAGAGACTGCGTTTCTATCCACCGCACCGCGTTGCGATCCAGCCGGTTCGTGCTTTGGGAGCCCTGTCCGTCCCCGACGGCCGCGCTGCCAAGATGGACCGACAGTCTGCCGCGCGGCGGCCATGTCTCACGTCGCATTGATTCATCCACCAGATGTGACTGGTCCCCGGAAGAAGCCAAGATCGAGAAGAGTCCTTGTTTCCCTTTGCCGCGGTCATGCCTCGACGACGGGGGGCCTGCCTGGATCGGCCCCAATCGTTCGCCTCGCATACGCCGCACTCTCAGTTCCGCTGCTCGCGCGTCAAAGGCCAGTCGACCAAAGCCCGTCCAGGAACCCTGTCTCGGATGCCCACATCGACAGCGTCTTGGCTTAGGAGAGAAGGGGCGTGGCAGTGTCTGCTCAGAGAGCGTGGTTCTTCGGCCGCCCTTCAACCTCGCCTTCAAGGGTGTCTTTCTTGACGTCTTGCACGCCTATTCTTCAACTCCCACCCCTCCCCCCATCCGCGTCCCCTGGATTCCAAGTACCGACATTGCTGACCCAAGTCAAGGTCTGTAATGCGTGCGTGCGTGTGCTTGGTACGTTTGTGTGCGCGGTCCAAGGTTGCCAGAGAACCTGCCGATCGAGCCAAGCATTGGATACGGGGCCAGGACTATGCCGTTTCGTGACAGAGTGTGCGTGGGCTCAATGGCGCGCCTCTTGTATCGTCAGACAGCCCAGCTTCGGAGAAGCGGTTCAGAATGCCATATATGACGGGGTGTTTTGGAATCTGCCAAAGCGAGTCCGCACTTGTTGTCTCCTCTCTCAATCACATCCAGCCCTTTTCTGTATCACTCGTCCTCGTGCCCAATTTTGCGTCCCAAACCAAGTGCCTCTCTTGTTGCTCGAGTAATATTAAAGAGTTCGTTTGCAACTCTTGCTTATACGGCCAAGAGAAAGTGTGTTCAAAATGAGGCTTTCAAGAAAGACAGCACTGGCAGCCGTTGCCATCAGTGAGTCCATGGAACACATAGAATCCTACTTCTCTGTGCTCACGTCAAACAGATGCGGCCAACGTGTTTTGCTCACCAACATCATATTGCCCGACGTCCGGCGTCTGCTATCAGTGGGCCGTCCCCAAGGCGACGTCGAGCGACTCGCATCCAAACGTGACGTATTTCCAACTCCGAGCTCACGTCAACCACACATGGACCGCTCTCGGGACCGGATCCCGGATGAAGGGCTCCGACATGTTCGTCATATACGCCGACGGCGAGGGCAACGTCACGCTGAGCACCAGGAGGGGCACGGGTCACGTCATGCCCCAGTACGCGCATCGAGACGACGTGCGGCTCATAGCGGGCTCGGGCATCCAGGACGGCCTCATGATCGCCAATGTCGAGTGCCGCGGGTGCAGCGACCTCAACACGAGGGGCAGGACAAACTGGATAGCGGCGTGGCGCGCGGGCGAGCCGCTCAACTCGAAGAACCCGTCGGCGGCCATATGGAAACACGACAGCTTCAACAAGTTCTCTGTTGATCTCAACAGGTCTACGGTGAGCAGCGACAAGGGTCCCTACATCTTTTCGGCGCGCTCGATAGACGGGAATCAGGATGCCGTCGCGGAGCAGGGTCGCGGCTCCAGCGTCGCGTCCAACTTGCCCCTGTCTCACGGCATCCTCATGGCCGTCGTTTTCGTCATCGGGTACCCGGCCGGCTCCATGATTATGCCTCTGATCGGGAACTGGGTCATGCACGCCAGCTGGCAACTCGTCAACTTTGTCGCCATGTGGGCAGGCTTCGGCCTGGGCCTGTACTGCGCCAAGTACGCCGGAATCGTGAGTCCTAGACGGCCTTGTTGGATGAGCATGATTCGCTGACAACGTCGACCTCAGTTCTTCAGCACTCCTCACACACCTCACACACGCCTGGGCGTCGCCGTGTGCGCACTCCTAGGCCTGCAACCCTTCTTTGGCTGGCTGCATCACAAGCACTATGTCAGACACCAGACGCGAGGCAAAATGAGCACCATCCACGTCTGGTACGGGCGCTTGCTCATGATGCTAGGCATCATCAACGGAGGCTTGGGCCTGAAGCTGTCTGGAAGCTCACAGGCCTTCGTCACAGCCTACAGCGTCGTCGCCGGAGGCGTTTCGTTGATGTACTTCTCGACAATGATATACACGCGGTCCAAGAACAAACGCAACGGCGGCCACGACGGCCACGACGGCCCAAAGAAGCGAGTCAATTCCATTTAAGCGTACGACGGTTGCCTGGGTTGAGCTTGTCAGTTATGGGCCACAGTACAAAGAGCATACCCTCGCTTGGAGTTTGGACGGGTCGGGATTAAAGAATGAATGCATCTCCTCAACCAAGTTGACTCCTCGTTGGGGACGAAGCGAGCACATGCGTCTCGCTCTCAGAAGATTCGAGGGCGGATTTCTGTTCCTCGCACATAGTCACTAGAAGAGTCATTTTCGATGACAAGAATGAAAAAAAAAAACAATGAGCCGTATTGCAGTGTCCAAAAACAAACCAGAGTCATACCATAATGCGGTTTGTTAGTCGAAATCTCCCGATTCCAGGCCTGTCCATGGCCGATCGGAGCTCTCGAACCCACGTATGGCGCAATGTTAATGGGAGTCCAAGTGCCTAGACGCGACAGGCGCCGCATTATGACGCTTGGGGGCACAGTTGGATGGGCGACGCCTGCCAGGTCATGTCGGGATCAAGGATGGGCGCAAGGTGATGCAAAGTTGCAATTGCCAGGCGCATCACGTGCCCACTTCCAGCAAAAAGACCCTCCTGCGCCAAGCAAAAAGTGCGTGTCAAGCAGAGGCGGGGCTGTGGGCGCCTCAGGCAAAAACTTGGCTCCTTGCAGGCTGGCGCCGCGCCCCGACCTTACCGGGATAAGCAGAGGGGGGAAGGAAGCAGCGGCACTGAGAGAGACAGAGAGACACTGTCAGTGAGCGCGAGCGGGAACGACATCACGATTTTCACCAAAACCCTCAGCCTTTTCACCTCCGGCCATCGTCTCCGCCTCCTCTCCTCTCCTCTCCCCCCCTCCGCCTGCCAGCGTTTCCACTCCAATTGAGCAACGCACACTTCCTTCAAAATGCTCACTCAACTGTCCAGGGCCTCGGTTAGTTTTTTCGATGCTTTCCCGCCCGCTGTGTTCCCCCCCAGGCTGACCGTTTTCTCCAATGCAGCGCGCCAGCTCCGTCGTCGCCGCCGCCGCCCGCACCGCCAGCCGAAATGTCCAGGTCCGAAGCTTCATTGCTCCCACCGTCTCTCGGAGAGGTAAGCAGAATCAGTTTCCCGCGCTCTTGACGTTCGCCCGCCGACGCCGATCGACCGACCGCGGCGGATGCACCCGCCCGCAAAGACACATTGCCGAACCGCTACCGTCGCCTTGCACCTCAACCCCGTCATCTGCGATGCCCTCGAATCGTCCACGTCCCTTGATCCACGCACTTCGTCACCATCACCGTCCTTTTTCTCGCGTCGTGCACGCCGGGAAAAGAAAAATGCCACGTGCTCCGAAATGCTGACGATGCCTCGTGGTTTAGCCGACTTCGTTCAGGAGCTTTACTTGAAGGAGCTCAAGGCCTACAAGATGCCCGCCGTCAAGGAGTCCGACGCTCAGGGCCAAGTGCAGACCTTTTCCATGCCCAAAACGCCCGCTTCTCCCGAGGAGACAGACTTGGCCGGCAACCTCAAGGCCTACGAGAGCATGGCCGTCGAGATCGAGGGCCAGGACGCTTCCCCGACTACCCAGGGCGCCGCCACCCTTCCCGACTGGCTCGAGCTCGAGGAGGACGAGACCAAGGCCCACTAAAGCGTATGCCCGCGGACGGGTATACACACAAAACGTTTATTGCAGGTGACGGGACGGTTGCGTCGAGGGCGCAGCTGTGCCAGAGGTGTTGCGCGACTTTGGAGAGAGGCGGTCGCGCGTCCTGATCCGCACAGACTCACAGGGCGCGACGAGCCGACTCTGATTATTTACGGGCAGCAGTGGATGCGGTCGACAATCCCCGTTGTACATTTCCCGCGGAACAGCCTAGTCGGGGTGTAGGACTTTCCTTGCGAATGCGAAGCTCAGTTTCATCATATCTCATCTCGTGCCCTTGACCAGTGCCACAGCGAGGTCGAGTCTCGCCCATGCCTCTCAGATCCAAGAGCGTCGCGCACGAATAAGTGCCGTAGCTGCGGTAAACCTTTTATTCCCTGCGCGTGGGCGCCGTGGCAGAATCATGGTCGATGACGGAACCCATGGGTCTATGCGTCTGTCCTCATCATCCTCGTAAAGCCGGTTTCCTCCGCGCCTCTGTCGACTGCCCCGTCTCGTCACTAACTTGCAAGAGTAGACTCCTAATGCTGCTGAGCAAATGATTTCCGGGAACCTCGAATGGCCTCCAACCCATCATTCGCTCGGATACGCGTTGTTCAGTGGACAATGTCTAGCCTTTGTTCAAGCATCAAGGAATACCAACTCGTCAAAGTAACATGATTCATGGTTTGCCTATGCCACCCAATGCGTTTACTCCAGACATCATATTAGCACAGCCATGCCTTCACACCCAGCTTCGCCGCACTGCCCTCGTTGCTTGACATTACGTATTATTGTACCGAGCATCACCTTGGGTGAATTGTTAACAAGTGCGAAAACTCAAAGATCCGGGGCTGACGACGATTCGAACACTTTTTTCTCATTATACCCGAAACGCCATGGTCCCCGTGCTCCGCTACCCTTTCAATCATGCAATGCAAAACCAAACGACCCCTTGATGCAGTTTTTTCCCCGTTATTCATCTTCCTGCCCGGGCCATATGGTACCGAGCTGGTATAGCCCCTGGATCAAAGCAAAACAAGTGCCGCGATTGGCAGCACCGACTCCTCGAGTCGCCCCGAGTTTATACGTCAAAATGTGCACCACCCACCATTTGCTCGTCTGCTGTCGACGTTCTGATGATGCCACTCATGCGGTTGGCTCTGCGAGGGTCAATGTCATCTAGGCTGTCCCAGTCCTCGTCGTCCTGGCGCCCATGTGCATCGTTCATCTCCTCGTCGTCATTCCTAGCCCGGTGACTCATATGGTCCTCCAGCGCGCTCTCATCAACAAATGTGAAGCCTTGGAAATTGGCCTGTACAGAAGGGGATAAAGGCGTCGAAGTTGCATATCCTCTTGCCAGCGCAGCTGCACGCTCATTCAACGAGCCATTCTGATCTAGAGCATTGGTGAACTCGGGATCGAAATACGAGACATCAGTCTCAGACTTCAACTTGGGCTTGAAAGGGGGCGTAATGAGCTTCTTGGCCAAAAGGTCCCAGTCAATATCGGCGAAGAAGGCGTGTCTCTTGAGTTCCTCGGCGTCGTCTGTTGCCCCGAGACGATGCTTGGGGTTTCTGTTGAGTAGCCCTTTGACGAAATTCCGACCCTCCTGTGACAGCGTTTCGCGGGGGAATCGAACTTTGCCGAACGCAATGTTCTTGTACATTTGTTGCGTGTCCTCGGCATAGAAGGGACTCCAGCCGCAGCACATCTCGAATACCAACACGCCGAGAGACCAAAAGTCCACCATCTTGGTGTAGCCAGACTCATCCAGTAATACCTCTGGCGCAAGATACTCGGTAGTTCCGCAGAAAGTGTTGGTTGTATCGTTCTTGGTCAAATTTGCCTTTGACAGGCCGAAATCACAGAGTGCGATGTGACCGTTAGCGTCAAGCAAGATATTCTCAGGCTTGAGATCGCGGTAGACAATGTCGTTATTGTGCAGGTGCTGGATGGCAAGGATGAGTTCGGCAATGTAGAACTTGGCACGTCTTTCGTCAAAACGGCCCTCTTTTTGCAGATGCCAGAATAGTTCTCCGCCAGACATGTAATCCGTAACCAGGTACAGCTCCGACGGTGTTTGGAAGGAAAACTTGAGCCCGACGATGAAGGGGGAGTCGGACATGGCGGTACGGACGAGGATGTTGCGCTCCCCAACAGTGTGTGCGACTTCCTTCTTTTGCACAATGACCTTCTTTTGGAGCACTTTCATGGCGTAGATGCGTTGCGTGTCTCGTTTCCGCACTTGATACACCTGGCCAAACGTTCCCTTGCCGATGAGCTTGAGTATCTCAAAGTCACTTGGGCCGAAATGTCGCCTCTCCGATCGGTGATAGTAGGCTTCGACATAGATTTCACCGGTCGGCGCATTTTCCGCAACGGTGTCAGCATGGCCTCTGAGAGAGAACCATCCCTTGACGGGGGAGTCGTGGTCTGCATTGGACTGGAAGTCGACGTGTCCGAGAAACTCTTCTCCTGTGGTCGAATGGTCGTATACGGAAATGTCCACTAACATGTCTGAATCTACAACGTCACTGTCACATGGTTAGTCTTGCCCAAGTCCGACGCTGCACGCTGCAGCTTCCGAAAGAAAACTAGAAACTCACAAGACAGCCTCTGCATCCCATTTTGGATTTGATACTGGAACACGTGCGGTCCGAGTGCGAAACGTGTTATAGTCGGTGATGCTTGTATTGCTGCTTTGGCGACTTCGCATGGGAATTGCCATTGGGCGACCGGATTCGCTGCCCTGTCGCTGCATCGCAAGACCGCCGAGACCAGGAAATGCAGAAGGAGGCGCGCTGGGGGTTTCGTCATCCTCTGTCGAACGTGGTCCTCCCGAAATAAGTTCGCTCCGTTGAAAGACGGCCACAACGTACGGATCGCGACTCCTGCGCAGGCCCCGCGCCTCCACGATCTTGATGGTTAGCTTCCCCTTGGGAGCTGGAGCTTGAGCGCCGGACGACGACGAAGTTCGTGGTGTCTGCACGCCGCTAGCTTCGGCCCCGTCATTGCTGATTCGCGCGGGTGTCTCCTTGCCGTCAGAGTGCGACGAGTGAGCGGCCGACAGGGCTCTCGTCGGAGTCGGCGGACCGCTCTTGAACATGACACCACGCGTTAGCTCTTTCAGACCCTCAAGCGAGTACCACTTGCTCGAAGCCGCAGCTGTGGATGAGTCCGCAGAAGAACACTTGGGGCGGACTTCCTGCTGGGGCGTCTGGCATGTATTTGCAGGACGGCCGCCATCACCAGCAACTTTGGCTGACTCTGACGCGGCTGTGGGGGCTTGGGGCTGGGCAGTGGTGGGTTCTACCTCACGAGCCGGCTCCGGCGGGTCTAACCGCGCGCGCGAAGCGCCCGTGGTCGCCGCAAGTTCCTCTGCGCCGGGCGCAGGGTAGTCTCGTGTCATTGAACCCTCTGACGACGGTGCTTGTGAAGCGGGAGGGGTCGGATAGGGATGAGAAGCTGGCTGCGCTTGGAGAACAGCTTCAGAGTGAGGACCAGTGCTGTCAAGCACCGAAGCTTTGCAGGTATCGGTACGTGGTGGTGATCTGCTGCTGCGCCAAGAACTTTCGGCACGACCTTGAGATCGGGGCACGGTCGAATGCGCCTCCAGGCCCGGCTGGCCCTGCGTTACACTCGAGGGCTCGTCTTTCTCGGATCGCGAAGGAAGGGAGAGGCTTGAACCGCTATTAGAAGAGTCTTGACAAACCTGGCCGAAGTAGCTCATAATTCCAGGGAGGCGTTTGTCCTGAAGATCTGGCTGAGGTGTTGCGATGCCGGATCTTGGTGTTTCGGTACCAATGTGGTCAACGCCATCTTCATCGGCGGCGGCGGTTCTGGCTTGCTTGTCAATCATATGCATGCTTGCGGAGAAGAGGACGAAAAAAAAGGAATGACACGGCGGCAGAGTCAGGGAAAAGAGGAATTTGCAAGACAAGAAAGGACGGCGGAGGGGGGAAGAGGTAAAGCTGCCGGTGGGAAGGGGGGTGGAGTGTATTGTAGAAAAAATGGGCAGTGAGGCCTGGGCGACGCCGTGATGCGGACCAGTGAGCGCGGGTACTTGGGCAGCTGAGGGCGGCGAGGCAGCGATTCACGAGTAAAAGACGGGCCCTGTTGGGCAGCTCGACTCAGCAAGCCAGGGCAAGGGGCTGGTTCCGAGTGCGGGTGAAAAGGTAGGTAAGCTCGCTGGGCAAAGCTAAGGCAAATGACGAGACGAATGGATTCGCTCCGCAGCGGCCATGTGGGAGAGTGGGGGGAATTGAAGCTCGATGGGGCTTGGGCGAGAAAAAGCGACGGCGGGGGCGCCTCGTTGCCCAGCGTAGACACGCCGACGTGATGAATAGCGCCAGATAGGCACCGCACAGGCAGGCTTGTGATTATCAGGTACGGTGGCCTCGTTGTCGTGTCGGTCGTGTTCAAACGGCACCCCCCCGGATGCGAAGTGGCGCCATGGCTCGGTTGGGAGCCCTGGCCTCCCCTTCCCCCGCGCAACTTGTTTCGAGAGGGAGGGGCCGAGCCATGCTCAAGAGATGGCAACATCTGTGCGGGTAATCGGAGCAACGACAATGCTCGTTCTGTGGGAGGGAGCACCACATGCCGTCATTGTCGGAGCCGCCAAATGTGCAGAGTCGTCCGAACGGGGGTTTGAAAGGGGGGGTGCATCTGCCGACCGATGGCGACCAGCGGATACGCCTCTTGGATCTGGCTCCGTGAACTTCCGTACAAGACGCCATGGTGCGTGATGCCTTGGCCGTGCGTAAATAATGGCATATGAGTGGTGTTGGTTATTCTCCGTAGCCAGTACAACGGGCTGGAGGTCGGCGGTGTCGACTTGAGCCGCTTTGCCGGGTCGGCCGGGCGGAGAATGCCATGGGTGACTCCATCAGGAACGAATCCCCCACTGGTTGCCATAAAAGGGATGTGCATCTGCGATCCAACCACCAAGGGAGGGCACGCCAAGCCGAGAGGGCAATATGAGTGCCATCTTATTGAATCCGATAGCGGGCTGACTCGTGATTCCCTTGGCCGTGGGCGCTTTGCTGCGAGTCCCAAAGTCCGTCCATGCTCGGACGCGGTAGAGGGGAAATGGGCCAAATGATGGAGCCGGTGCGAAGTAAAAGAGATTAGGCACTCCCAGCGACCGCAATCTTTTGCACGCCGCCAGGGACAATGCGTCGTGTGCAGGGAGAAGCCCACTTAGGCATGGAATCGTTGTTGGTCAAGACTGACATCCGAGCAAAGGGTGTAAGCCGCGCAAGCAGCCAAGGAGTGTCAAGTCGAGGCGGTCGAGGGCCAAAGAAGCAACTTTCTTCACTCTTGCCGCCTTGCGCGCCGAAAAAGAAAGTCGCCAGCGCTCGCTTGGCAGCAGGGGGGAAGGCCTGGCAAGAGTGAGGAAACGAGCAAGCACTCACCTTGACATCATGGCCTGTGTCGCTCGTCGGAGGAGGTCGAAGCCGCCGCCGGCATTCGCGTGGCCGCCCTCTGTGCCCATCATGGCGACGGGTCGACTGGCGAGACGTTGGCGAAGAGTCGACGTTGTGACGAGGACGACGGGGTGACGACGGGGATACGACTGCGCGCAGGTAGGCGTGGTGTCGTCGCGGCTCGGCGTCGTCGTCCTTTGGAGGCGGAGAAGAATGGCGGGGGAGACGCAGATGGTAGCTGGGCGGGCGAGGAGGTGAGGGGCAAGCACCCTCGGAGTCCGTGTAGAGCGGCGATTCGAATAAAGAGGTTCGAGAGATTGAGGACGAGGGAAGTGAGCGCAGGTTGTCACAATCGGTCGAGCGGAGGACAAAGAATCGAAGCTTCTCGCGGGATGATTGAGAGTTCAAGTTGGAAAGCCCTAGGAGGAGGTGACGAAGCTAGAGGGCCTGGAGATGGGGGAAGCGGCGGTTGGGGGGAGATGGTTGGCGCAGCCTCAGAGCCCAGCGCCGCACGCTCTAGGTAGCGTGTACAAGCGGCTACGCGCATCTTGCGTGATTTTTCAAGTACCGAGGTACTCAGCCCATGCTTTTCCCCGAGGCAGCAGTGCGGGCTTTGGTACGAGTACCTGGCTGGAAGCACGCGTCCAGAGGTGGCCCGGACTGACAGCGACGTGTACAGTGCTTGGCCGGATGATTCAGGGCCTCTCGCGCTGCAAGAAGTGCTGGAGTCATGCATCCGCCCGCTGCTTCCACAGTGTGCAGTAGGGGAAAATTCTGGAAGACCACGATGTGCCGCCCGCTCCCCCCTCATTGCTCCTGGGTACGAAGAACAGCCTCGTCGATTATTGCTGCAGCAGACAATAGACGGCTCAAAGTCCTGGGTGAGCCAACATGTATGTTGCTTGGTCTGCTTTGTCCACGCTTGGAGGGACCTTGGATATTCCACCAACAGCGCGAGGGCTTGGGGATTGGAAATCAATAGCCCCGGTCTGGACCTTGGCCATGCCATCGATTCGATCGCCTCCGAATCTCCGATGCAAGGCAGACAACCCCTTGCCTCAGAGCCTCTCGCAGAGGTGGCATCGGTGCGGCGCATGACAGGCAGCCTGTCGACAGCGCATCTCATCCTCGAGGCCAAGTTTCTCACCAATGCCGCCATGGCAAAGCTGACTTTGCGATGTCCAGAGGGCGAAATGGCCCGTGGGCGCCACCATGCCACGCAACCGCGATGTAGATGCCAACGGCGGGCTGCGGGAACAGATGAAGCAGCTCCGTCCGTCGATTTCTCACAGGAACAAAAGTCTCTGATCTCAACTTGTGTCTGCTGCCGAAACGCGTCCTTTTTGGCACGGTGCCGGGGGGTAAACTGCCATTATGACTGAACCCACGTATGCTCCTTCCTCAAGCAAGGATGGGCGCCCTGTTTCCAGCCACCCTGGGTGGATCCAGATGTCCTTTGGTATCGTCTTCTCGCACCTTTTGATCTCATTTCCCTCCGAGGCAACTCAGTGATCGTTATCATGCCTATCGACACGTCGTGGTCCTGTAACTTTTGACCGCCAAAGTCCAGCTATGCTTCATTATTAGGTGCGGCTTCCTTGACGAGCCTATTCGTCGACGACTGATTTACGCCGTCTGCGATGCGACTGACGCCTAGACTTGCTCACTGGGCCACTTCAGAGATGTCGGAGCACGCAAATCGGTTTGACTTCAAGATGCGGCGGACAAGAAGATGAATCACGACGGAACAACAAGATCGCCTACGCAGAGACTCTCCTAGCGCTGCAAAAGGATGTCGTCGTGATGATCGATTCCACACACAATGCAACCTTTGACGGCGGTCGGCAACACCTTGCGAATTGCTCGCCTTGTCGGTGTCTACAGGAGAACGGGGACGTGCTGAGTGCCCGTGATCATTCATTGCATCGCTTCAGACCTGGCAGATTTGACAAACCCCTGAGTGCATACGTCTGCATTCGATAGCCGCGAGAGTGTGGCCGCCGAGCGTCGCATTTCACCGCAGGGCAGGCTTCCACGGTTCGGCATACCATCTCGGGTCTAGCCGGGGAAGTAATCCGGAGGCGTGATATCATAGACCTACCACCGGGCGCCGGAGGCGATCTTGCTTGCACAGCGGCCTGGCGGACAATAATGACCTCCACCTAGGTGAAGCCTGCAGTCCGGGGATCCATTTTAACCTCATTCTCGCGGACATCGGGCATCTATCGAGGAATATCTCTGATAGATATTCTTAGCTGACAGATATTCTTAGCATGCGCAGAAACGGCTTCATTGACACGATACACAGCTTGGAATTCGCAATTCAACTTTGCCAATCAACCTTTGGAGCATCTCGTAAAACGCGAGCGATGGTCATTGATTAATGGCAGATTCTCTTATCCAGTCCTCGGCGAGGCAAAACCACTGCCTTGCATATATCCTACTGTTGTTGGCCGCTACACAGAAAGCGAGCGAGCGGTCGAGCAAACTTGGGCCCGTTGGCTGTAGGAATTCTTGTTGTTGCATGGTGAATTCGCGGCCGTCTCTCACCGCTGACGGCCTGAGTCGGACAACCATGACTGCGATTTGTTTGCGAGGCTTGTTCTATTAAGCCGGTTCATCGACTCTCACCAACCGTCGACAGGGCCTACACCGAACCGCATACACCTTTGCGTAAATTGGCCACCGTCTTGACACGCGCTCAAAGAAATGGATATTGCAATGGCATTTACTTCGTATACATTCCAAGGTTACCACCGCATCTAGTGCTCTCGGCGTGGTAGCGCAGCTCGCGATTGCAAAGCCGCGGATTGACGTCTTTCCGCGACTTGCTGCATGCATTTACGCTGAGCAAGGGTTGCTGAGAAGATTGAGAGCGCGATAGAGTTGCACAGCATTCAGCCCGCTCCCTCGGTGCCAGGCTCTGCCAGTCAACTCCTTGCTCTCTTGCTTGCGATAGCTCCCAGACAGCAGCACGGCCACCTGCAGAGTGGTTGCATGCATTGCGCACAGCTTGACGCTCTGCGACCCGGAACACCCGTCTCACACCGCTCCGCACGCTACCCATGTCAATTGAGGAAAGAGACGTAACCTATTCAGGTCGCTTGCGGCAATGAGGCTACTTTTCATCGGAGATCGATCGTCACTGTCTACCGTTGATCTTCGTGTTGTCGCACCTGACTGAGTCGTCCGGGTGCACCCGCTGCCCGGCTGCCGAGTCCGCATAGCCCTTACGTATCGGCAGTCTCGCCGCAGGATAGCAACAGGCAAGACAGCGTATCCGACATTGATTCGACATCAGACGAATCGAACAAGCCCATTGGCCTGTGGCGATGATGGCACAAGTCGCAATCGATGATGCTCTGTCAACGGTAAGATATCGTAACGGGCCGCCACGGCGCCTGAAAGCCGTGCCGTTCTAGGGTTGTACGTCGCTCCTCGCGGCGCTGATCCTGTCGAGCCAATCTCTTTCCATCTCGGGCGTCACGTTCTTGGGAAGCAGGCGAGCCTCGGCGCTACGAGGCATCAATGGATCGGGATAGTTTTCTTGCGGAAGCAGTCAGTCGCGTTGAACCACCAGAGGCAGGTCAGGGACAGAGTTGAGCGCACTCATCTGGAAGCTCTGGTCTACGAGCTTGGCCATGAATTTCGCAACATCGCCCTTGACTCTTCGCGAGGGACCTCCGCTGCTGCCGGCCGGCGTAATGGGCTCGGCGACGTCGGCCTCGACGGCCAGTGACGACTCGGGACGACCGGCCATTGCGAGAAGGTCGAATGGCACTGGATGCTGGGCGCGAGATCTGGCAATGGGCGCTCGAGTGAGTTGTATGGAAGCAAAAAAACGTGGAGCCTTGCCTGGGCCCTAGCATAGAAAGACACAGCCATGGGGTCTACGGTATTGAAGCTTACTTGCTGTGGCGGCACGAGCCAGTGACATGGCAGCATCCTTGCCGCCCACAACCAGGGCAGCTGTTTGCACAATGCACATCACAGATCTGTTGGTTGGAAGAAACATTCATGTTTACGGAACACGGCTGATGAGCGCTCGCGGCGCAACCGAGCAAATTACAGGTTTATTCGATATTTCATGTTATGCTAAAGTCGCTTTAACCGCACACCTGCCCACGGCCGCCAGCCCAATGCCTCTTGATTTCTGCGCCTTGCCCGAGCTTCTCATGCCATCGGCTCGCCCGACAGTGAGACGGGCCAACGACAGGGCGTTCCTTGACAAAAGCTTGTTCTGAGCGCTGGGGATGATGGAGCGCGGCGGCGGCCCTTTTTTTAGGTGAAATCGGAGCTCACTCTGGCCCCGTCCGGGCTCAATGCAATCCTCAAGCTCTGGCGATCAGTCAACGACTTAACGGGTACTTCGTACGCGGGGTGAAAAAGTACTAAAGTGTGACTTGGGCACGGCCTTTTGCAGCCGCATTCGCTTCATTCACTTTGAACAACCTCGAGCGAAGCCCAAGAATCGCCGCCGGAGCCACATTAACCCGCGCGAGTCGATACCTAGATACCTAGTAGGTACTACCTAGGTAGTGGCAGGCGGCTCTTCTTGCCCCTTCGCGTGCTGGCGTAGAGCCCGCAAGCCCCCCACCTCTGCATGGAGGTACTGTCCAACTTGTCGCTATTCTCAACCGCAGCCGAGTAAACGATCCTGCGTCGACCCAGCACTCCCAAACCCGCCATCCTCCACCCCCATTTCTCGTCCTCGATTGTGCAGTCTTGATCTTGCTCGTCCCAGGGAACCTATGAATAGCTTGGTCGTACACCATCACCATCCGTCGACGCCGCGCCCGCGTCCACCCGAGAGCAGCCCGTGAGATTCCAACGCCGTTGCCATTACTTCTTTTCCCTTCACCCGCCCTCGCCTGGACCGATCGTGAAAGGACATATCGCAGGCCTCCCAATGAAGAAGACTGCCGCCGTCCCGGACGCCTGGGAGGACGATTGGGAGTCGCAGGCCGACACCCTCTCTCCGCAAGCCTCTCAGCAGCACGGCCCCGATCCGGTGCCGCTGACCAAGGCCGAGCGCCTCGAGCAGCATGAGGAGGCGAACCGAAAGCTGTGGGAATCTGCGTAAGCTCAATGGCCCTTTTGCCCAAAAGTCTATCCGTACACGTCGCTCGTGACGCTTCTCGTTTTGCTGACCGCCGGACCTCCTTTTTTTTCGGTCCCGCCCCCCGTTGTAGCGACGCGCCGCAGACTTTCCATTACCTCGAGGCCAACAATGGCGTGCCGCTCGCGACCGCCTTCAAGCCCCAGGTCAAGGTGCTGAGCCGCAAGCCCGTCGTCGCGCGGGATCCCGTCACGGGCATGGCGCGGCTCGGGCTCGATGATGGAGCAGTCGGCGCGGACAGGCCGGAGGCCCAGCCGACGCCCGAGGAGATTCGCGCCAAGCAGAAGCGCGACCGCGAGGAGAAGCAGCGGAGGTATGACGAGGCGCGCGCCAAGATCTTCGGCGAGTCGGCCCCTTCGTCCCGTGGCTCCTCGCCCGGCACCGTCACCCCGCCCCGGCCAGAGGGCCGTTATCACCAGGGTCCAGGTCGGGGTCGAGGCCGCGGCACGGGTCCCAGGAACGGATCTGACCCTCGACAACATCAGCCCGACATTCGGCGGCAGAACAGCCAGGCCGGCCCAGCCCGGGAACTGTACGACCCAAATTACGTGTCAAGACCTGACGGCTTCTCACAAAGGCGCGGGTTCGAAGGCGACGCCTGGAAAGGCAGAGACGAACCCCAACAGCCACTTCGAGCTCCTAGGGGTCCTGACGGGAGCGGACGAGGAGGCGCCGGCTTTGTACGGCGCGGCGCCAAAGGGACTTGATTCTCGCGGCCTTCCAGCCTCTACACTACCATCCGCCGCCTACCTTGCCCGCCAGCTGCACCACCTTTTCGGCGTCGGTGGCGCGGTCCTTGCCGACATCGCTGACCACCTCGCGATAACTCGTAAACGCCAGTCTATCCAGAGAAATGCCCGTCATGGCAGACCAATATGCTAGGGTATCATGTATATAAGATGGGAAATTGCCGTCGATGCCCTCCCTGCCGCTCGGGGCACCATCGCCATCCACTTCGCTGCCGGAAAAGTATGCCTCGTCGACTTCTGCGAGCCAGTCCTTTTGCTCTTGCAGGCCAGGCTGGCCGCCGAGGTTCTTGCGCTCTACTACAATGGGATCGTCGGCCTTGATCTGGCCGCCACCATTGGTACAGCCACCGGGGCACGCCATGACCTCGACGTAGCCGTACTCGAGCGACGCCGCCGACTTGCCAGCAGGCCGTCGAGCGCTTCCAAATGGCTTGCCCCCCGGCATGCGGGACGGGCGCGCAGGCTTTAACCTACGCACCAAGTTTTGGATATTTCGAAACCCGTAGTAGCGGGCGGCTCTGAATATCGGTTGTCCTTCAAGAGATACGGTGTACTCGACGACGTCGGCGTTGCGGCCTCGAACGATTTGGATATCGGAGCCTGGAGTCTGAGAGGCTCGGGTCTGTAGGATGTGGTGCAGCAAGCCGCCCGAGGAGCCGGCAGCCCGATGGGGGGCGCGAGGAGGCTGCCGGGCAAAGAGGAAGTCGTGCAGCCTCGAATCTGGGAACGGTTCAGGTGGTGGGATAGAGGCAGCGTTGCGGGGCAATTGGAAGAAGTTGATGCCCCTCGACTCGCAAAGCATGAGGACCTCCTTGCTCGTGATGACGCAGTCGACGTCGCGTATGCCCTTGCCCAACGAACCCGCGCCGCCCCATGCCTGATCAGTGAGCTCCTCCCGACTGGCCTCGAGCTTCTTGTCGAAGCAGGGCATGACGGCCAGATGCCAGATGCGGCTCGGCGGTATGCCCAGCTTGCGACTCAGCGTCGTCTTGAGCAGCGTTCCCATGAGGGCTTGCGGCGACTTGACCCGCGAAAGGTGAGGGAGAACATGTGGGTGCGTCTTTTCGGCATAGCACACCCACCCGGGGCACGACGACGCCAGCACGGGGCGCGAGGGCGGAGCGACGTCGGCGGCCGTAGTCCCGAGGGCCTCGTCGGCGGCGAGGACGAGGCCGAGGTCGCGGGCGACATTCGTATCGGCGACCCAGGAGAAGCGGTTGCGCCACTTGCC